>CP126899.1:36374010-36791312 GCA_030440675.1 Furcifer pardalis | reverse complement strand
TAACCCTAACCCTAACCCTAACCCTAACCCTAACCCTAACCCTAACCCTAACCCTAACCCTAACCCTAACCCTAACCCTAACCCTAACCCTAACCCTAACCCTAACCTCTAACCCTAACCCTAACCCTAACCCTAACCCTAACCCTAACCCTAACCCTAACCCTAACCCTAACCCTAACCCTAACCCTAACCCTAACCCTAACCCTAACCCTAACCCTAACCCTAACCCTAACCCTAACCCTAACCCTAACCCTAACCCTAACCCTAACCCTAACCCTAACCCTAACCCTAACCCTAACCCTAACCCTAACCCTAACCCTAACCCTAACCCTAACCCTAACCCTAACCCTAACCCTAACCCTAACCCTAACCCTAACCCTAACCCTAACCCTAACCCTAACCCTAACCCTAACCCTAACCCTAACCCTAACCCTAACCCTAACCCTAACCCTAACCCTAACCCTAACCCTAACCCTAACCCTAACCCTAACCCTAACCCTAACCCTAACCCTAACCCTAACCCTAACCCTAACCCTAACCCTAACCCTAACCCTAACCCTAACCCTAACCCTAACCCTAACCCTAACCCTAACCCTAACCCTAACCCTAACCCTAACCCTAACCCTAACCCTAACCCTAACCCTAACCCTAACCCTAACCCTAACCCTAACCCTAACCCTAACCCTAACCCTAACCCTAACCCTAACCCTAACCCTAACCCTAACCCTAACCCTAACCCTAACCCTAACCCTAACCCTAACCCTAACCCTAACCCTAACCCTAACCCTAACCCTAACCCTAACCCTAACCCTAACCCTAACCCTAACCCTAACCCTAACCCTAACCCTAACCCTAACCCTAACCCTAACCCTAACCCTAACCCTAACCCTAACCCTAACCCTAACCCTAACCCTAACCCTAACCCTAACCCTAACCCTAACCCTAACCCTAACCCTAACCCTAACCCTAACCCTAACCCTAACCCTAACCCTAACCCTAACCCTAACCCTAACCCTAACCCTAACCCTAACCCTAACCCTAACCCTAACCCTAACCCTAACCCTAACCCTAACCCTAACCCTAACCCTAACCCTAACCCTAACCCTAACCCTAACCCTAACCCTAACCCTAACCCTAACCCTAACCCTAACCCTAACCCTAACCCTAACCCTAACCCTAACCCTAACCCTAACCCTAACCCTAACCCTAACCCTAACCCTAACCCTAACCCTAACCCTAACCCTAACCCTAACCCTAACCCTAACCCTAACCCTAACCCTAACCCTAACCCTAACCCTAACCCTAACCCTAACCCTAACCCTAACCCTAACCCTAACCCTAACCCTAACCCTAACCCTAACCCTAACCCTAACCCTAACCCTAACCCTAACCCTAACCCTAACCCTAACCCTAACCCTAACCCTAACCCTAACCCTAACCCTAACCCTAACCCTAACCCTAACCCTAACCCTAACCCTAACCCTAACCCTAACCCTAACCCTAACCCTAACCCTAACCCTAACCCTAACCCTAACCCTAACCCTAACCCTAACCCTAACCCTAACCCTAACCCTAACCCTAACCCTAACCCTAACCCTAACCCTAACCCTAACCCTAACCCTAACCCTAACCCTAACCCTAACCCTAACCCTAACCCTAACCCTAACCCTAACCCTAACCCTAACCCTAACCCTAACCCTAACCCTAACCCTAACCCTAACCCTAACCCTAACCCTAACCCTAACCCTAACCCTAACCCTAACCCTAACCCTAACCCTAACCCTAACCCTAACCCTAACCCTAACCCTAACCCTAACCCTAACCCTAACCCTAACCCTAACCCTAACCCTAACCCTAACCCTAACCCTAACCCTAACCCTAACCCTAACCCTAACCCTAACCCTAACCCTAACCCTAACCCTAACCCTAACCCTAACCCTAACCCTAACCCTAACCCTAACCCTAACCCTAACCCTAACCCTAACCCTAACCCTAACCCTAACCCTAACCCTAACCCTAACCCTAACCCTAACCCTAACCCTAACCCTAACCCTAACCCTAACCCTAACCCTAACCCTAACCCTAACCCTAACCCTAACCCTAACCCTAACCCTAACCCTAACCCTAACCCTAACCCTAACCCTAACCCTAACCCTAACCCTAACCCTAACCCTAACCCTAACCCTAACCCTAACCCTAACCCTAACCCTAACCCTAACCCTAACCCTAACCCTAACCCTAACCCTAACCCTAACCCTAACCCTAACCCTAACCCTAACCCTAACCCTAACCCTAACCCTAACCCTAACCCTAACCCTAACCCTAACCCTAACCCTAACCCTAACCCTAACCCTAACCCTAACCCTAACCCTAACCCTAACCCTAACCCTAACCCTAACCCTAACCCTAACCCTAACCCTAACCCTAACCCTAACCCTAACCCTAACCCTAACCCTAACCCTAACCCTAACCCTAACCCTAACCCTAACCCTAACCCTAACCCTAACCCTAACCCTAACCCTAACCCTAACCCTAACCCTAACCCTAACCCTAACCCTAACCCTAACCCTAACCCTAACCCTAACCCTAACCCTAACCCTAACCCTAACCCTAACCCTAACCCTAACCCTAACCCTAACCCTAACCCTAACCCTAACCCTAACCCTAACCCTAACCCTAACCCTAACCCTAACCCTAACCCTAACCCTAACCCTAACCCTAACCCTAACCCTAACCCTAACCCTAACCCTAACCCTAACCCTAACCCTAACCCTAACCCTAACCCTAACCCTAACCCTAACCCTAACCCTAACCCTAACCCTAACCCTAACCCTAACCCTAACCCTAACCCTAACCCTAACCCTAACCCTAACCCTAACCCTAACCCTAACCCTAACCCTAACCCTAACCCTAACCCTAACCCTAACCCTAACCCTAACCCTAACCCTAACCCTAACCCTAACCCTAACCCTAACCCTAACCCTAACCCTAACCCTAACCCTAACCCTAACCCTAACCCTAACCCTAACCCTAACCCTAACCCTAACCCTAACCCTAACCCTAACCCTAACCCTAACCCTAACCCTAACCCTAACCCTAACCCTAACCCTAACCCTAACCCTAACCCTAACCCTAACCCTAACCCTAACCCTAACCCTAACCCTAACCCTAACCCTAACCCTAACCCTAACCCTAACCCTAACCCTAACCCTAACCCTAACCCTAACCCTAACCCTAACCCTAACCCTAACCCTAACCCTAACCCTAACCCTAACCCTAACCCTAACCCTAACCCTAACCCTAACCCTAACCCTAACCCTAACCCTAACCCTAACCCTAACCCTAACCCTAACCCTAACCCTAACCCTAACCCTAACCCTAACCCTAACCCTAACCCTAACCCTAACCCTAACCCTAACCCTAACCCTAACCCTAACCCTAACCCTAACCCTAACCCTAACCCTAACCCTAACCCTAACCCTAACCCTAACCCTAACCCTAACCCTAACCCTAACCCTAACCCTAACCCTAACCCTAACCCTAACCCTAACCCTAACCCTAACCCTAACCCTAACCCTAACCCTAACCCTAACCCTAACCCTAACCCTAACCCTAACCCTAACCCTAACCCTAACCCTAACCCTAACCCTAACCCTAACCCTAACCCTAACCCTAACCCTAACCCTAACCCTAACCCTAACCCTAACCCTAACCCTAACCCTAACCCTAACCCTAACCCTAACCCTAACCCTAACCCTAACCCTAACCCTAACCCTAACCCTAACCCTAACCCTAACCCTAACCCTAACCCTAACCCTAACCCTAACCCTAACCCTAACCCTAACCCTAACCCTAACCCTAACCCTAACCCTAACCCTAACCCTAACCCTAACCCTAACCCTAACCCTAACCCTAACCCTAACCCTAACCCTAACCCTAACCCTAACCCTAACCCTAACCCTAACCCTAACCCTAACCCTAACCCTAACCCTAACCCTAACCCTAACCCTAACCCTAACCCTAACCCTAACCCTAACCCTAACCCTAACCCTAACCCTAACCCTAACCCTAACCCTAACCCTAACCCTAACCCTAACCCTAACCCTAACCCTAACCCTAACCCTAACCCTAACCCTAACCCTAACCCTAACCCTAACCCTAACCCTAACCCTAACCCTAACCCTAACCCTAACCCTAACCCTAACCCTAACCCTAACCCTAACCCTAACCCTAACCCTAACCCTAACCCTAACCCTAACCCTAACCCTAACCCTAACCCTAACCCTAACCCTAACCCTAACCCTAACCCTAACCCTAACCCTAACCCTAACCCTAACCCTAACCCTAACCCTAACCCTAACCCTAACCCTAACCCTAACCCTAACCCTAACCCTAACCCTAACCCTAACCCTAACCCTAACCCTAACCCTAACCCTAACCCTAACCCTAACCCTAACCCTAACCCTAACCCTAACCCTAACCCTAACCCTAACCCTAACCCTAACCCTAACCCTAACCCTAACCCTAACCCTAACCCTAACCCTAACCCTAACCCTAACCCTAACCCTAACCCTAACCCTAACCCTAACCCTAACCCTAACCCTAACCCTAACCCTAACCCTAACCCTAACCCTAACCCTAACCCTAACCCTAACCCTAACCCTAACCCTAACCCTAACCCTAACCCTAACCCTAACCCTAACCCTAACCCTAACCCTAACCCTAACCCTAACCCTAACCCTAACCCTAACCCTAACCCTAACCCTAACCCTAACCCTAACCCTAACCCTAACCCTAACCCTAACCCTAACCCTAACCCTAACCCTAACCCTAACCCTAACCCTAACCCTAACCCTAACCCTAACCCTAACCCTAACCCTAACCCTAACCCTAACCCTAACCCTAACCCTAACCCTAACCCTAACCCTAACCCTAACCCTAACCCTAACCCTAACCCTAACCCTAACCCTAACCCTAACCCTAACCCTAACCCTAACCCTAACCCTAACCCTAACCCTAACCCTAACCCTAACCCTAACCCTAACCCTAACCCTAACCCTAACCCTAACCCTAACCCTAACCCTAACCCTAACCCTAACCCTAACCCTAACCCTAACCCTAACCCTAACCCTAACCCTAACCCTAACCCTAACCCTAACCCTAACCCTAACCCTAACCCTAACCCTAACCCTAACCCTAACCCTAACCCTAACCCTAACCCTAACCCTAACCCTAACCCTAACCCTAACCCTAACCCTAACCCTAACCCTAACCCTAACCCTAACCCTAACCCTAACCCTAACCCTAACCCTAACCCTAACCCTAACCCTAACCCTAACCCTAACCCTAACCCTAACCCTAACCCTAACCCTAACCCTAACCCTAACCCTAACCCTAACCCTAACCCTAACCCTAACCCTAACCCTAACCCTAACCCTAACCCTAACCCTAACCCTAACCCTAACCCTAACCCTAACCCTAACCCTAACCCTAACCCTAACCCTAACCCTAACCCTAACCCTAACCCTAACCCTAACCCTAACCCTAACCCTAACCCTAACCCTAACCCTAACCCTAACCCTAACCCTAACCCTAACCCTAACCCTAACCCTAACCCTAACCCTAACCCTAACCCTAACCCTAACCCTAACCCTAACCCTAACCCTAACCCTAACCCTAACCCTAACCCTAACCCTAACCCTAACCCTAACCCTAACCCTAACCCTAACCCTAACCCTAACCCTAACCCTAACCCTAACCCTAACCCTAACCCTAACCCTAACCCTAACCCTAACCCTAACCCTAACCCTAACCCTAACCCTAACCCTAACCCTAACCCTAACCCTAACCCTAACCCTAACCCTAACCCTAACCCTAACCCTAACCCTAACCCTAACCCTAACCCTAACCCTAACCCTAACCCTAACCCTAACCCTAACCCTAACCCTAACCCTAACCCTAACCCTAACCCTAACCCTAACCCTAACCCTAACCCTAACCCTAACCCTAACCCTAACCCTAACCCTAACCCTAACCCTAACCCTAACCCTAACCCTAACCCTAACCCTAACCCTAACCCTAACCCTAACCCTAACCCTAACCCTAACCCTAACCCTAACCCTAACCCTAACCCTAACCCTAACCCTAACCCTAACCCTAACCCTAACCCTAACCCTAACCCTAACCCTAACCCTAACCCTAACCCTAACCCTAACCCTAACCCTAACCCTAACCCTAACCCTAACCCTAACCCTAACCCTAACCCTAACCCTAACCCTAACCCTAACCCTAACCCTAACCCTAACCCTAACCCTAACCCTAACCCTAACCCTAACCCTAACCCTAACCCTAACCCTAACCCTAACCCTAACCCTAACCCTAACCCTAACCCTAACCCTAACCCTAACCCTAACCCTAACCCTAACCCTAACCCTAACCCTAACCCTAACCCTAACCCTAACCCTAACCCTAACCCTAACCCTAACCCTAACCCTAACCCTAACCCTAACCCTAACCCTAACCCTAACCCTAACCCTAACCCTAACCCTAACCCTAACCCTAACCCTAACCCTAACCCTAACCCTAACCCTAACCCTAACCCTAACCCTAACCCTAACCCTAACCCTAACCCTAACCCTAACCCTAACCCTAACCCTAACCCTAACCCTAACCCTAACCCTAACCCTAACCCTAACCCTAACCCTAACCCTAACCCTAACCCTAACCCTAACCCTAACCCTAACCCTAACCCTAACCCTAACCCTAACCCTAACCCTAACCCTAACCCTAACCCTAACCCTAACCCTAACCCTAACCCTAACCCTAACCCTAACCCTAACCCTAACCCTAACCCTAACCCTAACCCTAACCCTAACCCTAACCCTAACCCTAACCCTAACCCTAACCCTAACCCTAACCCTAACCCTAACCCTAACCCTAACCCTAACCCTAACCCTAACCCTAACCCTAACCCTAACCCTAACCCTAACCCTAACCCTAACCCTAACCCTAACCCTAACCCTAACCCTAACCCTAACCCTAACCCTAACCCTAACCCTAACCCTAACCCTAACCCTAACCCTAACCCTAACCCTAACCCTAACCCTAACCCTAACCCTAACCCTAACCCTAACCCTAACCCTAACCCTAACCCTAACCCTAACCCTAACCCTAACCCTAACCCTAACCCTAACCCTAACCCTAACCCTAACCCTAACCCTAACCCTAACCCTAACCCTAACCCTAACCCTAACCCTAACCCTAACCCTAACCCTAACCCTAACCCTAACCCTAACCCTAACCCTAACCCTAACCCTAACCCTAACCCTAACCCTAACCCTAACCCTAACCCTAACCCTAACCCTAACCCTAACCCTAACCCTAACCCTAACCCTAACCCTAACCCTAACCCTAACCCTAACCCTAACCCTAACCCTAACCCTAACCCTAACCCTAACCCTAACCCTAACCCTAACCCTAACCCTAACCCTAACCCTAACCCTAACCCTAACCCTAACCCTAACCCTAACCCTAACCCTAACCCTAACCCTAACCCTAACCCTAACCCTAACCCTAACCCTAACCCTAACCCTAACCCTAACCCTAACCCTAACCCTAACCCTAACCCTAACCCTAACCCTAACCCTAACCCTAACCCTAACCCTAACCCTAACCCTAACCCTAACCCTAACCCTAACCCTAACCCTAACCCTAACCCTAACCCTAACCCTAACCCTAACCCTAACCCTAACCCTAACCCTAACCCTAACCCTAACCCTAACCCTAACCCTAACCCTAACCCTAACCCTAACCCTAACCCTAACCCTAACCCTAACCCTAACCCTAACCCTAACCCTAACCCTAACCCTAACCCTAACCCTAACCCTAACCCTAACCCTAACCCTAACCCTAACCCTAACCCTAACCCTAACCCTAACCCTAACCCTAACCCTAACCCTAACCCTAACCCTAACCCTAACCCTAACCCTAACCCTAACCCTAACCCTAACCCTAACCCTAACCCTAACCCTAACCCTAACCCTAACCCTAACCCTAACCCTAACCCTAACCCTAACCCTAACCCTAACCCTAACCCTAACCCTAACCCTAACCCTAACCCTAACCCTAACCCTAACCCTAACCCTAACCCTAACCCTAACCCTAACCCTAACCCTAACCCTAACCCTAACCCTAACCCTAACCCTAACCCTAACCCTAACCCTAACCCTAACCCTAACCCTAACCCTAACCCTAACCCTAACCCTAACCCTAACCCTAACCCTAACCCTAACCCTAACCCTAACCCTAACCCTAACCCTAACCCTAACCCTAACCCTAACCCTAACCCTAACCCTAACCCTAACCCTAACCCTAACCCTAACCCTAACCCTAACCCTAACCCTAACCCTAACCCTAACCCTAACCCTAACCCTAACCCTAACCCTAACCCTAACCCTAACCCTAACCCTAACCCTAACCCTAACCCTAACCCTAACCCTAACCCTAACCCTAACCCTAACCCTAACCCTAACCCTAACCCTAACCCTAACCCTAACCCTAACCCTAACCCTAACCCTAACCCTAACCCTAACCCTAACCCTAACCCTAACCCTAACCCTAACCCTAACCCTAACCCTAACCCTAACCCTAACCCTAACCCTAACCCTAACCCTAACCCTAACCCTAACCCTAACCCTAACCCTAACCCTAACCCTAACCCTAACCCTAACCCTAACCCTAACCCTAACCCTAACCCTAACCCTAACCCTAACCCTAACCCTAACCCTAACCCTAACCCTAACCCTAACCCTAACCCTAACCCTAACCCTAACCCTAACCCTAACCCTAACCCTAACCCTAACCCTAACCCTAACCCTAACCCTAACCCTAACCCTAACCCTAACCCTAACCCTAACCCTAACCCTAACCCTAACCCTAACCCTAACCCTAACCCTAACCCTAACCCTAACCCTAACCCTAACCCTAACCCTAACCCTAACCCTAACCCTAACCCTAACCCTAACCCTAACCCTAACCCTAACCCTAACCCTAACCCTAACCCTAACCCTAACCCTAACCCTAACCCTAACCCTAACCCTAACCCTAACCCTAACCCTAACCCTAACCCTAACCCTAACCCTAACCCTAACCCTAACCCTAACCCTAACCCTAACCCTAACCCTAACCCTAACCCTAACCCTAACCCTAACCCTAACCCTAACCCTAACCCTAACCCTAACCCTAACCCTAACCCTAACCCTAACCCTAACCCTAACCCTAACCCTAACCCTAACCCTAACCCTAACCCTAACCCTAACCCTAACCCTAACCCTAACCCTAACCCTAACCCTAACCCTAACCCTAACCCTAACCCTAACCCTAACCCTAACCCTAACCCTAACCCTAACCCTAACCCTAACCCTAACCCTAACCCTAACCCTAACCCTAACCCTAACCCTAACCCTAACCCTAACCCTAACCCTAACCCTAACCCTAACCCTAACCCTAACCCTAACCCTAACCCTAACCCTAACCCTAACCCTAACCCTAACCCTAACCCTAACCCTAACCCTAACCCTAACCCTAACCCTAACCCTAACCCTAACCCTAACCCTAACCCTAACCCTAACCCTAACCCTAACCCTAACCCTAACCCTAACCCTAACCCTAACCCTAACCCTAACCCTAACCCTAACCCTAACCCTAACCCTAACCCTAACCCTAACCCTAACCCTAACCCTAACCCTAACCCTAACCCTAACCCTAACCCTAACCCTAACCCTAACCCTAACCCTAACCCTAACCCTAACCCTAACCCTAACCCTAACCCTAACCCTAACCCTAACCCTAACCCTAACCCTAACCCTAACCCTAACCCTAACCCTAACCCTAACCCTAACCCTAACCCTAACCCTAACCCTAACCCTAACCCTAACCCTAACCCTAACCCTAACCCTAACCCTAACCCTAACCCTAACCCTAACCCTAACCCTAACCCTAACCCTAACCCTAACCCTAACCCTAACCCTAACCCTAACCCTAACCCTAACCCTAACCCTAACCCTAACCCTAACCCTAACCCTAACCCTAACCCTAACCCTAACCCTAACCCTAACCCTAACCCTAACCCTAACCCTAACCCTAACCCTAACCCTAACCCTAACCCTAACCCTAACCCTAACCCTAACCCTAACCCTAACCCTAACCCTAACCCTAACCCTAACCCTAACCCTAACCCTAACCCTAACCCTAACCCTAACCCTAACCCTAACCCTAACCCTAACCCTAACCCTAACCCTAACCCTAACCCTAACCCTAACCCTAACCCTAACCCTAACCCTAACCCTAACCCTAACCCTAACCCTAACCCTAACCCTAACCCTAACCCTAACCCTAACCCTAACCCTAACCCTAACCCTAACCCTAACCCTAACCCTAACCCTAACCCTAACCCTAACCCTAACCCTAACCCTAACCCTAACCCTAACCCTAACCCTAACCCTAACCCTAACCCTAACCCTAACCCTAACCCTAACCCTAACCCTAACCCTAACCCTAACCCTAACCCTAACCCTAACCCTAACCCTAACCCTAACCCTAACCCTAACCCTAACCCTAACCCTAACCCTAACCCTAACCCTAACCCTAACCCTAACCCTAACCCTAACCCTAACCCTAACCCTAACCCTAACCCTAACCCTAACCCTAACCCTAACCCTAACCCTAACCCTAACCCTAACCCTAACCCCTAACCCTAACCCTAACCCTAACCCCTAACCCTAACCCTAACCCTAACCCTAACCCTAACCCTAACCCTAACCCTAACCCTAACCCTAACCCTAACCCTAACCCTAACCCTAACCCTAACCCTAACCCTAACCCTAACCCTAACCCTAACCCTAACCCTAACCCTAACCCTAACCCTAACCCTAACCCTAACCCTAACCCTAACCCTAACCCTAACCCTAACCCTAACCCTAACCCTAACCCTAACCCTAACCCTAACCCTAACCCTAACCCTAACCCTAACCCTAACCCTAACCCTAACCCTAACCCTAACCCTAACCCTAACCCTAACCCTAACCCTAACCCTAACCCTAACCCTAACCCTAACCCTAACCCTAACCCTAACCCTAACCCTAACCCTAACCCTAACCCTAACCCTAACCCTAACCCTAACCCTAACCCTAACCCTAACCCTAACCCTAACCCTAACCCTAACCCTAACCGGAAATCGAAATCGAAATCGAAATCGAAATCGAAATCGAAATCGAAATCGAAATCTAAAACTGCATCTAAATCGAAAACGAAATCGAAATCTAAAACTGCATCTAAAACGAAAACGAGAACGAAATCTAAAACTGCATCTAAATCGAAAACGAAATCTAAAACTGCATCTAAAACGAAAACGAAAACGAAATCTAAAACTGCATCTAAAACGAAAACGAAAACGAAAACGAAAACGAAAACGAAAACGAAAACGAAAACGAAAACGAAAACGAAAACGAAAACGAAAACGAAAACGAAAACGAAAACCGATTCTAAATCTGCATCTAAAACGAAAACGAAAACGAAAACGAAAACGAAAACGAAAACGAAAACGAAAACGAAAACGAAAACGAAAACTAAAACTAAAACTAAAACTAAAACTAAAACTAAAACTAAAACTAAAACTAAAACTAAAACTAACAGTTAAGTCTAAATCTAAATCAGTTACTACACTAAAGTACAAAAACTAGCGGACCACTCTGGATGTGGGCATTCTGCTCAAATGGCTACCTCTGGAAGGAAAACCGGTCATTGGCAACCCAGAGCCGAAACTCGCCACGATGGTCTACGCGGTGCCACAGCTACGGTACACGCCTCGAAGCGCAGACTTCCCAATGCGAGTTACCAAAGTGGACGGGGCCACAAAGGCGGGCAGGGACCTCCCTCATGCTATCTTTAACGCTAACTATAACACTGACCCTACACGCCCTTGAAAGCCCCACATGGTAACCACGGGATGACCTACGGCCATGAGTACGCGTTGCCGCTCTGGATGGCCCTGACGCATACACCGAAAACGCCCACGGCTCTGGGTTCCTCACAGGGCGCCGCCGCCGCCAAACGTTTCCGCCTCTACGGAGTGTGGACCCGATGGTTTCTCCTTGACCCCGCTCGGGCCGATCTGGAGATTAAAACCGGTCATTGACAACCCAAAGCCAAAACTCGCCATGATGGTGCTAGGCAGGGCCGGAGCCGCCTCGAACACGCCTCGAAGTGCAGACTTCCCCAGTTGCGAAGCGGATGGGGCCACGAGGTCGAGCAGGGTCCTCCCTCATGCTAACTCCTAGACTAAGTCTAAGACTGACCCCACACGCCCTTGAAAGCCCCACGCGGCAAACACGGGATGAGCTACGGACATGAGTACGCATTGCCGATCTGGAAGGCCCTGACGCAGGCACCGAAAACGCCCAAGGCTCTGGGTTCCTCGCAAGGCAGCGCCGCCGCTATCCTCCTCACGTGATTCGTTGGACAAATGTATCCTTCTTTGTGGAGTCGAGATCCGACATGGACTCCCCAAACCCTCTTGGGCCGATCGGAAGTTTGCGCAAACGGCCCGTGGGGACGAGGACTTGTGCCTTTGGCACTTTGCTCTGGAAGGAATCGCTCGCCGACATGCGGATGGAAACCTCCGAGAAGGACGACTGGTTAATAGGCGACCCAAAGCCAAAACGTGCCACCGTGGTGCTAGGCATGGCTGGAGCCGCGGAACACGCCTCGAAGCGCAGACTTCCCGACGCAAGTTGCTGAAACGGATGGGGCCGTAAGGGCGGGGAGGGACCTCCCTCGTGCTATCTTTAAGGCTAAGTCTAACGCTGACCCCACACGCCCTTGAACGCCCCTGTCGGCAACAACGGGATGATGTACGACAACGAGTAAGCGTGGCTGCTTCCGGACGGCCCTCACGCGGCCACCGACAACGGCACCGGCTCTGGGTTCCTCACAGGGCGGCGCCGCCGCTGTCTTCCTCACGGAATCCTTCATAAAAAAGTTTCCACCTCTATGGACTGGGGACACGATGTCTCCTCGACCCCGCTTGGACCGATCTGGAGAATTCGCTCGAATGGCCACCTCGAGAAGAAACGTTGGCAACCCAGAGCCAAAACTCACCACGATGGTGCTACGCGGGGCCACAGCTATGGTACACGCCTCGAAGCGCAGACTTCCCAATGCGAGTTACCGAAGCGGACGGGGCCACAAAGGCGGGCAGGGACCTCCCTCATGCTATCTTTAACGCTAACTCTAACACTGACCCTACACGCCCTTGAAAGCCCCACATGGTAACCACGGGATGACCTACGGCCATGAGTACGCGTTGCCGCTCTGGACGGCCCTGACGCATACACCGAAAACGCCCACGGCTCTGGGTTCCTCACAGGGCGCCGCCGCCGCCAAACGTTTCCGCCTCTACGGAGTGTGGACCCGATGGTTTCTCCTTGACCCCGCTCGGGCCGATCTGGAGATTAAAACCGGTCATTGACAACCCAAAGCCAAAACTCGCCATGATGGTGCTGGGCAGGGCCGGAGCCGCCTCGAACACGCCTCGAAGTGCAGACTTCCCCAGTTGCGAAGCGGACGGGGCCACGAGGTCGAGCAGGGTCCTCCCTCATGCTAACTCCTAGACTAAGTCTAAGACTGACCCCACACGCCCTTGAAAGCCCCACGCGGCAAACACGGGATGAGCTACGGCCATGAGTACGCATTGCCGATCTGGAAGGCCCTGACGCAGGCACCGAAAACGCCCAAGGCTCTGGGTTCCTCGCAGGGCAGCGCCGCCGCTGTCCTCCTCACGTGATTCGTTGGACAAATGTATCCTTCTTTGTGGAGTCGAGATCTGACATGGACTCCCCAAACCCTCTTGGGCCGATCGGAAGTTTGCTCAAACGGCCCGTGGGGACGAGGACTTGTGCCTTTGGCACTTTGCTCTGGAAGGAATCGCTCTCCGACACGCGGATGGAAACCTCCGAGAAGGACGACTGGTTAATAGGCGACCCAAAGCCAAAACGTGCCACCGTGGTGCTAGGCATGGCTGGAGCCGCGGAACACGCCTCGAAGCGCAGACTTCCCGACGCGAGTTGCTGAAGCGGATGGGGCCGTAAGGGCGGGGAGGGACCTCCCTCGTGCTATCTTTAAGGCTAAGTCTAACACTGACCCCACACGCCCTTGAACGCCCCTGTCGGCAACAACGGGATGATGTACGACAACGAGTAAGCGTGGCTGCTTCCGGACGGCCCTCACGCGGCCACCGACAACGGCACCGGCTCTGGGTTCCTCACAGGGCGCCGCCGCCGCTGTCTCCTCACGGAATCGTTCATAAAAAAGTTTCCACCTCTATGGACTGGGGACACGATGTCTCCTCGACCCCGCTTGGACCGATCTGGAGAATTCGCTCGAATGGCCACCTCGAGAAGGAACGTTGGCAACCCAGAGCCAAAACTCGCCACGATGGTGCTACGCGGGGCCACAGCTGCGGTACACGCCTCGAAGCGCAGACTTCCCAATGAGTTACCGAAGCGGACGGGGCCACAAAGGCGGGCAGAGACCTCCCTCATGCTATCTTTAAGGCTAACTCTAACACTGACCCTACACGCCCTTGAAAGCCCCACATGGTAACCACGGGATGAGCTACGGCCATGAGTACGTGTTGGCGATCTGGACGGTCCTGACGCAGGCACCGAAAACGCCCAAGGCTCTGGGTTCCTCGCAGGGCGGCGCCGCCGCTGTCCTCCTCACGTAATTCATTGGACAAATGTATCCTTCTTTGTGGAGTCGAGATCCGACATAGACTCCCCAAACCCTCTTGGGCCGATCGGAAGTTTGCTCAAACGGCCCGTGGAGACGAGGACTTGTGCCTTTGGCACTTTGCTCTGGAAGGAATCGCTCGCCGACACGCGGATGGAAACCTCCGAGATGGACGACTGGTTAATAGGCAACCCGGAGCCAAAACGTGCCACCGTGATGCTACGTAGGGCCTTGGCCGTGGTACAAGTCTCTAAGCGCAGACTTCCCGACACGTGTTGCTGCAGTGCATGGGGCCACGATGGCGGGCAGGGACCTCCCTCATGCTAAGTCTAAGTCTAAGTCTAAGACTGACCCGGCACGCCCTCGAAAGCCCCACACGGCAACCACGGGATGTGCTACGGCCACGAGTACGCTTTGCTGCTCTGGACGGCCCTGACGCAGGCACCGAAAATGCCCATGGCTCTGGGTTCCTCACAGGGCGCTGCCGCCTCTGTCTTACTCGTGGTATCTTCTCACAAACGTTTCCGACTCTCTCTGGAATGGGGACCAGACGGTTTCTCCACGACCCCGCTCGGGCCGATCTGGAGATTTCGCTCAAATGGCTACCTCTCGAAGGAAAAGCAGTCATTGGCAACCCAGAGCCAAAACTCGCCACGATGGTGCTACGCGGGGCCGGAGCCGTGCGACATGCCTCGAAGCACAGACTTCCCGAGTTGCGAAGCTGACTTGGCCACAAGGTCGGGCGGGGTCCTCCCTCATGCTAACTCCTAGACTAAGTCTAAGACTGACCCAAAACGCCCTTGAAAGCACCACAAGGCAACAACGGGATGAGCTACGGCCACGAGTAAGCGTTGCCGCTCTGGACGGCCCTGACGCAGGCACCGAAAACGCCCACGGCTCTGGGTTCCTCACAGGGTGCCGCCGCCACCAAACGTTTCCGCCTCTACGGAGTGGGGACCGGATGGTTTCTCCTCGACTGCGCTCGGGCCGATCTGGAGATTTCGCTCAAATAACTCCCTCTGCATGGAAACCGGTCATTGGCAACCCAGAGCTCTGGGTTCCTCGCAGGGCACCGCCGCCGCCGCCCTCCTCATTGAACAAATGTATCCTTCTTTGTGGAGTCGAGGTCCGACATGGACTCCGCAAACCCTCTTGGGCCGATCGGAAGTTTGCGCAAACGGCCCGTGGGGACGAGGACTTGTGCCTTTGGCACTTTGCTCTGGAAGGAATCGCTCGCCGACACGCGGATGGAAACCTCCGAGAAGGACGACTGGTTAATAGGCGACCCAAACCCAAAACGTGCCGCCGTGGTGCTAGGCAGGGCCGGAGCCGCGGAACATGCCTCGAAGCGCACACTTCCCGACGTGAGTTGCTGAAGCGGATGGGGCCGTACGGGCGGGGAGGGACCTCCCTCGTGCTATCTTTAAGGCTATGTCTAACGCTGACCCCACACGCCCTTGAACGTCCCAGTCGGCAACAACGGGATGAGGTACGACAACGAGTAAGCGTGGCTGCATCCGGACGGCCCTCACGCGGCCACCGACAACGGCACCGGCTCTGGGTTCCTCACAGGGCGCCGCCGCCGCTGTCTTCCTCACGGAATCGTTCATAAAAAAGTTTCCACCTCTATGGACTGGGGACACGATGTCTCCTCGACCCCGCTTGGACCGATCTGGAGAATTCGCTCGAATAGCCACCTCGAGAAGGAACGTTGGCAACCCAGAGCCAAAACTCGCCACGATGGTGCTACGCGGGGCCACAGCTGCGGTACACGCCTCGAAGCGCAGACTTCCCAATGCGAGTTACCGAAGCGGACGGGGCCACAAAGGCGGGCAGGGACCTCCCTCATGCTATCTTTAAGGCTAACTCTAACACTGACCCTACACGCCCTTGAAAGCCCCACATGGTAACCACGGGATGACCTACGGCCATGAGTACGCGTTGCTCCTCTGGACGGCCCTGACGCAGACACCGAAAACGCCCACGGCTCTGGGTTCCATACAGGGTGCCGGCACCGCCAAACGTTTCCGCCTCTACGGAGTGGGGACCCGATGGTTTCTCCTTGACCCCGCTCGGGCCGATCTGGAGATTAAAACCGGTCATTGGCAACCCAAAGCCAAAACCAAAACTCTCCATGATGGTGCTAGGCAGGGCTGCAGCCGCGGAACACGCCTCGAAGCGCAGACTTCCCCAGTTGCGAAGTGGACGGGGCCACGAGGTCGAGCGGGGTCCTCCCTCATGCTAACTCCTAGACTAAGTCTAAGACTGACCCCACAGGCCCTTGAAAGCCCCACACGGCAAGCACGGGATGAGCTACGGCCATGAGTACGCGTTGCCGATCTGGACGGCCCTGACGCAGGCACCGAAAACGCCCAAGGCTCTGGGTTCTACACAGAGCGCCGCCGCCGCTGTCTTCCTCATGGAATCTTTCGCACAAACGTTTCCGCCTCTTTGGAGTGGGGACCAGACGGTTTCTCCATGACCCCGCTCAGGCCGATCTGGAGATTTTGCTCAAATGGCTGACTCTCGAAGGAAAACCGGTCATTGGCAACCCAGAGCCAAAACTCGCCACGATGGTGCTACGCGGGGCTGGAGCCATGCGACAAGCCTCGAAGCGCAGACTTCCCGAGTTGCTGAAGTGGATGGGGCCACAAGGTCGGGCGGGGTCCTCCCTCATGCTAACTCCTAGACTAAGTCTAAGACTGACCCAAAACGCCCTTGAAAGCCCCACATGGCAACAACGGGATGAGCTACGGCCACGAGTACGCGTTGCCGCTCTGGACGGCCCTGACGCAGGCACCGAAAACGCCCATGGCTCTGGGTTCCTCACAGGGCGCCACCGCCACCAAACGTTTCCGCCTCTCTGGAGTGGGGACCGGATGGTTTCTCCTCGACCGCGCTCGGGCCGATCTGGAGATTTCGCTCAAATAGCTCCCTCTGCATGGAAACTGGTCATTGGCAACCCAGAGTTCTGGGTTCCTCGCAGGGCGGCGCCGCCACTGTCCTCCTCACGTAATTCATTGAACAAATGTATCCTTCTTTGTGGAGTCGAGGTCCAACATGGACTCCGCAAACCCTCTTGGGCCGATCGGAAGCTTGCTCAAACGGCCCGTGGGGACGAGGACATGTGCCTTTGACACTTTGGAGTGGGGACCCGATGCTACGCGGGACCACAGCCGCGGTACATGCCTCGAAGCGCAGACTTCCCAATGCGAGTTACCAAAGCGGACGGGGCCACAAGGTCGGGCAGGGACCTCCCTCATGCTGACTTTAAGGCTAACTCTAACACTGCCCCTACACGCCCTTGAAAGCCCCACATGGTAACCACGGGATGAGCTACAGCCACGAGTACGCGTTGCCGCTCTGGATGGCCCTGACGCAGGCACTGAAAATGCCAACGGCTCTTGGTTCCTCACAGGGCAAGGCCGCCGCCAAACGTTTCCGCCTCTACGGAGTGTGGACCCGATGGTTTCTCCTTGACCCCGCTCGGGCCAATCTGGAGATTTCGCGCAAACAGCTCCCTTTGCATGGAAAGCCGGTCATTGGCAACCCAGAGCCAAAACTCGCCACGGTGGTGCTACGTGGGGCCGGAGCCGCAGAACACGCCTCGAAGCCCAGACTTCCAAAGTGGCGAAGCTGACTGGGCCACAAGGTCGGGCGGGGTCCTCCCTCATGCTGACTCCTAGACTAAGTCTAAAAATGACACCACACGCCCTTGAAAGCCCCACACGGCAACCACAGGATGAGCTACGGCCACGAGTACGCATTGCCACTCTGGACGGCCTTGACGCAGACACAGAAAACGCCCATGGCTCTGGGTTCTACACAGGGCGCCGCCGCCGCTGTCTTCCTCATGGAATCTTTCGCACAAACGTTTCCGCCTCTTTGGAGTGGGGACCAGACGGTTTCTCCATGACCCCGCTCAGGCCGATCTGGAGATTTTGCTCAAATGGCTGACTCTCGAAGGAAAACCGGTCATTTGCAACCCAGAGCAAAAACTCGCCACAATGGTGCTACGCGGAGCCGGAGCCATGCGACAAGCCTCGAAGCGCAGACTTCCCGAGTTGCTGAAGTGGATGGGGCCACAAGGTCGGTCGGGGTCCTCCCTCATGCTAACTCCTAGACTAAGTCTAAGACTGACCCAAAACGCCCTTGAAAGCCCCACACGGCAACAACGGGATGAGCTATGGCCACGAGTAAGCGATGCCGCTCTGGACGGCCCTGACGCTGGCACGCCCATGGCTCTGGGTTCCACACAGGGCGGCGCCGCCGCTGTCTTCCTCGTGGAATCTTTTGTACAAACGTTTCTGACTCTCTCTGGAATGGGGACCAGAGGGTTTCTCCACAACCCCACTTGGGCCGATCTGGAGATTTCGCTCAAATGGATACCTTTGGAAGGAGAACCTGTCATTGGCAACCCAGAGCCAAAACTAGCCGTGATGGTGCTACGCGGGGCTAGAGCATCAGGACACCGCTCGAAGCGCAGACTTCCCGAGTTGCGAAGCTGATGGTTCCACAAGGGCGCGTGGGGTGCTCCCTCATGCTAACTCCTAGACTAAGTCTAAGACCCGAAACGCCCTTGAAAGCCACACACGGCAACAACGGGATGAGCTACGGCCACGAGTATGCGTTGCCGCTCTGGACGGCCATGACTCAGGCACCGAAAATGCCCATGGCTCTGGATTCCACACAGGGCGCCGCCGCCTCTGTCTTACTCGTGGTATCCTTCGCACAAACGTTTCCAACTCTCTCTGGAATGGGGACCAGACGGTTTCTCCATGACCCCGCTCGGGCCGATCTGGAGATTTCGCTCAAATGGCTACCTCTCGAAGGAAAAGCAGTCATTGGCAACCCAGAGCCAAAACTCGCCACGATGGTGCTACGCGGGGCCGGAGCCGTGCGACATGCCTCGAAGCGCAGACTTCCCGAGTTGCGAAGCTGACTTGGCCACAAGGTCGGGCGGGGTCCTCCCTCATGCTAACTCCTAGACTGACCCAAAACGCCCTTGAAAGACCCACACGGCAACAACGGGATGAGCTACGGCCACGAGTAAGCGTTGCCGCTCTGGACGGCCCTGACATTGGCACGCCCATGGCTCTGGGTTCCACACAGGGCGCCGGCGCCGCTGTCTTCCTCGTGGAATCTTTTATACAAACGTTTCCGACTCTCTCTGGAATGGGGACCAGAGGGTTTCTCCACAACCCCACTTGGGCCGATCTGGAGATTTCGCTCAAATGGATACCTTTGGAAGGTGAACCGGTCATTGGCAACCCAGAGCCGAAACTAGCCATGATGATGCTACGCAGGGCCAGAGCCGCAGGACACCCCTCAAAGCGCAGACTTCCCGAGTTGCGAAGCTGATTGTTCCACAAGGGCACGTGGGGTGCTCCCTCATGCTAACTCCTAGACTAAGTCTAAGACTGACCCAAAACGCCCTTGAAAGCCACACACGGCAACAACGGTATGAGCTATGGCCACGAGTGCGCGTTGCCGCTCTGGACGGCCCTGACGCAGGCACCGAAAACGCCCATGGCTCTGGGTTCCTCACAGGCCGCCGCCGCCGCCAAACGTTTCCGCCTCTACGGAGTGGGGACCGGATGGTTTCTCCTCGACTGCGCTCGGGCCGATCTGGAGATTTCGCTCAAATAGCTCCCTCTGCATGGAAACCGGTCATTGGCGACCCAGAGCTCTGGGTTCCTCGCAGGGCGCCGCCGCCGCTGTCCTCCTCACGTAATTCATTGAACAAATGTATCCTTCTTTGTTGAGTCGAGATCCGAAATGGACTCCGCAAACCCTCTGGGGCCGATCGGAAGTTTGAGCAAACGGCCCGTGGGGACGAGGACTTGTGCCTTTGGCACTTTGCTCTGGAAGGTATCGCTCTCCGGGACGCTGATGGAAACCTCCGAAAAGGACGACTGGTTAATAGGCAACCCGGAGCCAAAACGTGCCGCTGTGGTGCTACGCAGGGCCTCAGCCGCGGAACACGCCTCGAAGCGCAGACTTCCCGACGCGAGTTGCTGCAGTGGATGGGGCCACGATGGCGGGCAGGGACCTCCCTCATGCTAAGTCTAAGTCTAAGACTGACCCGGCACGCCCTCGAAAGCCCCACACGGCAACCACGGGATGAGCTACGGCCACGAGTATGCGTTGCCCCTCTGGACGGCCATGACTCGGGCACCGAAAATGCCCATGGCTCTGGGTTCCTCACAGGGCGCCGCCGCCTCTGTCTTACTCGTGGTATCCTTCGCACAAACGTTTCCAACTCTCTCTGGAATGGGGACAAGACGGTTTCTCCACGACCCCGCTCGGGCCGATCTGGAGATTTCGCTCAAATGGCTACCTCTCGAAGGAAAAGCAGTCATTGGCAACCCAGAGCCAAAACTCGCCACGATGGTGCTACGCGGGGCCGGAGCCGTGCGACATGCCTCGAAGCGCAGACTTCCCGAGTTGTGAAGCTGACTTGGCCACAAGGTCGGGCGGGGTCCTCCTTCATGCTAACTCCTAGACTAAGTCTAAGACTGACCCAAAACGCCCTTGAAAGACCCACACGGCAACAACGGGATGAGCTACGGCCACGAGTAAGCGTTGCCGCTCTGGATGGCCCTGACGCTGGCACGCCCATGGCTCTGGGTTCCACACAGGGCGCCGCTGCCGCTGTCTTCCTCGTGGAATCTTTTGTACAAACGTTTCCGACTCTCTCTGGAATGGGGACCAGAGGGTTTCTCCACAACCTCACTTGGGCCGATCTGGAGATTTCGCTCAAATGGATACCTTTGGAAGGAGAACCTGTCATTGGCAACCCAGAGCCAAAACTAGCCATGATGGTGCTACGCGGGGCCAGAGCTGCAGGACACCCCTCGAAGCGCAGACTTCCCGAGTTGCGAAGCTGATGGTTCCACAAGGGCGCGTGGGGTGCTCCCTCATGCTAACTCCTAGATTAAGTCTAAGACTGACCCGAAACGCCCTTGAAAGCCCTACAAGGCAACAACGGGATGAGCTACGGCCACGAGTGCGCGTTGCCCCTCTGGACGACCCTGTCGCAGGCACCGAAAACGCCCATGGCTCTGGGTTCCTCACAGGGCGCCGCCGCCGCCAAACGTTTCCGCCTCTGCGGAGTGGGGACCGCATGGTTTCTCCTCGACCGCGCTCGGGCCGATCTGGAGATTTCGCTCAAATAGCTCCCTCTGCATGGAAACTGGTCATTGGCAACCCAGAGCCAAAGCTTGCCACGATGGTGCTACGCTGGGCCGCGGTACACACCTTGAACCGCAGACATCCAGGGCCGCCCGGGGTGAGACCGTGTCTTCGCCCATCGACACGAATGAACCGACAGTAGGCCCGACGCTTGTTGCCGAATCGGACGTGGCTACGAGGGTGTTGATGGTCGACTTTGAAGGCAACTCCGAGGCTGAGTCTAAGACTGAGCCGACACACCCTCGAAAGCCCCACACGGCAACCATGGGATGAGGTACGGACCCGAGTACGCGTGGCCCCTTACGGACGGCCTTCATGCGGCCAACGAAAATGGAACAAGCTCTGGGTTCCCCGCAGGGCGCCGCCGCCGCTGTCTTCTGCACGGAATCCTTAGTAAACGTTTCCGCCTCTCTGGAATGGAGAGCCGACGGATTCTCCGCGTCCCCGTTTGGACCGATCGGGAGATTTCGCTCAAATCGCCACCTCTGGGAGGAAAACCGGTCATTGGCAACCCAGAGCCAAAGCTCGCCACGATGGTGCTACGAGGGGCCGCGGTACACGCCTCGAACCGCAGACATCCAGGGCCGCCCGGGGTGAGACCGTGTCTTCGCCCACGGACACGAATGAACCGACAGTAGGCCCGACGCGAGTTGCCGAATCGGACGTGGCTACGAGGGTGTTGATGGTCGACTTTGAAGGCGACTCCGAGGCCGAGTCTAAGACTGAGCCGACAAACCCTCGAAAGCCCCACGCGGCAACCATGGGATGAGGTACGGACCCGAGTACGCGTGGCCCCTTACGGACGGCCTTCACGCGGCCAACAAAAATGGCACAAGCTCTGGGTTCCCCGCAGGGCGCCGCCGCCGCTGTCTTCTGCATGGAATCCTTAGGACAAACGTTTCCGCCTCTCTGGAGTGGAGATCGGTTGCTGGGATCTCCCTGGCCCCGCTCGGGCCGATGGAAAGATCTCGCTCCGACGGCCCTTGTATGTGGTTCTGGCGAGGTAGGAAACGCTGCCCTGGGGACTTGCGGGATGCAAATCCCTGTCTCTGACTTCCCTGCGCAGGGAGTGCTGAGTTAGGGGCCGCCCTTGTTTGGAGACTACCCAGAAACGATGTTCTGGGCTTTCCTCTTGGCCCCTGAGAAGAAGAAAGACGTGATGGAGCTGAGAAGGCTATTATTGTGTCTTGCCTTGTCCGCTTTTGCACCTGTGAAAGTTTTGGAGCGTTTGCGTTAGTGCAAAGTAGCCTCCTAGCGTCCTAAACACGTTGCCACCAGAAATCTGCGGGCAGGAGCCGTCCGGGCTTGTCTGTTGCGCGGGGGAGAGGAGGGGGGTGAAAAGCGCGCGATGTATCCGGGCTCCTGGAGAGCTGTCTGGTCAAAAACAATGGCAGGAAGCCGCTGGGCAGCTCCGAGTGGCTGTGGAGGGAGGTCTACTTCCCTTTGAAAGGAGAATTGTCCTGGTCTGCCTTGTTTTCTCTGCCGCGTTTCGGACCTCCGTTCGGCTTCTCTAAGAAGCAAGCGCCGGCACGACCGCCCTCCCCCTTCTTCCGAGAGAAGGCGCCATTGGCAGCCTCTCAACCCGCCCTCCTTCTCCCCATCGGAGCCGGGTTGGCGGGACGCGTTTAGCTTCACGGGCAGGCACTCTCCCCAGCGAAGTCGGCCGCCTGAGGTTGACCACCCCCCCCCCCTCCGCTTGAGCCCCATAGACAACAGCGCGGGCCGCGGGCCCTCCGTGATGGGGACGGGAACCCGTTCCCTTTCGCTAAGGGCTGGGACTCTGTGCTGGAAGGGGAGGTTGGCGCCACCACCACCACCCCCGCTGCTGCGCATATAAGCACCCCACCCTGTGTATGATCCCAAAGCGTTTCCACGGCGGGAGACATCCAGGGCAGACTCGCCACACGCTCGCTCGCCCGTTCAAACCGTTCGCCCAGCACCCCGTGGGATGTCTCCGTGCCGTGTGTGTGTGGGGGGGGAGACTCTCCCGTGGCTTGCATTGAAGGTGGTTTCCAAACCGTCCGGATCACTGGGAACACCACAGGAGGGTAGAATACTAGACACGTCAACGTCAGCATTGAAGGAAATGGCTTTATTAGGATTCGAACGAGCAGGGAAAATACCAAACAGGCAGCGCGGGAAAATTCGCGAGTGCTTCTCCCCCCCCCCCCCTATACTGAGCATTAAAACAACGACGAAACGGCAAACACCGAACGGGGCTCCGGGTGGGAAAGGGAAACTGGGGCTTATTTTGTGGCACAAACTCCAAAGGTTCGAGCCCACCTCAGGGGGGGGTCCACAGAGGAGCCCCCGCAACAAAAGAGAAAGGAACGCTTTGCAAAAGGGTTTCATCCAAATCCTCTCAGAACCTGGATGGGTCGGATCCGGCCGTTGTCGGTTGTCCCTGGGGTGGGGGTGGGGGCAATAAGCGGGGGGGGGGGCAATAAGCGGGAGGAGGGGATCGGTCAGTCAAACACGCTGCTGGGCTTCCCCCGCAGCCTGGATTTTCGATTTATCTTTCGTGATTAGCCAGGAGGACGCCGGCTCAGTCCCCCAATCGTGCCCCAGAGATAGGCGGTGGGGTGGGGGGCGGGGGTTTAGGGGCGGGGGCTGTCCTGGAATGAACTTTGTGGAGATTCGAACATGGAAAGGGAACATTAAAAAAAAAACCAGAAGGTTCCTCCCCCCAAATTCCCTTCTTTCAGCAACCAAATCGCTCCCTTTCCCATCTCTTTTGGGACTGGAAGCAGGAGGTGTTCGAGGAGGAGGAGGAGGAGAAGCCCTCCGCGTTCCCAGGGTCAAAGCCAGCCAAGGGGAGGGGGGTCTGTTTCATAAAGGCTGTTTGCTTAGCCTGCTGGGCTGGGAGACCCAGGTCCCCTCCTCCCCCAATTCATCCTGGCTAAGAAACCTCCCTCCGTGGGTGGCGGTGGGAAAGAGCGCTTTGGACATGCTCAGAGGCTAGACTGGGTGGCTTGATGTAGGAGGGGCACCTCCCTCAGGGACGGTGGGTGGGTTTGGGGGCCCTTCTGAAATATCCAGAGTACAGGGTATGGTCAAGGGACACCCTTGCTCAAAAGCCAGTCGTAGCTGACTCTAGGGTTCAGGGCTCATCTCTGTTCATAGAGAAAGAACCAGCGCTGTCTGCGTTTTGAAGACGTTTTGTGGACACGTGGCAGGCATGACTAGACGCTGGAGTGCACAGAACGCTGTTTTACCTTTACCGTCCGAGGGGTACCTATTTCGAAACTGCTGGGTGGGCGGGAGCTGGGACGGGGGGCAGGCGCTCGTTCCCTCCTGCGGAACTTGGGATTTGAACGGCCGACCTGCTGCCTCCCAGGCTGTGTCTTCGCCGCTTGAGCCTCTGCGGTCCCTCTGGAGTCAAGGGTATCCGAGCCTTATTACTATGACTCCAGATAAGGAAGCGTGGGGAAAGTTAGCAACTTGACTCTCCCTCTGGCCTTTGGGATGGATTTTGCCCCTCCGACAAAGGAAAAATTCCCCCCTTCCTCCTTTCCTGATGTTTTCCTTTCTTCTCCTCCTCCTCCTCCTTCTCCTGCTTCAGGAAAGCCCCACCGTGGAGAGTTTTACTCCTGGCTTGGCTGACTTCCACCTGTCAAGTAAGACAAGTGTCACGGGGCTCCTGGCCCACACTGCAGGGCTGGCAGGCCGTCGGTGCCTGGAGATCGCGCTCAAAGTGTTGTTGTTGTCGTGGTGGTGGTGGTGGTGGTGGTTGCTATCGTTTAGACTTGTATGTCCCCTTTCCCTCATTTTATTTACTATGGTATGGAATTATTGGCTAGAGCGATAAGGAGTGATTTAAATATAGAGGGTATAGAAGGGACAAAAATAAGTTTATATGCGGATGATACTTGGATCGTAATGAAGGATCCTATAAAAAACATGGATAGAATTCAAGCTCATCTGTACCAGTTGGAAGAAATAACAGGCTTGAAAATAAACTGGGGGAAATTTGAAGCAATATTGTGCAATTTAAATAATGAGGAACTAGGAAAAATTAAGGAAAAATATAAAATTTAAATTAGGAAAAGTATAAAATATTTCGGAGTAAATATTACAGATAATAGGGAGGATTTTAAAAAGTTAAATTTCAGTGAGGTGAGAGGAAATTAAGTCAATATCAGAAGTCGGGGACCTTTTCGTTTGGAAGGCTTGCCATTTGCAAGACGAGTTTGCTCCCAAAAATTAATTTTTCATTTGAGGCTTTACTAGTTAAACAAACAGATAAAGTAATTGGGATTTTTCAAAAATTATTGAATAATTATTGTAATGGTGGGAAAAGAGCAGAATACCCAAAAGTACCCACTTGCAGAGCGACTCTGGGCACCAAATAAAAATACAAACTATACAGTTACAATTTTATTTATTTAATTTTTTCATTTATTTACTTAGATTTGTATCCTGCTCTCATGGGTAACAACCGACTCAGAGCGGCACACAAAGTCCTCTAATATCCTTATTAATGTGCAAAAAATAAAATACAATACAATAGCATACAATATAACAAAACAGTCTAGTACAGTAAATATCCTATACTGTAGTACACATTACACATCAATAGACATTACAGTACAATCGAAACACCCTGGCATGTGGTGCAAGAGAGCAAAAAAGTTCAATAAATATCATACAGTAGAACAAAACACATCATAGTTGAAAACATTATAATGAAAACATGTCCACTTGCCACTATAGTCCAATCACATTTATCATGATACAAAAACATTTCAACATACTGTATCATCATCATCATCACAAAGCACATAATCAAAAAGTATCAGTATGACAGCAACAAAGCATTAAAAAACCAACCCCTCATTTGCCAAGCCCCCTCCCCACTCCTAGGAGGACTCCCACAGAAAGTGTGTGTGTGTCCCTTTCTGAAGCCGCCTCTTCCCTCCTGGAGGTGGAGGAGGGGGGCCCAGGGGGCGGGTCTTATCTGCCCCCCCTCATTTTCAGCCCCCATTTCCAACCCAAGATTTGCCCCATTTTATCCAGCCATTACTTAATGACCATCCATCCAGACTCCTTCTCCTCATGCGGTTGCCCTCAGGTCCCAGCCAGCTAACGTGATGATGATGATGATGATGATGATGATGATGATGATGATGATGATGATGATGATGATGATGATGATGATGATGATGAGTTCCGGATGCTGGCAGACGCCCCCAGATTTTACGTCCCTTTGAGACGTTGTGCTGTTGTGTGTTTGTGTGTGTGTTTTGCACGCAACGACGTGGAGAGACAGTTCAAGGAAATGCTTTGTCTGTCCCCAGATGCCCTTGGCTGTGGATAGAGGGCCAAGGGGGCGGCAGCAAGGAGGGGGCACTTTGCACATGCTCTGGGAACCCTCTCCAAAGCCACACACATCCAATCTCAGCCTCAGGCTTCAACTGCAGATAAATATGTATTTCTTTTCCTCATAAAGAAAAATGGGTCTTCTCCAAATTTGGCCATGGGGGGGCAGGTTGTCCTTGGGGGGGGGGCATCCACTACCACCCCTAGCTTTCAGAAGCCAAAAGGAAGTGAAAACAACCCCCACAAATTCAGCATCTATGGGGCAGCATGGCCAGGCGACCCCCACCCCTATCTCCCTCCCACCCACCCAACCCCTTTTCCTCTCCAAGGGAGGGGGGAGAAAGAGAAAGGGAGAAATAGAGGCTCCCCCCCCCCCAAATCCAAAGGTCTTGAAGGGGGAACCGGAAGGAAAGGAGATCTCATCAAAAGCCTCCCCAAAAAGCCCCAGTTTAAACAGACGAGTGGGAAAGAGTGGCTGCGGGGGAAAGCAAGCCCAGCCCAGGCTAGGTAGCCGGCCGCCGGGGCGCTCCTCCACAGCCCAGGAGAGCTTCGGGGGAAGGCAAGCCCAGGCCAGGCTAGGTAGCCCTGCCACCGGGGCGCTCCTCCACAGCCCAGGAGAGCATCGGGGGAAGGCAAACCCAGCCCAGGCTAGGTAGCCCTGCCACCGGGGCGCTCCTCCACAGCCCAGGAGAGCATCGGGGGAAGGCAAACCCAGCCCAGGCTAGGTAGCCCTGCCGCCGGGGCACTCCTCCGCAGCCCAGGAGAGCTTCGGGGGAAGGCAAACCCAGCCCAGGCTAGGTAGCCCTGCCGCCGGGGCACTCCTCCGCAGCCCAGGAGAGCTTCGGGGGAAGGCAAGCCCAGGCCAGGCTAGGTAGCCCTGCCGCCGGGGCACTCCTCCGCAGCCCAGGAGAGCTTCGGGGGAAGGCAACCCCAGGCCAGGCTAGGTAGCCCTGCCGCTGGGGCACTCCTCCACAGCCCAGGAGAGCTTCGGGGGAAGGCAAGCCCAGGCCAGGCTAGGTAGCCCTGCCACCGGGGCACTCCTCCACAGCCCAGGAGAGCATCGGGAGAAGGCAAACCCAGCCCAGGCTAGGTAGCCCTGCCGCCGGGGCGCTTCTCCACAGCCCAGGAGAGCTTCGGGGGAAGGCAAGCCCAGGCCAGGCTAGGTAGCCCTGCCACCGGGGCACTCCTCCACAGCCCAGGAGAGCATCGGGGGAAGGCAAACCCAGCCCAGGCTAGGTAGCCCTGCCGCCGGGGCACTCCTCCACAGCCCAGGAGAGCTTCGGTTCGGGGGAAGGCAACCCCAGCCCAGACTAGGTAGCCCGGCCGCCGGGGGGCTCCGTCCACAGCCCAGGAGAGCTGGGGGAAGCCCAGCCCGGCCCAGGCTAGGTAGCCCGCCCGCCGGCAGGCACCGTCCACAGCCCGGGACCTTTGCGTCAGCGGCCACTGCTTGGTGAGTCCTGGAAGATTGGGGGAGGGGGTTCTGCCCCCCAGGGACACCGAGGGTTTGGGGGTTGACGCACAGCCTTGGGGAGGAGACAGAGGAGGCTGGGTTGGTCCTTGGAGCATGCGAGGCGACTCCCCCTCCCTGCCCCGGGCAGCCTCAGATGTCGTTCCTGCTTTGTTGTCCCTGCCAGTGTGCCGGCTGGGACGGGATCCTGGGCTCAGAGGCTCAGGCGGACGCTTGCGGGGGTCTGTGGCGGCCGGAACGCTTCCTGCCTCTTGGTGAAGGAGCTCTCCCCCTCCTCCTCTTCCTCCTCCTCCGAGGCCGCCGACCCCACCACGGGGAATTGGCGAGGCGGGCGAATGTTTAGGACTTTGGGCTTGGGCACTGGTCCGGCCTCTCTCCCTAGCTCAGGGACCCTTTTTACTCCTTTTTCTCACCCCCCCGCGGGCCCCCTTTCTCCCCTCTGCATCTCCACATTTTGCATCTCCCCTCCCCCCCCTTTTCACCTCCAAGGCAAAGCGGGGGTGGTGGGTTGTGAATTGGGGGAGGGGGTCTCCTCTCTTTATGTAACCCCCACAAAAGCAAAGCAATCCGCACTCCCCATGACTAACCTCAGAAGGATGGAAGTGGCTGAGTCAACCTTGAGCCCCGGTCAGGGTCGAACTCACAATGTTCTGGCTGGCTTATATACTGCCCCATATACGAGCTTAGTAGACTCTTGGGTCGGTTTGCAAGTTAATGACCATCCCCCCCCTCCCAATTTACACGCTGTGGACTAGGAAGGATGGAAGCTCGGTCCACCTTGCGCCCTGGTCAGAATCAAACTCACAACCTTTAACCCCTGTGCCAACGGTCGGGCTTGGGACCCACATTCTGGAGGAGGGAAGGAGGAAGATTGTGCCCCCCCATACGCCAGAGAGTTCCTGGCATTCGGAATTTGCCAAAAGGAAGTCTCTGCGACCCACGGGTGGAAGAAGAACCCCATAGACAGGGGGGCCTATTTGGGGAGGGGGGCAATGGTGGGGGAAACCCCATTGGCTGTGCCGCCTCTAGGGCAGGGATGGCCAACCTTGGCACTGCAGATGTGTTTGAACTTCAGTTCCCAGAAGCCCAAGTCCAAGAACACTTGGAGTGCCAAGCTTGGCCATTGATGCTCAAAAGTCACAGAGACCATAGGTAGAACTGGAAGATGATGGGGGATTTTTTTGGGGGGGTTTCCTGTCTCCCTGCTCTCCATCTCTGATGGGGTGTCACCCAAAAGCCCTTTTGGAATGAGGAAAAGACCCCACATAGTTTAGGGGACCCCCTGACCGGTCCTGGCCAGCCTCCCCCCCCACCACCACCGTGCCCTCTTCCCTTTCCCAGAACCACCCAACCCCTCTGTCCCTTTAGGCCTGACCCATTCTGCTCTCTGCCCTCGGGGACAGGAACGTGACCCGGCTCCCGCCATCTTCAGGTGACAGATGACAGCTGAAACTAATTAGGTAGGCGTGGAAACGTTACCTGTCCCGGTCCTGTGCCAGCCAGTGGGGTGGGGATCGAGGGGGAGGCCCCGGCCTCATTCTGTCTCTCTGTCCAACCCTGTCCAACTCTGTCTCTCCCCTCCTGACATTATGGGAACTAGACGGACCCGATCGCGGTGGAATACGTAAGAGTTTCCTTACTCTTTCTAGCTGTAGTGCTTGTTCACAGGTACAGGAGTAATCTAATTTAAAACCTGAAATCACGCCTAGCGGACAGGACAAATCACAATTACCATTGATGGGTATTTTTTTGGGGGTATTTATTTTTTTGGGGGGTCAATTAATACAGAGGAAACAATGGATAGAATATAAATTTGGAGGGGTAGCTGTGTTAGTTTGTTTTCAGCATATCGAAGAGTTTAAAAGCCCCATTAAAAAAAAACTACAGTTTGTTTTTAAATTCCACAACTTGTTTCCTTTTCTTTTTGGTTTGTCTATTCTTTGATATCTCTGCTAAATAAAAGTCAATGTTCTTCATTTTACACCTGGCAATACCTGTTCTTGGCCCTGTTGAGTTGCCAATGATTTCTGATGCCATCTGGTTAGTTTCTTGTACAGTATGTTTAAATTGGTAATTGCAGAATTATTTTCTTCTCGCGCGCACGCAAACTACCGTATGTATTTCCAAGATCAGATTAAAATCGTACAGCGATAACGAACAAGCACACAGAGAATAAGAAAGAAAGACAGCTTTATTTGTCCTCAATTCAAAATGACGGGGTATTAATGTAAATTTAAAAAGAAAATAAATAGCAGGCTGGTGGTCTTGTGTGTCTAGGCTACGTGTGAAATATCCAAAACGAAGGCGCCTTTTGGTGAGTTCATTCTGTCCTTCCCTCTGCCTGCCCAAGGTGTGGTTCAAAAATTCCACAGTCTTCAAGGAGGATCTTTCTCTGCACCTCAGTCGATGAATGCAAGGCATACACTGTGGGTGGGATGACAACATGTATGCTACCGAGTATGCACTTCTGGGCCAGGCCACTCTCCCCATCTGATGCCCCAACTAATGCCCGCCCTTCTGGGAAGTTTCGGTAAGAATCGCCCCACGTGTGATCCTCTACACCAGGGGTGCCCAAACTACGGCCCGCGGGCCGTATGCGGCCCACGACGCCAATTCCTCTGGGCCTCGGCACCCTCCAAGCTCCCAGAAGTGGATGGGGAACGCACCCGTCAATGTGCAAAAGCGTCCGTGCTTGCAAACGCATCCGAACGTTTGTGATCAGAAACGCGTCTGCAACCGCTCCCTCCACTGCCTGGACTTGGGGGTGTGTGTGTCTTTGCAACACTCACAGCAAGGCTGCAGGACAGGACAGGCTGGTGGCGCCAGGAACCCCCCCTCCTCATCTAGCCTCCTTGGAACCTTCCTTCCTTTCCTCCTCCATCCCCTTCTCTTTCTCCCTCCGCTTTCTTTTTCCCTGTTTTAAAGATTGCTTTGACTTTGGCAGTTTGCCTTTCAAGACAGACTGGGGCCACCTTTTCCCAAGCCAGCCTTCCTTTCCCCTTTTAAGGTCGCCCTTGTTTGAAATGATTTGCAAAATCAGGTTTCCTCCACCACCACCCCTTTTCTCTTTTGGTTTGCCCTGTCACTTTGCCGTTTTGAAGCAGACTTTTCCTGGAGCTCTCCTCCCTAGCTCGGCCGTGAGGTGGGGGGGGGGGGAGGGGAGCCTCCTTTCCCAGTTGGTTTCCCTCTCCTCTTTAAGGTCGCCCCTGCTCGAAAGCCAGTCGTATATCCGACTCTGGGGTTCAGTGCTCATTTCAGTTTATAGCCAAAGAGCCAGCGCTGTCTGCGTTTGCAGACTTTTCCATTGACATGTGGCAGGCATGACTAGACACCGAAGTGCACAGAATGCGGTTTACCTTCCCACCAATGCGGTACCTATTTATTTACATTGCTATAGTTGCAATGTCTTGCTTTGGAAAGGTTAGGCTGGCGGGACCTGGGGCAGAGACAGTCACGAGTCATTTCTCCCCAGGTGGAAAAAGATCTAAAAATTTCTCAGTGGCTTCAGAATTTGGAACGTTCCCTTTTAACAGTAATATTTTGGAGTTCCTTGTTGAAAGCAATTTTTTTTTGAAGATAAATCTCTTTGAAAAGCATTTTTTTGCCATCACTGAGTAGTTGCAAAGAATTTTTGAAATGCAATGTGCTTTTTCTATTGTTTTTCATTACCTTTTAAAAAATGTTTAAGATTGTTAACAGGGAATGACGTATAATTTGATTAAAATGCACGCAAATGCATGTAAAAGCAATCTTGATAAACATCAGGATGTCTGGATACTTTTCTTAGGAGAAATGTGGTTGAGCTTTTGGAATTCTACACAGGGTAGAGACAGTGGGGAAGACCAGCAATGAAATGGAGTCAGCAAAGTTTGGGGAATTGAAGAAAGAAATTTCTTTGCCACCCAAGGGTCAATGGGACTTTGGAACGCATGGCTCCAAGATATAATGACAACATTGAGCTTGGGTGTTTTTAAAATGTGGGCTGGGCTAATGTATGATGCAGGAATGGTAGGGGGAGGTCTGGCAAAGGTAAAGGTCACCCTTGCTCAAAAGCCAGTCATAACCGACTCTAGGGTTCAGTGCTCATCTCTGTTTACAGACAAAGAGCTAGCACTGTCTGCATTTGCAGACATTTCTGTGGACATGTGGCAGGCATGCCTAGACACTGGAGTGCATGGAACACTTTCTACCTTTCCACCAAAGTGGTCCCTATTTATCTACTTGCAATTTCTTGCTTTCTAACTGCAGTGGCTCAAGTCACTAAGATGCTGACTGGGAGGCGGAAGGTCAGCAGTTCGATTCCCGAGTACTGCAGGATGGAATGAGCTCCTGTCTCTGTCCCAGCTCCTGCCAACCTAGCAGTTTGAAAGCAAGAAATTGCAAGTAGATAAATAGGGATCACTTCTGTGGGAAGGTAACAGCTTTCCGTGCGCTCTGGTGTCTAGTCATGCCTGCCATATGACCATGGAAACGTCTGCAGAAGCAGACAGCGCTGGCTCTTCGGCTTAGTAACAGAGATGAGCACTGACCCCTAGAGTCGGATACGACTGGCTTTCGAGCAAGGGAAACCTTTACCTTTAACTGTTAGGTTTGGTAGGAGCTGAGGCAGAGACAGAAGCTAAGTCCATCATTCAGTACTTGGAAATCGAACTCCGACCTTCCACTTGCTGCTTCCAAAGATAAACACAAAGGGCAAACCTTCCCTCCCTCCCTCCCTCTTCCTTCCTCTTCTGGTTTGGTTTGTCCTTTGCATTTGTCTTTTGAAGCAGAGGTGGCAGCGATGGTGGGGAGGGTTAGTAGCAGTGAGGCCGGGAGGGCAGGGCAGAGATCCCATTGAAAAAATAGCTCGGCCCTCGAGCAACCAGAGGGACTGTGAACCGGCCCTCGTCTTTAAAAGTTTGGGCACCTCTGCTCTACACCCTTCTCTGGGAAGACCAGCCCTGGGTTTTGCACTTGCCCCTGCGGCCTACAGGTACCGGGGGGGGGGGGGGGGGCGGCGGCGGCGCTGTGTGTGAATCTATACCCCCTGTCTGTCACCCTGGTTCTGTTCATTTTGGAAAATGGGTGCTCTGTTACTAGGGGGGCAATGTTTACCTGTAGAAATGGGATGAGACCTAATGCTAGATTCAGTGACCTCCAAGTTCCTCGTGCAGAGATTGGACCGGCTCCTTGGACTCTGAGCGGCAGCCATTTCTCCTTCATGCCGACGGGCAGAGAGAGAAATGCATCATAGTCTGTAGGATGTTTTTATTCCACACTCTTATGTTCAACCTGTCGTCTCCAGAAAAAACAATGACTGAAAACGCTCCTTCTGATCTTCCGGTTCTTCCTAGAAAGGCAAGAAAGAAGCAGCTCTCAGTGCGTTTCACCCTTTTGTTCGCCAAGAACATTGCTCCTCCCTTCCCCACCTCTTACATAACTACCGTTTTTAAGTGGGTTTACTTTTAAAAATAAAACCCGACAAAGGCTTCCCCCTCCCTCTGTGTGTGTGTGTGTCTGAGATTCATTTGGCAGGGGTTAGGCTACGTGATTTCCCGGGAACCTTTCCAAGAAAGACAAGAGACTTAAATGGAGCATTTATGGCCTCCTGAGCTGCACGTGGTGAGAGGTCAGCAACTGGGCTATTCCACGTTACCTGGGGTTTCTGTGCGTGTGTTTGTGTGTCGTTCCTTTGGGTTCCCTTCGTTTTAGTCAGAGTAGGGATGATGGCTTTCCAAATCCATCAGGTGAAACCTTCCTTCCCTCCCTCTCTCACACACACAGTGGTGGGCAGCAAAATTTTTTGCTACCAAACCGTGGGTGGAGCATACATCATGACCCATCTAGTCATGCCTGCCATGTGACCATCTATGCATCTGCAGACACAAGCAGCACTGGCTCTTCGGTTGTACATGGAGATGAGCACTGCACCCTTGAGTCGGATAGGACTGGCTTTTGAGCAAGGGGGACCATGAACCACTTTTGCAGGGACATAACCTGATGGGGCGGGGCAGGGCCTCCCAATTTTGCTCCCTCCCCCGCCCAGAGACCACCCAATTATACTAACCCCGGCGAACCTGTTGCTGCCCACCACTGCCCACCCCCAAACACACACCCCTGAGTAATCCGGATCTGAATAAAACCCCACCGGCGTCCCACTGCCATGGGCTCTAGATAGGGGACGGTGGGGCCGCGGTCTCCTCCTCCTCCTCCTTGGGGTTCCCATTAGGACACGGGGTGGGGAAGGGTAGGGGCTCCCCGGGCGGCCCCCCTCCTCCCTGCCTCCGTTCTGGAGGTACTACTAGGTAGGATCACCCAATTTTCCTAACGCTCCTTCCCGGGTGGGGGGGGGGGAGGATGCGAACCTGTTGAATCCACCCCTAGGTAAACCGAATAAAATGACACCGTCGCCCCGCTGCCATTGCTTCCCGGGGTCGGTGGGGTGGGGGTCTCCTCCCCCTCCTCGCCTTCCCTTAGGACTTGGGGTGGGGTGGGGTGGTGGTGGGGCCCGCGCCCCCTTTGACGATCTTACCTACCTCCAGGCTGGAACACAGCGCCCGACCTCGTGACCTCCGGGCAGCAGGGAACCACGAGAGGGCGATGAATAGCACTCGGTACGGCGCCGAGCAAGGCTTGAAACCTGCGGGGGAGACGCTCTAGGAGTTGAAGAGACGACGCTCTAGCGTTTGCCTTCGCAGTTTCCATGATGTGTCCGTCAAGGATGTTCCTCCGCTGCACCATTTCCGGGAAGTGCCCCATGGGGACGCTCTAGCCTTTGGCTGTCGGAGGGTCGGTCCTCCGGCACGCCTCTTCCCGGAAGTCCCCCATGGAGCCGCTCTACCGTTCCAGTCTCATCTGCGCGGCACATCTCGCCCCGCCTTTTACAACGTCGTTACCATGGGAACGCTGCGGCGTCTGGAGGCCCCAAGCCTGGCCCGTAGAGAGGAGGACGGGAGTCCTAGAGCGGCCGGTCCTCGCTTCATGGCCGCTTGCTAAGCCGTGGCTTCTTTGAGCGTCCGGCTGCCTTCCGAGGCCCCCGAGGAGGCCCTGCGTGGATCGGAAAAGTGCCCGGGGTGTGTGGGGGGCTTGTGGGCCTCGCTCGCCCGGTACTCGGGGCGTCCCGAGGCCAGGAACGGGGGGGGGGGGAGAGAAACTGCCCAACCCACCTCCCCCCCTTTGGCTTTGGGATTCCTTAAGTCTAAGAGGAGCGTGACGAGGACTTCCCTCCTTCGAACCCCGATAGGAAATGCCCAATCGGTCACGTACCACTTCCCCCCCAAAAAATAAATAAATAAAAGTCTTTTTATCTGTCATATTTTGTGGGCGGGTGTCGTAGGGGGGATTGCAAAGGTCTGGGGGTAGGAGGCAATTATAACTAACCCTGTTAATTAACTCTCTCTCGTTCCCTCCCGCCCACTTAGTACGTCTGCCAGCGTCAGGGCTAGGTAGGATGATGTTTTGTGGGGCTTATAGAGGTTGGTCTTTGAGTTGGGAGGTTGGCTGGCATGAAATTGAATAAACTAAGCAATAAAACTAACATCTGGGAGGGTTACAGCCACGGCGCATACTGGAGCAGTCAATACCGGAAGGAGCCTTGCGGCCTCTTCGACGCCAACGATTCATTAAAAGCAAAGGTACAAGTTTCCCTTGCTGGAAATCCAGTCTTATTTGCCTCTAGGGGTCAGTGCTCATCTGTTTCAAAGCTGAACAGCCAGCACTGTCTGATTCTAGACGTTTTGGTGGTCATGTGGCAGGCACGACTAGCCACTGGAGCGCACGGAAGGCTGTTTACCTTCCCACCCAAGGGGTCCCTATTTATCTACTTGCAACGTCTTGCTTTTGAACTGCTAGGTGGGTGGGAGCTGGGACAAAGGCCTCATTAGTCCTGCAGTACTCCGGAATTATGTTAGCCCAAAATCTTTCAGAGGCTAGGCTCTATTTCGCCCATTGCATTGAGGGTCACAGGTGCAATAGGCCTGTGCGCTGCAGGAACTTAGTTACAGTCCAATGACACACGGTGGCAAATGAAGACATTCCGGGTGTTAGAAAGCCCCGTGTTGAGAAGAGAGCATACCAGTTCCAGCTGTAGCTAGAGTGATTTGATAAACAGTAAATCTCGGGGTATTGTACAGTGATTACCCATCCTTCTGTTCTTTCGCTTCCAGGAAGGCCGGTTGCTGAAGACGAGAGATGGGAGCGTCCCAGGAGGAAAGCTCACCTTCTGCCAAGCGAGCTCAAAAAAGGCCCGTCTCCTTCAGCACGAGTTGTACAGAAGAGGCCCCCATGAGGGCACGGGTGGGACGGAAGCGGCCTTCTTATCCCAAAGGGAGCTAGTGGTAAATAGCCCCGTGAGCCGTGCTGTGGTAAGATGGGTTTTTTGGATTGGTAAGAGATCTGAACGGCAGGCAGCCAAGGGTCCTGCGAAGACTAGGTCTGCCTCTGTCGAGCTGGAAACAGATGGGACCGTGCCTCTACGATGCCGTAGGTGCACCGTCTATGTCTTTCTCCAGGCTGAAGGAAGGCCGAGCGGGCCAGTCCCTCGGGTAGAGGAGCTGCAGCTGGCCAGTTTGCCTCTGCCGCCCTGCAGGTAAAGAACACGAAGCTGCCTTGCTTGTCTTAGACTGTCTCCGCAAGCATCTCAACTCCCCTGCCATGATGTTTCACTCAAGGCCTGTCTTTGAGCTCGCTTGGCAGAAGGTGAGCTTTCCTCCTGGGACGCTCCCGTCTCTCATTCTTCAGCAAACGGCCGGCCTTCCTGGAAAAGAAAGAGCAGAAGGAATTGGGCAATGGCTGTACAATACCCTGAGATTTACGGTTGATCAGATCACTCTAGCTGCAGCTGGAAGTGGTAGGCTCTCTTCTCAAGACGGGGCTTTCTAACGCCCGGAATGGCTTCATTTGCCACCGAGTGTCCCTGGCCTTTAACTAAGTTCCTGCAGCGCATGGGCACGTGGCATCTGTGAGTGACCCTCTATGAGAAATGGGCAAAACGGAGTCTAGCCTCTGAAATCTTTTGCGCTAACATAATTCCCGAGTACTGCAGGACTAATGAGGCCTGTGTCTCAGCTCCCACCAACCGACGGTGCGGCTGAAGGAAGGAAAGCGTGCGTGCGTGTGTGGACCGAGTCTCTGCGGCTGATTCTCCAGTCGGAAGGGAAGACAAAGGAGGGAGGGGAGGCGGGGGAAGCCTAGCCCCATGGTTGGGGGGTTCCAACCCTGCATGTTAGAGCCTCTTCCACATAGTCCCCCCCCCCTTTCCAATTCCCCAAAACCCTTCCTTCCCTCCCTCTTTCCTTATGGCCATGGCCCTCCCTCCATTTTGACCCTCTGGAGTTGACCTTAGTTGTTCCACCCCCCCTTTTCCTGCTCATCCCCTCCCCGAGAAAAGGCTCTTTCTCGGAAGAAAACCTCCACTCCGAAGCTGCAGAGAGAGAGAGAGAGACTCTGGGGCTGACAGTTCTTCCCCCTGGCTGCCCTGCCTTCCTTCCTTTGGGGGGTAGCTCCTGATGTGGAACAGCCAAGAGGAGAAGCGCGTGGCTTGGGGAGGGGGGTTATCTTTGTGGGGGGGGGGGGGCTGGCTTCCTATCCTGTGCCGAGGGAGGGAGGAAGAGGGCTTGCAAGGAAGAACTCCCAGAGATTCTTCTATTCCCTGACTCGGCCAGGATGGAGGGCAGGCTGCCCTTTGCCTCTTGAGGAGACACATCCGGTTGCAGCCTTGAAGAGTTTCCAGCAGGCGGGAGATTTCCAAATACAGCTACAGGCTCAGCTGGGAGGAGGAGGAGGAGGAAGGCTTTGGTCCTCTTCTTCCTCTTCCACTTCCAGGCTGGACCGGCAAAGCCCTCCCCACCCCAGATGCCAAATCCCACAGGCACGCACGCACACCCCTGCAGACCCAAGCCACGATAGGGGTGGAGAGGCTGCAGCCGGGGTGGGTGGGGGGAGGCACTCACTTTCATGACCGTGGTGGTGGTGAGAAGCCAAGGCCTTGTTTTCCCCTCTCTCTTCCTGGAGAAACGGCCTCCTGGCGCTTTCAGAAACAAGATTCCCACAACGTCCCCCCTTTTGATGTAGAAAACTAAAAAAAAAATCCTTTTAACGCACCAGTTGGGGTTTGTTGTCGTTGTTCTCGTGGCTCTTCTGCTTAATTACCTGCCAGGAAGCTCCCCACCAAAACAGGGGGCGTGGCGCCAGGGGGTTGGTGGCTTCCACGGGGGTGGGGGTGCAGCAGTGGAGGGATTAGTTCAGCCCTCCAGACCACGGGGGTCCAGGAAGCCTGGCTCCCCACAGTGGAGGGGGGACGGATCTTGGCCTTCCAATTCCCTGAAGCCCAAGTCAGCACAGCTGGGGACTGAAGGCCAAGAACCTCTGGGGAGCCACGTTGCCTAACACACGCGCGCACACACACACACGCGCGCGCGCGCGCGCGCACACACACACACACACACACACACACACACACACACACACACACACACACACACACACGTACGTCTAGGAGAAGCGTTTCAAGAAGAGACTCTGGACACACACACACACACGTACGTCTAGGAGAAGCGTTTCAAGAAGAGACTCTGGTGTCCTTTGGAGCTAAGAGCCACCAGGCAGAGGCAGAATCCATTGCTAGACCTTTATTGAGTCGTGACCGCACGAGTGATCAGACGTAGGCCAGATGTGGCCCCCAGAAGGTGGGAGGAGGGGCCATCTCTGCCGCCAGAACCATTCCTGGATCTCCAGCATCTGAGGCACAAACGTCCACCTGGAAAGCGAGAGGAAAAGCGGGAATGAAGGGAGGGAGGGAGGGAGGCCTGGACCCCTTTATCTCAACCCACCCCCAACCCCCACCCCAGAGGCCCATCGATGGGTGCGACCCAAAGAACCAAGGAAGAAGACGACGAAGGGCTTCCCTGGTACGGAGCCTGGCATCGAACTGGGGAGCCACCGCGCTTTGAACGCGCCCCCCCCCAATCTCCCCACCTCGTTACTTTTGTTGCGGAAGGACTAAGGGAGAAAGTAACGTTGAATCATCAGCCCTGGGTGGCTCAAAGGGAGGAGGCGAAGTAACGAGTTACCATCATGGGAACAACGTGGAAGGGGCTCTACTCACCCCGCCAGCACCCTGAGCCTGGAGAAGTTACTTTTGGAAAGTTACAGTCCGCGCGCGCCCCGCCCAACGAGTTCCCTATACGTTAATAATCGCAAAAGTAGTTCTTTTCCCTTGCAAAGGTAACGCTGCTCCCCTCCTCCCTCCCTCCCTCCCTCCCTCCTTGGCCGCCGCCGCCGCCGCCCGCCCCAGCAACGGCCGTCCCGTTCCCCTCGGCCGCCGGAGGACCCTTAGCAACGGCCCCTGACTCGCCTCGGGCACCGGCGCGGATATTCCCCGCCGTCCTTTCCAGCTTCCCGGGTCGCCATTAGCGACGGCCCCCCCCCGTAAAACGGTGATTGGGTCAATTCCGGGAAAGCTGAAAGCTGATTGGCTGGCGAAACTGCCCGTTAGACTTAGCAGTTACCGCCTCCTTCCAGTAGGTGCCTTAAAAAAAAGTGTCCGTTGCAGTTCCTGTAATTGCGCATCACCTTAGAGTGACCTGGAGTAAAACGAGGCCTCACAGCGAAGGTTCCTGGATTGGGAAGTGACCTACTGCGTTATTTTGCGCCCTCTGGCGTCTATTTTGGGGAACTGCAGGCTATGAAATTCTGCCTTAATTGGCGCCCTCGGGTGGCCACGTTTGAGAATTGCAGGCTACGAAATCCTGAGGGCTTATTTTGCGCCCTCTGGTGGCGGCATTTCGGAATTGCAGGCTATTAAATTCTGCCCTATTTGGCGCCCTCTGGTGGCGGCCTTTCAGAACTGCAGGGTAATTAATCCTAACGATTCATTTTTCCGCCCTCTGGTGGCGAGATTTGGGAACTGCAGTTCCCAAATGCCGCCACCACAGGGCGCAAAAAACCACAGAATTTCATAGCCTGCAGTTCCGAAATTCCGCCACCAGAGGGCGCAAAATAAGCCAGAATTTCATAGCCTGCAGAATAAGCCTTAGGATTTCATAGCCTGCAGTTCCCCAAAATAGACGCCAGAGGGCGCAGAATATCGCATTAGGATTTTTCAACACGGGAACCCTTGCTCAGTGTCCTCGTTGTACTGCAGGTCCCTATACGGTGATGCGCCTACATTTACCGGAAGTAGGACGGACACTCTTGGGGATCGTACATGAAGTAGGCGGTTCCTGCGAGGTTTAAGGGACAGTTACGCTAGCCAATCAGCTAACAGGTTTTCCAGAAACGACCCAATCACCGTTCCGCGGGCGGGGCATCGCTGCTCGGAGGGCGGGGGCGACCCGGGAAGGCGGAAGGAACGTCCGGGAAGACCCGAGGCGACTCGGGCCCGTTGCTAGGGTCCTCCGGCGGCCTAGCGGGGCGGGGCGCGGCGGTTGCTAAGGGCGGCCGGAGAGGGCGGGAGGGGGCTGCGCGCGCAACGAGCCCCGGCTGGAACGGAAGGGAAGAAGCGTTACTTTTTGGCAGGTGGGGAAGAAGGAACTCCTTTTTGGCTAACTGAGGAATGATGGCGCTGAATTATTGAACCACGCGGCAAAAGTAACTTTTCCAAGCTCTGGGCGGAAGGGAGCAGGCAGGGAGGGGAGGGGAGGGGGCGCGCGGAGGGGGGGCCCGTCAGCGTCGTCCTTTTCCTCCGTCAAGAAGATCTCCAGGCTCTGCAAGTTACTTTACTCTGTCAAGCCGTTCCCAGGGTAACTCAAGTTACTTTTTCCCCCTCTTAAGAGTTAAACTTTATGTATTTCCCCCCTCGAACCTCCTTCTCCCCCCCTTTTCGTCCCCCCCCCCCAATATTTGGGGCTTCTGCAATGGTGGTGGGGGCCAACAGGACACCCCCCTTGTCAGGTAGGCCACGAGGGGGGCCACGAGGGGGGGCGGAAGGGGGGCGGCAGCTTCTTCTTCTTCTTCTTCTTGGCCAGGGGCTCTAATCTAGATGCCCTCCAGGGACCCCCGGAAAGCCACGGATCTTCTCCGCAGTAGTTTCTACGCAAGGAAGGGAGAACGGGGGGGGGCTGTTGTTGTTATGGGGGGGCTGGAAGAGAGTGAAGAAGACCCTCATCATCATCATCATCATCATCCTCCCCCCCCCACACTTCCATGCCTCCAAATCCAGGTTCAAGGCCTGATTTTCTGAGGAGGAGGAGAAAGAGGTGGGGCGGGGAGTGAACTAAAAGGAACCCCAAACCTTCCCCCCCCCGGGGGTCCCCCAGCCAGCTGTCCAGGAAGGTGGGGCTGGTGGCAGGGACCCCCCTTCCCCCCCTGCCTCCTGTTTGACCCCCCTGCCCCCTGCTTGACCCCCCCCCCTTGGAGTCTTTCAGGCAGAATAAGAGGAAGCCAAGAAAGAGCCTTTTGGTTTATTTTTCTCTTTCACGCCCTGAGGAAGGAGGGAAAGGAAAGCGGAGGGAAAACGGGCAGCCGGGGCCCCCAGAGGGGCAGCAGCAAAGAGGCCCTCATTCAGCTTCTCCTCCGTGGGGCGGGGGCGGGGGGCGCAGTGGGTCAGGTGCCCGGGAGGGGCTTCAACCTGGTGGCAGTTCATTGGCAAGGCAGGGGGGGCCCTGCTGCCTGTCCCTCTCTCCGTCCGTCCTTCTGTGCGTCGTAGGATGCGCTCCGTGTGCTTACCCTGCTGCGTTTCTCTTCCAGGGGCCCCATGGCTTGGCCTGGCCGGTGGCCGCTGCCCCACACCTGAGGAGCCGAGACCCACACCTTGACGCCCGCCGGCCCTCCCTGCCTGCCTGCCCCAAAGCCAGGATGAATGGGGCACTGTGCCTGGGGGCCGTCTTCCTACTGATGATGGGCGGGTCCCTCCTGCCACTGGTCAAGGTCCTGGAGGCTGACTACGAGAAGGCCCAGCGCTCCTTCTCCTCCGGCCGGCTCCTCTGCACCACCATCGGGGGAGGGGTCTTCCAGCCCACCTGCTTCAACGCCCTCCTCCCTGCTCTGAGAGAGAAGGTAGGCCGGGCAGGGGTGGGGGTGGGAGAGGGTGGGATGACCCAGGGTGTGTTAGGGGGTGGGTGGGGTTTGCAGTAATGGGCACCAACAGATTCTACGGTGTTAGTAAAATTGGGTGGTCTCTCGGCAGGGGAAGGAGCAAAATTGGGTAGCCATGCCCACCTCCCTGCCCTGCCCCATCAGGTTCATGGTCTCCATTGCTCAAAAGCCAGCCCAGTTGCTGACCTCTGACCAGGTGCAGCTCAGGAGGCCATAAATGTTCCTTCTAAGGCTCTTGTCATTGTAGGAAGGGTTCTCGGGAAGTCCCGTAGCCTAACGCCTGCGAACTGAATCACAGACACACACACACACACCCCGGCGGGGGGGGGGGAGGGAGGCAGGCTTTGTCAGGTTTTATTCTAAAAAGCAAACCCACTTTAAAAGGGTGGTTATGTTAGGGGTGGGGAACGGAGGAGCGAAGCTCTTGGCAAACGAAAGGGTGTGAGTCGCACTGAGGGCTTCTCTCTTGCCTTCCTAGGAACAACCGGAAGACCAGAAGGAGCCCTTTCTGTCTGTCTTTCGTCTGGAGACGACATATTGAACAGACGACACGGCATAGAAGCATCCTACAGACTCGGAGGCGTTTCTCTCTCTGCCCGTCAGCCGAATCTACCATTGGTTTCAGCCCATTTCTACAGGTAAACATTTTCCTCCTAGTAACGGAGCACCTCTTTCCCAAAAGGAACGGAACCAGGGTGACAGACAGGGGGGGTGTAGATTCACACTTGTAGGCCGCAGGGGCGATTGTGAAACCCAGGGCTGGTCTTCCCAGGGAAGGGCGTAGAGGCCTCGCCTATGGGGCGATTCTTACCAAAGGGCTGCCATGCGTTGGGGCGTGCGATGGGGAGAGTGGCCTGGCCCAGAGGGGCCTGTCCAGTAGCCCACGCGTTGTCATCCCACCGCCAGTGGGTGCCTTGCCTCCCTCTGCTGGGGTAGACACAGGAAGATCTGCCCTGAGGACTGGGGCATATTTGAACCACACCCCGGGAACGGCAAACCTCATGTTGCCCTCTAATCTTTCTCACTGTAGGCCTGGCAGAGGGAACCACATAACGAACTCACCCAAAGGCGCCTTCGATTTGAAAGTGTCACACGTAGCCTAGACACACAAGGCCACCTGTCTGCTGCTTATTCTATTTTTTAATTTACATTAATACCCCGTCATTTTGAAGTGAGGACAAATCCAGCTGTCTTTCTACCTACTTGTCTGTGTGCTTATTCGTTATCGTTGTAAGATTTTAATCTGATCCGTTAATCTGATCTTGGAAATATATACTGTACAGTTATAGATGTGTCTGCGTGTCATTAAAATAATTCAGCAACTAGCTATAAAAACATACAAGAAACTTACCAGATGGCATCAGAAACCTTAAAAACATAGCAACCATCGTTAGTGAACAACGATGCTTCTTCTCACCCTTAGCAACACAACAGGGCCAAGAACAGGGACTGCCAGGTGTGACATGAAGGACATTGACTTTCATTTAGCGCCTGCCAAGGCCGGGCGTCACGCGTCGAGCGCCTCTTCTCTGGTTCGGCTGCACCATTTCGTGTCCTTAAACACCAGGCGTGGGTTGAGTTTGTAAGTTGGCAGCTGGGCTTAGAAAGTGTGCGCTCCCGATGACGTGCGCTCCGGATGACGTGTGCTCCGGATGACATGCGCTCCGGTTTCCGCCCCGCTAGGAAGTCGTGGGAGGTGTTTAAGGAGGGCCTTTGGACGTTTCCTTTTATAAGGGCCCCGGCTTTGCCAAAGAAATGGCTGTGTTAACCTTTTCGTGCCAGGAACCCGCGTGCGGAAGCGGCCCATTGGTGCGTTGGCCGCATATTGTGTTTCAGCAGGAAAAGCCTTTTCTCGAAACGACGCAGCTTGTAAGTTTTTACATGGAGTGTAAATTCGGATTGTGAATTTCCTGCCTCAAAGAAGAAGACACACAAACACACACAAACACACGCACACCCTTCTCAGAGTTCAGCCTCTGCTTTTTCCCTCCAGACAAGTCATGCCTTCAAAGCGCCACCCCTGAATGATCAGCCGTGTTAAGCTGAGCCTGGGTTGATCTCCCACAATACAAAACAGCAGTGCTGCATATGTGGAATATCAGCACCTCAGATTAGGTTTAATGGGTGTCTTCTTTTAATGAGGGAGGACGAGGAGGAGGACTGGGGAGGGGAGTATGGGCTCCCCCACCCTCTGAGGCTAGCTTGGCCGCTGGGGGATGCTGGGGTTCATTGTCCCAAGGAAGGAACTCTCCCCCCGCCCCCCCGCCCCAGCTCATTGGAAGCTCATTATCCCAGGCAGCAAAAATTAGAGGTCTCCTATTGGGGCGGGGGGGGGGGAGGTTGTCATTAGTCTTGGTGATTCATGGTGTGTCCCCCCTAATTAAAAAACAGAAGAACTAACGGGGGAAGGGGAGGTTCCCCTGCAGGCTGCTGGGCTGGGTTAGGGTTTGGAGAAATGGGGGTCTTCATGGTGTCACCCACCCCAAAAAAAAACCATTTTGGAGCAATACACATTTTGAAGTTCACTCTTTTTTGGGGGGCTCTTTAGTGGACCAGAGGAACCCCCCCCTTTCATGGCTCATTGGGACCCCGCCCCGCCCCCGGGCCCTTTCCCTGGTTTTTATTTCTCCTCCCCAGCTCTGGAAACTTTCATCCGTGTCCTGTGTACGTGTGTGGATTGGAAATATATAGAAACATCAAAGAAAAAACAAGATCTCTTGTATTTATTTTGGCCCAAAGGGGGGGATCTGGGGGGGGAGTTTATAGGATACAGGTTGGAAAGGGGGGCTCCTTTTTCCCTCTGGAAATCTGTGTCTCCCAGCGACTGCTCCCCCCCCTCCGGCTTCCCCAGCTCTCCTTGGACTCCAATTCCCAGAATCCCCCTGGCCGGGGAAGCAGGTGTGGCCGATCTTGAATTCCTGGTAATTGAAGACCCGAAAGAGCTGGATTAGGCCAGGCGAGGAGGAAGACGCCCGCGAAGGACTCCGGTCTCGGCAGAGGGAGGCAGATGTGGGTCCCGGGGGGGTGGCCAGGGCCCCCCAACCCGTGGCTCTGCGCATTGAAGGTCAGTCAACAATTGGAGGGGGAGGAAGGGGGGTTGGTTGGGGCCCCCTTTGGAGAGGAAACCCCTGGGCAGGACCCACCGCCGTGGCTTACCTGGGGAAGGGAGGAGGGGAGACACCCCCACCCCCCCAAAAAAAAACCCCTTCCCCCCCCCACTGGATCCCTCTCGCCCCTTCACCCATCCATCCATCCATCCAGATGTTGCCTTTGCACAGCTGGCTCCCCATAGATCTCTAGGGCGTCCCATAAGCTTCGCTTGTTCCCTCCCTTGGAAGGTGGGGGGCGATCTTGCGGGTCTTTTTCTGGCACTTGCAGGCGAGGGGAGGCATCATCATCATCATCATCCCCGGACGGACCCCCCACCCCCAGACCAGGTGTTGGAGGCAGGAATGAGTAAGGGTCCCATCGGGAGAGGAGCCTCAGGCGGCAGGGAGAGGGGGGAGGGCCACTTCTCTCCCCTCTCCGTCCAGAAAAAGCAATGGAAGGACCCATTCATTCCCCCAATGAAAGGCTCAAAAAGGCGCCTCCTTTGCTCCAAAGCAAGCCAGCCGTATCTGAGCCGAGGTTCCGGTGCTCCTCCTCTCCCTTTCTGCTCCGGATGCCTCGGACTCTTCCGGGCGCCCCTCGTTTCTGCAACGAGAATAAATGGGCAAATTGGGGGAGAATGCCTGCCCCCCCTTTTAACCTTCCCCTCCCCGGCCGGTGGGGCACCGGGGCTGCCTTGCTCCCACCCCCACCCCCACCCCCACCCCCGTGGTCTATATTAAAGAAGTTTGTGTAGTTTAAATAAAAGCCTGTTAATAATGTATTTCCATGTCTCTCGTGTAGGTGCGCGTGTGTATGTGTTGCGTGTATGTCCCACTAAAGGGGTTCAAGGAAGGAAGGTGTAGGTTCCCCCCCCCCCCGAAGAATCCAAGGCCTTTTCTTCCCCCCCCCCCCCAAAAAGAGGCATTTCTTATTATTATTGACCAGCATGAATGACAGAGTCTCTCTTTCAGCGCCGTCTGGTGGCCACGGCGGGGGATTGCAGGCCTCCGCCCTCTGCCGCCGCCATTGCAAAGCCTGGCCGGTGAAGCTGGCACGCCGCCTTGGCGACCACGTCAGGAGATGGCAGCCCGGCACGTCGCGGCGTTTCCCGGGGGGCTGCATTTCACGTTACACAACGCCACAGCCGAAGAGAGAGAGCCGTAAAAGTTTGGGTTGCAAAGTAAAGACTCGACAAATAAAAGACTGAAAAATCAGTATTGTGTTTTATTTATCATTTTGGTCAGACGACATAAGGCCAAATAGACCAAAATCCCTCGCCGGAGCCCCGAGGCAGCGGTGGCGCAGGTGGTAAGGCGGCCTTGCAGGTCTTCTTTCGGGGTCGGGGAGTTCGAGTCCCCGCAGAGCTGGAAAAACAATGAAGAGAGATGATTATTAATCAATTATTTTCGTCGCGCCCGCCATTTTGTGCAAAATGTTCTCCGCTTCCTGTTCCGGGGCCCCGCTCCCTGTCTAAGCTTGCGCATCTTTACACAGCCCTATCTGGCGGTCCTGCCAAGGTGGGGCCAGTTAGTGCTGTGTAACTTGCCCAAGGTTACACAGGTGGCAGGACCCAAGCCCAGGATGCGGAGAACGGCGGCTGTTACTGGCTCACTCCACGGGGATTCGAACGCGCCAAGTGCGCGTTTTGACTAGGCGGCTTAAGGCCACAATATGTAAGTTACCAAGCATTTCCCCGCTGAGCCATCCCAGCGCCTGAGCGCTACAGAGCTCCTGGTAATCTTGACATGGAGAGCCCTGCTGACGTCACAAAAAAAAAAAAAACACCCCAGCGTTAGCGAGCCCGAAGACGAGGCTCGTTTTCGGAGGGAGTTTTCGGGGTCCCCCAAAACAAATACTGCCTAAATCCGGGTGTAACCTTCCCAAGGCCCCCCTCCTCGCCCCCCCCCGAAACACCCGACTCCCCCGCTTGCCCACCTAGCCTGGGGATCATTTCCCCCCTCCCTTTCCGCGGGCGGGGGGGGGGGCGGGAGGGCGGAGGGACTAACTAAGGGGTGCCGCCAGGTGTGTGTGTGTGGGGGGGGGGGGCTTGGAGGGGGGGGGGCTTCGCCATAGTCGAACTTGGGGCACAAAAAGAAGCAATTAAAAAAACCGAAGGCAAAACCATGAACATTTATTTCGGCCACTTTAAATAAGGGAAGAAGAGGGGGGACCCCCCCAACCCCAATTTCAGGAAGGGGGGATTTCCCCAAAGGATCCCCCACCGAGTCCCTCTGGGCCAGAATAAAGGGAGGGAGGGAGGGAGGGGGGTCGGACGAGAGGGAAGCAATTGGGGGGGGGGGTCCTCGCCCCGAGACTCCAACACATGAGCCGAGGCAGGGCAGGAGCCCTGGGGGGCGGGGGGCGGGGGGGCACCCCGGGGGCAGGCGCGGTTCCTAAGAGAACAGCTGGGGAGGGGATGGGGGGGTCCTTAGCCCTGCCTCCCCCCCACCCCACAAACACCCCTTTTTCCTACCTGGAGGGACGAGGAGGGACGGAAGCGAGGACTGATTACCCGTCGTCATCATCATCATCATCATCATCAAGAGAGAGAGAGAGAGACCCCCTAAAGCCAAAGCAGGAGAGAAGGTCAAAGAGGAGGAGGAGGAATAAAGGGGGGAAGCAGACAATGCCCACCACTCCCCAGAGAGGTTGGGGCAAAGAGGGGTGGGGGTCCTACACAAAACACAGGAGCCCCCCTGAGCCAAAAGAGAGAGAGAGAGAGAGAGAGAGAGAGTTGGGTTGCATTTAATAAGGGGAAACACACCGAAGACGCACTGCCCAATGTGTGGCCGGCCACCCTCATGAGAGGAGACCCCATGGACTGAAGGAGGGGCCTCCAGAAGACATCCCCCCCCCCTTCAGCTCTTGCTAACTCAAGCCTAGGGCTTCCTTTATGGAGTTGATCCATCTCCTCTCTGGCCCTCCTCTTTTCCTGATGCTTTCTGGTTCCCCTGGCAGTGTGGTAGGTAGGTAGGTAGGTAAGTAGGTAGGTAGGTAGGTAGGTAGGTAGGTAGGTAGGTAGATAGGTAGATAGGTAGATAGATAGATGTAGACGGACAGTGAAATAGGTAGGTAGATGGACAGATAGAGGCAGACAGACAGAGAGATAGGTAGGTAGGTAAGTAGATAGAGAAGAGTATAAAATGACAGATAGATGGAAAAGACGATAAAATGATACTGTAGATAGATGGATTGAAAAGACTCCAAAACAATAGATAGATAGATAGATAGATAAATAGATAGATAGATAGATAGACAGACAGACAGACAGACAGACAAGACTAGACTATAAAATGATGTCTGAGGGGGCGTTACCCATTACTGTGGTTTAAAATTTAAAATACACACTAGAAAGAGCTGGGTCGATTTGACAAGGGAAAACACATGGGAGATGCTTTGGCCAATGTGTGCCAGCCGACCTCACGAGAGGAGGCCCCCGTGGACGGACGGAGGGGCCTCCAGAAGACCCTCTCGCCAGCCCACCTGGCTCGGCTCTTGCCAACTCAAGCCTGAAGTTGATCCATCTCTTCCCTGGTCTTCCTCTTTTCCTGTTGCTTTCTGGTTCCCCTGGCAGTGTGGCATAGAGAGAGAGAGAGCGCATGACGAACCAAGAGCAGCTTTGCCATTGTGCAGGCAACCCACAGGAAGGAGGGAAGGGGAGAGGGGAAGGGTCCGGTCAATTCTGGGGTGGGGTGACCAGACCAGGGGCCCGAATAGCATTGCTATCATCTCCCAGAATTAGACACCTTTGGGGGTCTAGCCTTGGTTTTAACTTGTGTACACTGCCCAGAGTCCTTTGGATAGGGCGGTATATGAATTTATTAAATTTATTTTAATTTATTTTAATTTAATCTTGAAAGGGAGACGGTCGGGAGCAAGAAGGAAACCCAACACATTTCAAAAGATAAATTTCCCACCTGGAATCCGCAAATTGACTTAGAATGGCACCAGGCTTGAACATTGCGCGCGCACATGCACAACCCCCCCTCCCCCCAAAAAACCCACCTGGGAGCCACCCTGCCTCGAAGGGTCACGTTCAAGACCCACGGCCCCAACACCAAACGGAAGGTCCCTGCCAGGAAGACTCTTCTGAAGGGAAAATAACAGGCCCAAGTTGGGGAGCCCAACCAGGATCACACCAAGAACTTCGGCTCTCGCTGGGGATGACTCTGCAGGGGAGCCTCTGCCAGGCCAGTGCGGGGCAGATCAGCGCACGCACAAGCAGGTGGAGGTGGACCTCAACGTAGCCGCAAGATAAACCCAACCCCAGTGCAGAAAGTCCCTATTCCTTCGCTGGCCTCCCTCCTCCGCCAACACTGCGTCCAGAAAGTGTCGCTCAGAAAGAGGGGCTCAGAGCAAGACCCTCGCAAGCACCCCTGGCCACCAAGCACCCCAGCAGAGACTGGGACCAAGGCAGGGCTTCCACGCCACGTCTGCCCCTCCGGACAACCAGAGTCCCACCCCCCGACCCCCAGAGACTGCCTTGGAACTCTGGAGGGTGAGCAAGGATAACTGGGGAGAACCACAGGAGACGACGACGACACACCTCCGCGAGGCGGTCTGAGGGAGGCGACCCTTAAAAGACGGAGAGGGAAGACCCTCTACACACAGACGTCGGAAAAGACCAACAAGAGATTCAAAGCCAAACTCTGGAAATGGGCAGATTGGACTCTGGAGGCTGGAAAGTCTTAGGGCAGTCCAGTTTTCTCTTTTATCTGGGTTGAGACCTTTTTTTTTGGTGTGTGTGTGTGTGTGGGGGGGGGAGAGACCAGCACCCTGTTTACAAAGGAGTGGGAATGCCTTATTTTGTGGATTTGGAGGGTGTTCATCTTAAAGTGATCTTTCTGAGCTCCGCCTGGGACTCTGGACCGTTTGGAGCAGACAGAGGGCTCCTGCCTAGAGGCCGGGGGTTGTGTGAGAGTGCTTGGGGGGCCTGCGGGGGGGAGTTTCTGGATTGCCCCCCCTGCCAGCTTACGGACTGCTCTCCTCCTCTTCACGGCTGGGCTGAAGAGGGAGCCTTTCCCTGGCCCAGACGATGTCTCCTGACTGCTAGGCAGGGAAAGAGGTTTGAGGTGAACATCCAAGAGGGAAACCACCCTCGCTAATCCTGGCCGAGGCCCTGAAGCTAGAGGGGAAACATCTGCATTTCTGGGGCACCAAACTCATTCAAGCTGAGGAACCTCTTGTCCAAAGTACAGAAATGACGTCTTCCTTCCCTGCTTGAGGTTTTCCTCAAACTGAGGAACAGGAAAAGGTGTTTCTAAGAGTTTGCCTGGAACGCTCTCCATGGACTCCTGAGAAATAAAGCCTCAATTCCTGCAGAAGGAGCCCACGGGACCCCGAAGAGGGATGTCTTTTTCTGAGTTACTTCTAAGGCTGCAGCGAAAAGACCCGAGAGGCTTGGGGCCGTTTTAAGGGTCTCAGGCCACGTCGTGTGGCCTCCGCATCCATCGGCCCCCGTCCTGAGGGTGTAAAAAGGACCCTTCCTTTATGGAAAGGGAGCCTGCTCGGCTCAGGCAGGGATGGCCAACCTCGGCACTCCGGGTGTTCTTGGACTTCAGCTCCCAGAAGCCCCTGATCCGCAGGAGTCTTGACTCGGGGCTTCTGGGAATTGAAGTCCAAGAGCACCCGGAGGGCCGAGGTTGGGGGAAATGAATGAACTGTAAACTTTTGGGTGGGGGGTGGGGAATCCTATGCCCAATAAAACATGCCGGGCCTTAAGGATGCATCAAGGCTTCTCGTTTCATTTTTGGACGGGGTGATCAGAGGATAACTGGACCCCAAAACGTACTATGGAGGGATTTTAACTGGTCCAGTTCTGCCAATTGCAACCCAAAACCTGGGCACCACAAAACACACACACACACACACACAAAGCATGTGTGGTTGGGGGCATTCTGGGCCTCCTTGGAGTCCGAAACCCTCCCCTACTTTGCGGCCATCCTTAGTTAGGAGGCCCATCCCTTTGGGTCTGATCCTGGCACCCAAGGAGTGGAAACAGCCAGAGAATATTATTATTCCCTCCAGCCCAGGCAGGGGAAAAAATCTTTCCAACCCAGACACAACATTATAATTCTACTGTATCCCAGGCCCCCACCCCCACCCCCACCCCCACCCCCCACACACCTTCCCCCCCCCCGCCCGCCCTAAACCCTCCTCTTCTTACCTTTCTTTGCTCCTCCGGGGAAGCCGCCGCCGCCGCCGCCGCCGCCCAGGTAAGGCCCGCCGCCCAGGTGAGTCTGCTTGGCCCCAATGCGGCTCCGGCTCAAAGCTTACCCTGCAGTGCCGCCTCGTGGCCACTCCGGGAAACACAACCCACGTCCTGCAATAGTAATGATTATCAGACTGTAATAATCATAATAATTCACTGGGGAATCTTTTTTGTGAAAATAGATCTGCCCAAGGCGATGCTCTTGATCGAACATGACAGGATCCAGCACAGGATCCGCTTGTAAAGGGGGCACAAGAAGATCCCAACATAATAAACCCACACCATTTTGGGGTGGGGGAAGTAGAAGGACTTTCCAAGCTCGACAACAAAACCCACTTAAAACAAACCAGGGAGTTAAAGAATGAAGAAGGTGCCAAGTTAAGCTGTCAGATCTTTAAGAGAATTATTGCCCGCCTTGCAGGCGAAACCGGGTCCCTTGTGATTGGATTGTGATTGTCATATTGGATTGTGATTGATGACCTGTTGTGAATCGCCCTTCCTTTCCTCCTCCATCCCCTTCTCTTTCTCCCTCCGCTTTCTTTTTCCCTGTTTTAAAGATTGCTTTGACTTTGGCAGTTTGTCTTTCAAGACAGACTGGGGCCACCTTTTCCCAAGCCAGCCTTCCTTTCCCCTTTTAAGGTCGCCCTTGTTTGAAATGATTTGCAAAACCAGGTTTCCTCCACCCCCCACCCCCCTTTTCTCTTTTGGTTTGTCCTGTCACTTTGCCGTTTTGAAGCAGACTTTTCCTGGAGCTCTCCTCCCTAGATCGGCCGTGAGGTGGGGGGGGGGGGAGGGGAGCCTCCTTTCCCAGTTGGTTTCCCTCTCCTCTTTATTTTTTTTTATTTTTTAAATTTTTAATTAGGCATTTAAAAAGAAATACAAAAATACAAAACAAGACAATTACAAAGATATATATAACCATGAAGATCATGTAACATTTTTCTCCAAACAATTCAATGTTACATTTGCCACATTTCTTTGAACATAATCTTCTTCACGTTGTTATCATTCACAACATTGACATCACCCTTGTGTTATTTACAATGTCCGGGGAATTCTGTATTTTCACAGTTTCCAAAAGTCATTCTGATCTTGTACAGGGGGTATGCCCTTTTTCCCCCCCCAGAGTATAACTTATAAAAGGTTCCCAGATCCTCCAGAAATTATTACTTTGCACTTTTCCTCTCCTACAATTTAACTCCCAAGTAAGTTTTTCATGTAATGCCAAGTCCCACATTTGCTTATACCAATCTTGTATACTTGTTTTTTCTTTACTTTTCCAACTTTTAGCTATACATTGTCTCGCAACAGTCAACATTATGGCCAGCAGTTCTTTATTGTCCTTATCCCTCTCCTCTTTAAGGTCGCCCCTGCTCGAAAGCCAGTCGTATATCCGACTCTGGGGTTCAGCGCTCATTTCAGTTTATAGCCAAAGAGCCAGCGCTGTCTGCGTTTGCAGACTTTTCCATGGACATGTGGCAGGCATGACTAGACACCGAAGTGCACAGAATGCGGTTTACCTTCCCACCAAAGCGGTACCTATTTATTTACAGTGCTATAGTTGCAATGTCTTGCTTTGGAAAGGTTAGGCTGGCGGGAGCTGGGGCAGAGACAGTCACGAGTCATTTCTCCCCAGGTGGAAAAAGATCTAAAAATTTCTCAGTGGCTTCAGAATTTGGAACGTTCCCTTTTAACAGTAATATTTTGGAGTTCCTTGTTGAAAGCAATTTTTTTAAATGATAAATCTCTTTGAAAAGCATTTTTTTTGCCATCACTGAGTAGTTGCAAAGAATTTTTGAAATGCAATGTGCTTTTTCTATTGTTTTTCATTACCTTTTAAAAAATGTTTAAGATTGTTAACAGGGAATGACATATAATTTGATTAAAATGCACGCAAATGCATGTAAAAGCAATCTTGATAAACATCAGGATGTCTGGATACTTTTCTTAGGAGAAATGTGGTTGAGCTTTTGGAATTCTACACAGGGTAGAGGCAGTGGGGAAGACCAGCAATGAAATGGAGTCAGCAAAGTTTGGGGAATTGAAGAAAGAAATTTCTTTGCCACCCAAGGGTCAATGGGACTTTGGAACGCATGGCTCCAAGATATAATGACAACTTTGAGCTTGGGTGTTTTTAAAACGTGGGCTGGGCTAATGTATGATGCAGGAATGGTAGGGGGAGGTCTGGCAAAGGTAAAGGTCACCCTTGCTCAAAAGCCAGTCATAACCGACTCTAGGGTTCAGTGCTCATCTCTGTTTACAGACAAAGAGCTAGCACTGTCTGCATTTGCAGACATTTCTGTGGACATGTGGCAGGCATGCCTAGACACTGGAGTGCATGGAACACTTTCTACCTTTCCACCAAAGTGGTCCCTATTTATCTACTTGCAATTTCTTGCTTTCTAACTGCAGTGGCTCAAGTCACTAAGATGCTGACTGGGAGGCGGAAGGTCAGCAGTTCGATTCCCGAGTACTGCAGGATGGAATGAGCTCCTGTCTCTGTCCCAGCTCCTGCCAACCTAGCAGTTTGAAAGCAAGAAATTGCAAGTAGATAAATAGGGATCACTTCTGTGGGAAGGTAACAGCTTTCCGTGCGCTCTGGTGTCTAGTCATGCCTGCCATATGACCATGGAAACGTCTGCAGAAGCAGACAGCGCTGGCTCTTCGGCTTAGTAACAGAGATGAGCACTGACCCCTAGAGTCGGATACGACTGGCTTTCGAGCAAGGGAAACCTTTACCTTTAACTGTTAGGTTTGGTAGGAGCTGAGGCAGAGACAGAAGCTAAGTCCATCATTCAGTACTTGGAAATCGAACTCCGACCTTCCACTTGCTGCTTCCAAAGATAAACACAAAGGGCAAACCTTCCCTCCCTCCCTCCCTCTTCCTTCCTCTTCTGGTTTGGTTTGTCCTTTGCATTTGTCTTTTGAAGCAGAGGTGGCAGCGATGGTGGGGAGGGTTAGTAGCAGTGAGGCCGGGAGGGCAGGGCAGAGATCCCATTGAAAAAATAGCTCGGCCCTCGAGCAACCAGAGGGACTGTGAACCGGCCCTCGTCTTTAAAAGTTTGGGCACCTCTGCTCTACACCCTTCCCTGGGAAGACCAGCCCTGGGTTTTGCACTTGCCCCTGCGGCCTACAGGTACCGGGGGGGGGGGGCGCTGTGTGTGAATCTATACCCCCTGTCTGTCACCCTGGTTCTGTTCATTTTGGAAAATGGGTGCTCTGTTACTAGGGGGGCAATGTTTACCTGTAGAAATGGGATGAGACCTAATGCTAGATTCAGTGACCTCCAAGTTCCTCGTGCAGAGATTGGACCGGCTCCTTGGACTCTGAGCGGCAGCCATTTCTCCTTCATGCCGACGGGCAGAGAGAGAAATGAATCATAGTCTGTAGGATGTTTTTATTCCACACTCTTATGTTCAACCTGTCGTCTCCAGAAAAAACAATGACTGAAAACGCTCCTTCTGATCTTCCGGTTCTTCCTAGAAAGGCAAGAAAGAAGCAGCTCTCAGTGCGTTTCACCCTTTTGTTCGCCAAGAACATTGCTCCTCCCTTCCCCACCTCTTACATAACTACCGTTTTTAAGTGGGTTTACTTTTAAAAATAAAACCCGACAAAGGCTTCCCCCTCCCTCTGTGTGTGTGTGTGTCTGAGATTCATTTGGCAGGGGTTAGGCTACGTGATTTCCCGGGAACCCTTCCAAGAAAGACAAGAGACTTAAATGGAGCATTTATGGCCTCCTGAGCTGCACGTGGTGAGAGGTCAGCAACTGGGCTATTCCACGTTACCTGGGGTTTCTGTGCGTGTGTTTGTGTGTCGTTCCTTTGGGTTCCCTTCGTTTTAGTCAGAGTAGGGATGATGGCTTTCCAAATCCATCAGGTGAAACCTTCCTTCCCTCCCTCTCTCACACACACAGTGGTGGGCAGCAAAATTTTTTGCTACCAAACCGTGGGTGGAGCATACATCATGACCCATCTAGTCATGCCTGCCATGTGACCATCTATGCATCTGCAGACACAAGCAGCACTGGCTCTTCGGTTGTACATGGAGATGAGCACTGCACCCTTGAGTCGGATAGGACTGGCTTTTGAGCAAGGGGGACCATGAACCACTTTTGCAGGGACATAACTTGATGGGGCGGGGCAGGGCCTCCCAATTTTGCTCCCTCCCCCGCCCAGAGACCACCCAATTATACTAACCCCGGCGAACCTGTTGCTGCCCACCACTGCCCACCCCCAAACACACACCCCTGAGTAATCCGGATCTGAATAAAACCCCACCGGCGTCCCACTGCCATGGGCTCTAGATAGGGGACGGTGGGGCCGCGGTCTCCTCCTCCTCCTCCTTGGGGTTCCCATTAGGACACGGGGTGGGGAAGGGTAGGGGCTCCCCGGGCGGCCCCCCTCCTCCCTGCCTCCGTTCTGGAGGTACTACTAGGTAGGATCACCCAATTTTCCTAAGGCTCCTTCCCGGGTGGGGGGGGGGAGGATGCGAACCTGTTGAATCCACCCCTAGGTAAACCGAATAAAATGACACCGTCGCCCCGCTGCCATTGCTTCCCGGGGTCGGTGGGGTGGGGGTCTCCTCCCCCTCCTCGGCTTCCCTTAGGACTTGGGGTGGGGTGGGGTGGTGGTGGGGCCCGCGCCCCCTTTGACGATCTTACCTACCTCCAGGCTGGAACACAGCGCCCGACCTCGTGACCTCCGGGCAGCAGGGAACCACGAGAGGGCGATGAAGAGCACTCGGTACGACGCCGGGCAAGGCTTGAAACCTGCGGGGGGAGACGCTCTAGGAGTTGAAGAGACGACGCTCTAGCGTTTGCCTTCGCAGTTTCCATGATGTGTCCGTCAAGGATGTTCCTCCGCTGCACCATTTCCGGGAAGTGCCCCATGGGGACGCTCTAGCCTTTGGCTGTCGGAGGGTCGGTCCTCCGGCAAGCCTCTTCCCGGAGGTCCCCTATGGAGCCGCTCTACCGTTCCAGTCTCATCTGCGCGGCACATCTCGCCCCGCCTTTTACAACGTCGTTACCATGGGAACGCTGCGGCGTCTGGAGGCCCCAAGCCTGGCCCGTAGAGAGGAGGACGGGAGTCCTAGAGCGGCCGGTCCTCGCTTCGTGGCCCCTTGCTAAGCCGTGGCTTCTTTGAGCGTCCGGCTGCCTTCCGAGGCCCCCGAGGAGGCCCTGCGTGGATCGGAAAAGTGCCCGGGGTGTGTGGGGGGCTTGTGGGCCTCGCTCGCCCGGTTCTCTCCGCGTCCTCAGGCCAGGAACGGGGGGGGGGGAGAAACTGCCCAACCCACCTCCCCCCCTTTGGCTGTGGGATTTCTCAAGAGGAGCGTGACTAGGACTTCCCTCCTTCGAACCCCGATAGGAAATGCCCAATCGGTCACGTACCACTCCCCCCACCCCCACCCCCCAAAAAACCAAAAACAAATAATCTTTTTATCTGTCATATTTTGTTTGGGGGGGGGGTGTCGTAGGGGGGATCGCAAAGGTCTGGGGGTAGGAGGCATTTATAACTAACCCTGTTAATTAACTCTCTCTCGTTCCCTCCCGCCCACTTAGTACGTCTGCCAGGGTCAGGGCTAGGTAGGATGATGGTTTGTGGGGCTTATAGAGGTTGGTCTTTGAGTTTGGGGGTTGGCTGGCATGAAATAAGCAATAAAACCAACATCTGGGAGGGTTACAGCCACGGCGCATACTGGAGCAGTCAATACCGGAAGGAGCCTTGCGGCCTCTTCAACGCCAACGATTCATTAAAAGCAAAGGTAAAAGTTTCCCTTGCTGGAAATCCAGTCTTATTTGCCTCTAGGGTTCAGTGCTCATCTGTTTCAAAGCTGAACAGCCAGCACTGTCTGATTCTAGACGTTTTGGTGGTCATGTGGCAGGCACGACTAGCCACTGGAGCGCACGGAAGGCTGTTTACCTTCCCACCCAAGGGGTCCCTATTTATCTACTTGCAACGTCTTGCTTTTGAACTGCTAGGTGGGTGGGAGCTGGGACAAAGGCCTCATTAGTCCTGCAGTACTCAGGAATTATGTTAGCCCAAAATCTTTCAGAGGCTAGGCTCTATTTCCCCATTGCATTGAGGCTCACTCACAGGTGCAATAGGCCTGTGCGCTGCAAGAACTTAGTTACAGTCCAATGACACACGGTGGCAAATGAAGACATTCTGGGTGTTAGAAAGCCCCGTGTTGAGAAGAGAGCATACCAGTTCCAGCTGTAGCTAGAGTGATTTGATAAACAGTAAATCTCGGGGTATTGTACAGTGATTACCCATCCTTCTGTTCTTTCGCTTCCAGGAAGGCCGGTTGCTGAAGACGAGAGATGGGAGCGTCCCAGGAGGAAAGCTCACCTTCTGCCAAGCGAGCTCAAAAAAGGCCCGTCTCCTTCAGCACGAGTTGTACAGAAGTGGCCCCCATGAGGGCACGGGTGGGACGGAAGCGGCCTTCTTATCCCAAAGGGAGCTAGTGGCAAATAGCCCCGTGAGCCGTGTTGTGGTAAGATGGGTTTTTTGGATTGGTAAGAGATCTGAACGGCAGGCAGCCAAGGGTCCTGCGAAGACTAGGTCTGCCTCTGTCGAGCTGGAAACAGATGGGACCGTGCCTCTACGATGCCGTAGGTGCACGGTCTATGTCTTCCTCCAGGCTGAAGGAAGGCCGAGCGGGCCAGTCCCTCGGGTAGAGGAGCTGCAGCTGGCCAGTTTGCCTCTGCCGCCCTGCAGGTAAAGAACTCGAAGCTGCCGTGCTTGTCTTAGACTGTCTCCGCAAGCATCTCAACTCCCCTGCCTTGATGTTTCACTCAAGGCCTGTCTTTGAGCTCGCTTGGCAGAAAGTGAGCTTTCCTCCTGGGACGCTCCCATCTCTCATTCTTCAGCAAACGGCCGGCCTTCCTGGAAAAGAGCGAGCAGAAGGAATTGGGCAATGGCTGTACAATACCCTGAGATTTACGGTTGATCAGATCACTCTAGCTGGAGCTGGAAGTGGTAGGCTCTCTTCTCAAGACGGGGCTTTCTAACGCCCGGAATGGCTTCATTTGCCACTGAGTGTCCCTGGCTTTTAACTAAGTTCCTGCAGTGCACGGGCACGTGGCATCTGTGAGTGACCCTCTATGAGAAATGGGCGAAACGGAGTCTAGCCTCTGAAATCTTTTGCGCTAACATAATTCCCGAGTACTGCAGGACTAATGAGGCCTTTGTCTCAGCTCCCACCAACCGACGGTGCGGCCGAAGGAAGGAAAGCGTGCGTGTGTGTGTGTGTGTGTGTGTGGACCGAGTCTCTGCAGCTGATTCTCCAGTCGGAAGGGAAGACAAACGAGGGAGGGGAGGCGGGGGGAGCCTAGCCCCATGGTTGGGGGGTTCCAACCCTGCATGTTAGAGCCTCTTCCACATAGTCCCCCCCCCTTTCCAATTCCCCAAAACCCTTCCTTCCCTCCCTCTTTCCTTATGGCCATGGCCCTCCCTCTGGAGTTGACCTTAGTTGTTCCACCCCCCCTTTTCCTGCTCCCCCCCTCCCCGAGAAAAGGCTCTTTCTCGGAAGAAAACCTCCACTCCGAAACTGCAGAGAGAGAGAGAGAGAGAGAGAGACTCTGGGGCTGACAGTTCTTCCCCCTGGCTGCCCTGCCTTCCTTCCTTTGGGGGGTAGCTCCTGATGTGGAACAGCCAAGAGAAGAAGCGCGTGGCTTGGGGAGGGGGGTTATCTTTGAGGGGGGGGGCTGGCTTCCTATCCTGTGCCGAGGGAGGGAGGAAGAGGGCTTGCAAGGAAGAACTCCCAGAGATTCTTCTGTTCCCTGACTCGGCCAGGATGGAGGGCAGGCTGCCCTTTGCCTCTTGAGGAGACCCATCCGGTTGCAGCCTTGAAGAGTTTCCAGCAGGGGGGAGATTTCCAAAGACAGCTACAAGCTCAGCTGGGAGGAGGAGGAAGGCTTTGGTCCTCCTCTTCCACTTCCAGGCTGGACCGCAAAGCCCTCCCCACCCCAGATGCCAAATCCCACAGGCACGCACGCACACCCCTGCAGACCCAAGCCACGATAGGGGTGGAGAGGCTGCAGCCGGGGTGGGTGGGGGGAGGCACTCACTTTCATGACCGTGGTGGTGGTGAGAAGCCAAGGCCTTGTTTTCCCCTCTCTCTTCCTGGAGAAACGGCCTCCTGGCGCTTTCAGAAACAAGATTCCCACGACGTCCCCCCTTTTGATGTAGAAAACTAAAAAAAATCCTTTTAACGCACCAGTTGGGGTTTGTTGTCGTTGTTCTCGTGGCTCTTCTGCTTAATTACCTGCCAGGAAGCTCCCCACCAAAACAGGGGGTGTGGCGCCAGGGGGTGGGTGGCTTCCACGGGGGTGGGGGTGCAGCAGTGGAGGGATTAGTTCAGCCCTCCAGACCACGGGGGTCCAGGAAGCCTGGCTCCCCACAGTGGAGGGGGGGGCGGATCTTGGCCTTCCAATTCCCTGAAGCCCAAGTCAGCACAGCTGGGGACTGAAGGCCAAGAACCTCTGGGGAGCCACGTTGCCTAACACACACACACACACACACAGACAAACACACGCACGCACGCACAGACACACACACACACACACACAACGTACGTCTAGGAGAAGCGTTTCAAGAAGAGACTCTGGTGTCCTTTGGAGCTAAGAGCCACCAGGCAGAGGCAGAATCCATTGCTAGACCTTTATTGAGTCGTGACCGCACGAGTGATCAGACGTAGGCCAGATGTGGCCCCCAGAAGGTGGGAGGGGCCATCTCTGCCGCCAGAACCATTCCTGGATCTCCAGCATCTGAGGCACAAACGTCCACCTGGAAAGCGAGAGGAAAAGCGGGAATGAAGGGAGGGAGGGAGGGAGGCCTGGACCCCTTTATCTCAACCCACCCCCAACCCCCACCCCAGAGGCCCATCGATGGGTGCGACCCAAAGAACCAAGGAAGAAGACGACGAAGGGCTTCCCTGGTACGGAGCCTGGCATCGAACTGGGGAGCCACCGCGCTTTGGACGCGCCCCCCCCCCAATCTCCCCACCTCGTTACTTTTGTTGCGGAAGGACTAAGGGAGAAAGTAACGTTGAATCATCAGCCCTGGGTGGCTCAAAGGGAGGAGGCGAAGTAACGAGTTACCATCATGGGAACAACGTGGAAGGGGCTCTACTCACCCCGCCAGCGCCCTGAGCCTGGAGAAGTTACTTTTGGAAAGTTACAGTCCGCGCGCGCCCCGCCCAACGAGTTCCCTATACGTTAATAATCGCAAAAGTAGTTCTTTTCCCTTGCAAAGGTAACGCTGCTCCCCTCCTCCCTCCCTCCCTCCCTCCCTCCTTGGCCGCCGCCGCCGCCGCCCGCCCCAGCAACGGCCGTCCCGTTCCCCTCGGCCGCCGGAGGACCGTTAGCAACGGCCCCTGACTCGCCTCGGGCACCGGCGCGGATATTCCCCGCCGTCCTTTCCAGCTTCCCGGGTCGCCATTAGCGACGGCCCGCCCCGTAAACCGTGATTGGGTCAATTCCGGAAAAGCTGAAAGCTGATTGGCTGGCGAAACTGCCCGTTAGACTTAGCAGGAACCGCCTCCTTCCAGTAGGTGCCTTAAAAAAAAGTGTCCGTTGCATTTCCTGTAATTGCGCATCACCTTAGAGTGACCTGGAGTAAAACGAGGCCTCACAGCGAAGGTTCCTAGATTGGGAAGTGACCTACTGCGTTATTTTGCGCCCTCTGGCGTCTATTTTGGGGAACTGCAGGCTATGAAATTCTGCCTTAATTGGCGCCCTCGGGTGGCGACATTTGAGAATTGCAGGCTACGAAATCCTGAGGGCTTATTTTGCGCCCTCTGGTGGCGGCATTTCGGAATTGCAGGCTATTAAATTCTGCCCTATTTGGCGCCCTCTGGTGGCGGCCTTTCAGAACTGCAGGGTAATTAATCCTAACGATTCATTTTTCCGCCCTCTGGTGGCGAGATTTGGGAACTGCAGTTCCCAAATGCTGCCACCAGAGGGCGCAAAAAACCACAGAATTTCATAGCCTGCAGTTCCGAAATTCCGCCACCAGAGGGCGCAAAATAAGCCAGAATTTCATAGCCTGCAGAATAAGCCATAGGATTTCATAGCCTGCAGTTCCCCAAAATAGACGCCAGAGGGCGCAAAATATCGCATTAGGATTTTTCAACACGGGAACCCTTGCTCAGTGTCCTCGTTGTACTGCAGGTCCCTATACGGTGATGCGCCTACATTTACCGGAAGTAGGACGGACACTCTTGGGGGACGTACATGAAGTAGGCGGTTCCTGCGAGGTTTAAGGGACAGTTACGCTAGCCAATCAGCTAACAGGTTTTCCAGAAACGACCCAATCACCGTTCCGCGGGCGGGGCATCGCTGCTCGGAGGGCGGGGGCGACCCGGGAAGGCGGAAGGAACGTCCGGGAAGACCCGAGGCGACTCGGGCCCGTTGCTAGGGTCCTCCGGCGGCCTAGCGGGGCGGGGCGCGGCGGTTGCTAAGGGCGGCCGGAGAGGGCGGGAGGGGGCTGCGCGCGCAACGAGCCCCGGCTGGAACGGAAGGGAAGAAGCGTTACTTTTTGGCAGGTGGGGAAGAAGGAACTCCTTTTTGGCTAAGTGAGGAATGATGGCGCTGAATTATTGAACCACGCGGCAAAAGTAACTTTTCCAAGCTCTGGGCGGAAGGGAGCAGGCAGGGAGGGGAGGGGAGGGGGGGCGCGGAGGGGGGGGGCCCGTCAGCGTCGTCCTTTTCCTCCGTCAAGAAGATCTCCAGGCTCTGCAAGTTACTTTACTCTGTCAAGCCGTTCCCAGGGTAACTCAAGTTACTTTTTCCCCCTCTTAAGAGTTAAACTTTATGTATTTCCCCCCTCGAACCTCCTTCTCCCCCCCCTTTTCGTCCCCCCCCCAATATTTGGGGCTTCTGCAATGGTGGTGGGGGCCAGCAGGACACCCCCCTTGTCAGGTAGGCCACGAGGGGGGCCACGAGGGGGGGCGGAAGGGGGGCGGCAGCTTCTTCTTCTTCTTCTTCTTGGCCAGGGGCTCTAATCTAGATGCCCTCCAGGGACCCCCGGAAAGCCACGGATCTTCTCCGTAGTAGTTTCTACGCAAGGAAGGGAGAACGGGGGGGGGGGGCTGTTGTTGTTATGGGGGGGGCTGGAAGAGAGTGAAGAAGACCCTCATCATCATCATCATCATCATCCTCGCCCCCCCACACTTCCATGCCTCCAAATCCAGGTTCAAGGCCTGATTTTCTGAGGAGGAGGAGAAAGAGGTGGGGCGGGGAGTGAACTAAAAGGAACCCCAAACCTTTCCCCCCCCCGGGGTCCCCCAGCCAGCTGTCCAGGAAGGTGGGGCTGGTGGCAGGGACCCCCCTTCCCCCCCTGCCTCCTGTTTGACCCCCCTGCCCCCTGCTTGACCCCCCCCCCTTGGAGTCTTTCAGGCAGAATAAGAGGAAGCCAAGAAAGAGCCTTTTGGTTTATTTTTCTCTTTCACGCCCTGAGGAAGGAGGGAAAGGAAAGTGGAGGGAAAACGGGCAGCCGGGGCCCCCAGAGGGGCAGCAGCAAAGAGGCCCTCATTCAGCTTCTCCTCCGTGGGGCGGGGGCCGGGGGCGCAGTGGGTCAGGTGCCCGGGAGGGGCTTCAACCTGGTGGCAGTTCATTGGCAAGGCAGGGGGGCCCCTGCTGCCTGTCCCTCTCTCTGTCCGTCCTTCTGTGCGTCGTAGGATGTGCTCCGTGTGCTTACCCTGCTGCGTTTCTCTTCCAGGGGCCCCATGGCTTGGCCTGGCCGGTGGCCGCTGCCCCACACGTGAGGAGCCGAGACCCACACCTTGACGCCCGCCGGCCCTCCCTGCCTGCCTGCCCCAAAGCCAGGATGAATGGGGCACTGTGCCTGGGGGCCGTCTTCCTTCTGATGATGGGCGGGTCCCTCCTGCCACTGGTCAAGGTCCTGGAGGCCGACTACGAGAAGGCCCAGCGCTCCTTCTCCTCCGGCCGGCTCCTCTCCCTCTGCACCGCCTTCGGGGGAGGGGTCTTCCAGCCCACCTGCTTCAACGCCCTCCTCCCTGCTCTGAGAGAGAAGGTAGGCCGGGCAGGGGTGGGGGTGGGAGAGGGTGGGATGACCCAGGGTGTGTTAGGGGGTGGGTGGGGGTTGCAGTAATGGGCACCAACAGATTCTACGGTGTTAGTAAAATTGGGTGGTCTCTCGGCAGGGGAAGGAGCAAAATTGGGTAGCCATGCCCACCTCCCTGCCCTGCCCCATCAGGTTCATGGTCTCCCTTGCTCAAAAGCCAGCCCAGTTGCTGACCTCTGACCAGGTGCAGCTCAGGAGGCCATAAATGTTCCTTCTAAGGCTCTTGTCATTGTAGGAAGGGTTCTCGGGAAGTCCCGTAGCCTAACACCTGCGAACTGAATCACAGACACACACACACACACACACCGGCGTCTCTGCTGCAGATTCAAAGCCTTGCCTAGCGCCCTCCCGAGTTCTATTCATCGCCCTCTCGCGGTTCCTTGCAGCCCGGAGGACACGATTTCGGGCGGTGTGTTCCTGCCTGGAGGTAGGTCACACATCGTCCAAGGCAAGGGGGGCGCGGGCCTCACCACCCCACCTCATGTCCTAAGGGAAGCCGAGGATGGGGAGGAGATGCCCGCCCCACCCCCGCCCGCGGGAAGCCATGGCAGTGGGGCGACGGTGCCGTTTTATTCGGATTACCCAGGGGTGGATTCAGTGGTGGGTAGCAAGGGGTTCGCATCCCGCCCCCGGAGGTGGGTTAGGAAAATTGGATGATCCTGGAGGGCCCACCCCGCCCCTTCCCCACCCCGTGTCCTAAGGGGAACCCCAGGAGGAGGAGGAGACCGGGGCCCCACCGTCCCCTAGAAGAGACCGTGGCAGTGGGGCGGCCGTGGGGTTTTATTCAGATTCAGGTGACCCAGGGGTGTGTTTGGGGGGGGGGGGGATTTGCAGTGATGGGCAGCAACAGGTTCGCCGGTGTTAGTAAAATTGGGTGGTCTCTGGGCAGGGGAGGGAGCAAAATTGGGTGGCCACGCCCACCTCCCTGCCCTGCCCCATCAGGTTTTGTCCCTGCAAGGGCTTCATGGTCTCCCTTGATCAAAAGCCAGCCCTATCCGACTCAAGGGTGCAGTGCTCATCTCCATGTGCAACCAAAGAGCCAGTGCTGCTTGTGTTTGCAGATGTATACATCATGGCCACATGGCAGGCATGACTAGATGGCCGATGCTGTAGGCTCCGCCCACGGTGTGACAGTGAAGGTTTTTGTGGGAGGGAGGGAAGGAAGGTTTCACCTGATGGACTTGGAAGGCCATCATCCCCACTCTGACTAAAGGAAGGGAACCCAAAGAAAAGACGCACAAACCCACGGACAGAAACCCCAGGAAACGTGGAATAGCCCAGTTGCTGACCTCTGACCAGGTGCAGCTCAGGAGGCCATAAATGTTCCTTCTAAGGCTCTTGTCATTGTAGGAAGGGTTCCCGGGAAGTCCCGTAGCCTAACGCCTGCCAACTGAATCGCAGGCACACACACACACACCGGCGGGGGGAGGGGGGGAGAGGCAGGCTTTGTCAGGTTTTATTCTAAAAAGCAATCCCACTTTAAAAGGGTGGTTATGTCAGGGGTGGGGAAGGGAGGAGCGAAGCTCTTGGCCAACGAAAGGGTGTGAGTCGCACTGAGGGCTTCTCCTCTCTTGCCTTCCTAGGAACAACCGGAAGACCAGAAGGAGCCCTTTCTGTCTGTCTTTCGTCTGGAGACGACATATTGAACCGACGACACGGCATAGAAGCATCCTACAGACTCGGAGGCGTTTCTCTCTCTGCCCGTCGGCCGAATCTACCATTGGTTTCAGCCCATTTCTACAGGTAAACATTTTCCTCCTAGTAACGGAGCACCTCTTTCCCAAAGGGAACGGAACCAGGGTGACAGACAGGGGGGTGTAGATTCACACTTGTAGGCCGCAGGGGCGATTGTGAAACCCAGGGCTGGTCTTCCCAGGGAAGGGCGTAGAGGCCTCGCCTGTGGGGCGATTCTTACGAAAGAGCTGCCATGCGTTGGGGCGTGCGATGGGGAGAGTGGCCTGGCCCAGAGGGGCCTGTCCAGTAGCCCACGCGTTGTCATCCCACCGCCAGTGGGTGCCTTGCCTCCCTCTGCTGGGGTAGACACAGGAAGATCTGCCCTGAGGACTGGGGCATGTTTGAACCACACCCCGGGAACGGCAAACCTCACGTTGCCCTCTAATCTTTCTCGCTCTAGGCCAGGCAGAGGGAACCACAGAACGAACTCACCCAAAGGCTCCTTCGATTTGGAAGTGTCACACATAGCGTAGAGACACACAAGACCACCTGTCTGCTGCTTATTCTATTTTTTGATTTACATTAATACCCCGTCATTTTGAAGTGAGGACAAATCCAGCTGTCTTTCTTCCTAATTCCCTGTGTGCTTATTCGTTATCGTTGTAAGATTTTAATCTGATCCGTTAATCTGATCTTGGAAATATATACTGTACAGTTATAGATGTGTCTGCGTGTCATTAAAATAATTCAGCAACTAGCTATAAAAACATACAAGAAACTAACCAGATGGCATCAGAAACCTCAAAAACATAGCAACCATCGTTAGTAAACAACGATGCTTCTTCTCACCCTTGGCAACACAACAGGGCCAAGAACAGGGACTGCCAGGTGTGACATGAAGCACATTGACTTTCATTTAGCGCCTGCCAAGGCCGGGCGTCACGCGTCGAGCGCCTCTTCTCTGGTTCGGCTGCACCATTTCGTGTCCTTAAACTCCAGGCGTCGGTTGAGTTTGTACGTTGGCAACGTTGCACCCCGCCCCTTCCCCACCCCGTGTCCTAAGGGGAACCCCAGGAGGAGGAGGAGGAGGAGACCGCGGCCCCACTGTCCCCTAGAAGAGACTGTGGCAGTGGGGCACCCGTGGGGTTTTATTCAGAGTCAGGTGACCCAGGAGTGTGTGTGTGTGTGGGGGATTTGCAGTGATGGGCAGCAACAGGTTTGCCGGTGTTAGTATAATTGGGTGGTCTCTGGGCAGGGGAGGGAGCAAAATTGGGTGGCCACGCCCACCTCCCTGCCCTGCCCCATCAGGTTCCTGGTCTCCCTTGCTCAAAAGACAGCCCTATCCGACTCAAGGGTGCAGTGCTCATTTCCATGTGCAATCGAAGAGCGAGTGCTGCTTGTGTTTGCAGATGTATACATCATGGCCATGTGGCAGGCATGACTAGATGGCCCATGCTGTAGGCTCCGCCCACGGTGTGACAGTGAAGGTTTTTGTGGGAGGGAGGGAAGGAAGGTTTCACCTGATGGACTTGCAAGGCCATCATCCCCACTCTGACTAAAGGAAGGGAACCCAAAGAAAAGACGCACAAACCCACGGACAGAAACCCCAGGAAACGTGGAATAGCCCAGTTGCTGACCTCTGACCAGGTGCAGCTCAGGAGGCCATAAATGTTCCTTCTAAGGCTCTTGTCATTGTAGGAAGGGTTCCCGGGAAGTCCCGTAGCCTAACGCCTCCCAACTGAATCGCAGACACACACCCCGGGGGGGGGGGGGAGGCTTTGTCAGGTTTTATTCTAAAAAGCAATCCCACTTTAAAAGGGTGGTTATGTCAGGGGTGGGGAAGGGAGGAGCGAAGCTCTTGGCCAACGAAAGGGTGTGAGTCGCACTGAGGGCTTCTCCTCTCTTGCCTTCGTAGGAACAACCGGAAGACCAGGAGGAGCCCTTTCTGTCTGTCTTTCGTCTGGAGACGACATATTGAACAGACGACACGGCATAGAAGCATCCTACAGACTCGGAGGCGTTTCTCTCTCTGCCCGTCGGCCTGACGGAGAAATGGGTGCCGCTCGGGGTCCCAGGAGCCTCTCCGATCTCTGCACGAGGAACTCTGTGAGGTCATTGAATCTACCATCGGGTTTCAGCCCATTTCTACAGGTAAACATTTTCCTCCTAGTAACGGAGCACCTCTTTCCCAAAAGGAACGGAACCAGGGTGACAGACAGGGGGGTGTAGATTCACATTTGTAGGCCGCAGGGGCGATTGTGAAACCCAGGGCTGGTCTTCCCAGGGAAGGGCGTAGAGGCCTCGCCTGTGGGGCGATTCTTACCAAAGGGCTGCCATGCGTTGGGGCGTGCGATGGGGAGAGTGGCCTGGCCCAGAGGGGCCTGTCCAGTAGCCCACGCGTTGTCATCCCACCGCCATTGGGTGCCTTGCCTCCCTCGACTGGGGTAGACACAGGAAGATCTGCCCTGAGGACTGGGGCATGTTTGAACCCACACCCCGGGAACGGCAAACCTTGCGTTGCCCTCTAATCTTTCTCGCTCTAGGCCTGGCAGAGGGAACCACAGAACAAACTCACCCAAAGGTGCCTTCGATTTGGACGTGTCACACGTAGCCTAGACAGGCGAGACCACCTGTCTGCTGCTTATTCTATTTTTTAATTTACATTAATACCCCGTCATTTTGAAATGAGGACAAATCAAGCTGTCTTTCTTCCTAATTCCCTGTGTGCTTATTCGTTATCGTTGTAAGATTTTAATCTGATCCGTTAATCTGATCTTGGAAATATATACTGTACAGTTATAGATGTGTCTGCGTGTGATTAAAATAATTCAGCAACTAGCTATAAAAACATACAAGAAACTAACCAGATGGCATCAGAAACCTCAAAAACATAGCAACCATCGTTAGTAAACAACGATGCTTCTTCTCACCCTTGGCAACACAACAGGGCCAAGAACAGGGACTGCCAGGTGTGACATGAAGCACATTGACTTTCATTTAGCGCCTGCCAAGGCCGGACGTCAGGCGTCAAGCGCCTCTTCTCTGGTTCGGCTGCACCATTTCGTGTCCTTAAACACCAGGCGTGGGTTGAGTTTGTAAGTTGGCAACCGGGGTTAGAAAGTGTGCGCTCCGGATGACGTGCGCTCCGGATGACGTGTGCTCCGGATGACATGCGCTCCGGTTTCCGCCCCGCTAGGAAGTCATGGGAGGTGTTTAAGGAGGGCCTTTGGACGTTTCCTTTTATAAGGGCCCCGGCTTTGCCAAAGAAATGGCTGTGTTAACCTTTTCGTGCCAGGAACCCGCGTGCGGAAGAGGCCCGTTGGTGCGTTGGCCGCATATTGTGTTTCAGCAGGAAAAGCCTTTTCTCGAAACGACGCAGCTTGTAAGTTTTTACATGGAGTGTAAATTCGGATTGTGAATTTCCTGCCTGAAAGAAGAAGACACACAAACACACACAAACACACGCACACCCTTCTCAGAATTCAGCCTTTGCTTTTTCCCTCCAGACACGTCATGCCTTCAAAGCGCCACCCCTGAATGATCAGCCGTGTTAAGCTGAGCCTGGGTTGATCTCCCACAAAACAAAACAGCAGTGCAGCATATGTGGAATATCAGCACCTCAGATTAGGTTTAATGGGTGTCTTCTTTTAATGAGGGAGGAAGAGGAGGAGGACTGGGGAGGGGAGTTTGGGCTCCCCCACCCTCTGAGGCTAGTTTGGCCGCTGGGGGATGCTGGGATTCATTGTCCCAAGGAAGGAACTCTCCCCCCGCCCCCCCCCCCCGCCCCAGCTCATTGGAAGCTCATTATCCCAGGCAGCAAAAATTAGAGGTCTCCTATTGGGGGTGGGGGGGAGGTTGTCATTAGTCTTGGTGATTCATGGTGTGTTCCCCCCTAATTAAAAAACAGAAGAACTAACGGGGGAAGGGGAGGTTCCCCTGCAGGCTGCTGGGCCTGGTTAGGGTTTGGAGAAATGGGGGTCTTCATGGTGTCACCCACCCACCCACCCACCCAAAAAAAAAAAACCATTTTGGAGCAATACACATTTTGAAGTTCACTCTTTTTTGGGGGGATCTTTAGTGGACCAGAGGAAACCCCCCCCCTTTCATGGCTCATTGGGACCCCGCCCCGCCCCCGGGCCCTTTCCCTGGTTTTAATTTCTCCTCCCCAGCTCTGGAAACTTTCGTCCGTGTCCTGTGTATGTGTGTAGAAATATATAGAAACATCAAAGCAAAAACAAGATCTCTTGTATTTATTTTGGTCCAAAAGGGGGGGGGATCTGGGGGGGGGAGTTTATAGGATACAGGTGGGAAAGGGGGGCTCCTTTTTCCCTCTGGAAATCTGTGTCTCCCAGCGACTGCTCCTCCCCCCCCCCTCCGGCTTCCCCAGCTCTCCTTGGACTCCAATTCCCAGAATCCCCCTGGCCGGGGAAGCAGGTGTGGCCGATCTTGAATTCCTGGTAATTGAAGACCCGAAAGAGCTGGATTAGGCCAGGCGAGGAGGAAGACGCCCGCGAAGGACTCCGGTCTCGGCAGAGGGAGGCAGATGTGGGTCCCGGGGGGGCGGCCAGGGCCCCCCAACCCGTGGCTCTGCGCATTGAAGGTCAGTCAACAATTGGAGGGGGAGGAAGGGGGGTTGGTTGGGGCCCCCTTTGGAGAGGAAACCCCTGGGCAGGACCCACCGCCGTGGCTTACCTGGGGAAGGGAGGAGGGGAGACACCCCCACCCCCCCAAAAAAAACCCCTTCCCCCCCCACTGGATCCCTCTCGCCCCCCCATCCATCCATCCATCCATCCAGATGTTGCCTTTGCACAGCTGGCTCCCCATAGATCTCTAGGGCGTCCCATAAGCTTCGCTTGTTCCCTCCCTTGGAAGGTGGGGGGCGATCTTGCGGGTCTTTTTCTGGCACTTGCAGGCGAGGGGAGGCATCATCATCATCATCATCCCCGGACGGACCCCCCACCCCCAGACCAGTGTTGTAGGCAGGAATGAGTAAGGGTCCCATCGGGAGAGGAGCCTCAGGCGGCAGGGAGAGGGGGGAGGGCCACTTCTCTCCCCTCTCCGTCCAGAAAAAGCAATGGAAGGACCCATTCATTCCCCCAATTAAAGGCTGAAAAAGGCGCCTCCTTTGCTCAAAGCAAGCCAGTCGTATCTGAGCCGAGGGTCCGGTGCTCCTCCTCTCCCTTTACAACCCCCCCCCCCCTCTTTCTGCTCCGGATGCCTCGGACTCTTCCGGGCGCCCCTCGTTTCTGCAACGAGAATAAATGGGCAAATTGGGGGAGAATGCCTGCCCCCCCTTTTAACCCTCCCCTCCCCGGCCGGTGGGGCACCGGGGCTGCCTTGCTCCCCCCCCCACCCCCGTGGTCTATATTAAAGAAGTTTGTGTAGTTTAAATAAAAGCCTGTTAATAATGTATTTCCATGTCTCTCGTGTAGGTGCGCGTGTGTATGTGTTGCGTGTATGTCCCACTAAAGGGGTTCAAGGAAGGAAGGTGTTGGTTCCCCCCCCCTCCGAAGAATCCAAGGCCTTTTCTTCCCCCCCCCCCCAAAAAAAGAGGCATTTCTTATTATTATTGATCAGCATGAATGACAGAGTCTCTCTTTCAGCGCCGTCTGGTGGCCACGGCGGGGGATTGCAGGCCTCCGCCCTCTGCCGCCGCCATTGCAAAGCCTGGCCGGTGAAGCTGGCACGCCGCCTTGGCGACCACGTCAGGAGATGGCAGCCCGGCACGTCGCGGCGTTTCACGTTACACAACGCCACAGCCGAAGAGAGAGAGCCGTAAAAGTTTGGGTTGCAAAGTAAAGACTCGACAAATAAAAGACTGAAAAATCAATGTTGTGTTTTATTTATTATTTTCAGTCAGACGACATAAGGCCAAATAGACCAAAATCCCTCGCCGGAGCCCCGAGGCAGCGGTGGCGCAGGTGGTAAGGCGGCCTTGCTGGTCTTCTTTCGGGGTCTGTGAGTTCGAGTCCCCGCAGAGCTGGAAAAACAATGAAGAGAGATGATTATTAATCAATTATTTTCGTCGCGCCCGCCATTTTGTGCAAAATGTTCTCCGCTTCCTGTTCCGGGGCCCCGCTCCCTGTCTAAGCTTGCGCATCTTTACACAGCCCTATCTGGCGGTCCTGCCAAGGTGGGGCCAGTTAGTGCTGTGTAACTTGCCCAAGGTTACACAGGTGGCAGGACCCAAGCCCAGGATGCGGAGAACGGCGGCTGTTACTGGCTCACTCCACGGGGATTCGAACGCGCCAAGTGCGCGTTTTGACTAGGCGGCTTAAGGCCACAATATGTAAGTTACCAAGCATTTCCCCGCTGAGCCATCCCAGCGCCTGAGCGCTACAGAGCTCCTGGTAATCTTGACATGGAGAGCCCTGCTGACGTCACAAAAAAAAAAAAAACACCCCAGCGTTAGCGAGCCCGAAGACGAGGCTCGTTTTCGGAGGGAGTTTTCGGGGTCCCCCAAAACAAATACTGCCTAAATCCGGGTGTAACCTTCCCAAGGCCCCCCTCCTCGCCCCCCCCCGAAACACCCGACTCCCCCGCTTGCCCACCTAGCCTGGGGATCATTTCCCCCCTCCCTTTCCGCGGGCGGGGGGGGGGGCGGGAGGGCGGAGGGACTAACTAAGGGGTGCCGCCAGGTGTGTGTGTGTGGGGGGGGGGGCTTGGAGGGGGGGGGGCTTCGCCATAGTCGAACTTGGGGCACAAAAAGAAGCAATTAAAAAAACCGAAGGCAAAACCATGAACATTTATTTCGGCCACTTTAAATAAGGGAAGAAGAGGGGGGACCCCCCAACCCCAATTTCAGGAAGGGGGGGATTTCCCCAAAAGATCCCCCACCGAGTCCCTCTGGGCCAGAATAAAGGGAGGGAGGGAGGGAGGGGGGTCGGACGAGAGGGAAGCAATTGGGGGGGGGGGGTCCTCGCCCCGAGACTCCAACACATGAGCCGAGGCAGGGCAGGAGCCCTGGGGGGCGGGGGGCGGGGGGGCACCCCGGGGGCAGGCGCGGTTCCTAAGAGAACAGCTGGGGAGGGGATGGGGTGGGGGTCCTTAGCCCTGCCTCCCCCCCACCCCACAAACACCCCTTTTCTCCTACCTGGAGGGACGGAAGCGAGGACTGATTACCCATCATCATCATCATCATCATCATCATCATCAAGAGAGAGAGACCCCCTAAAGCCAAAGCAGGAGAGAAGGTCAAAGAGGAGGAGGAGGAATAAAGGGGGGAAGCAGACAATGCCCACCACACCCCAGAGAGGTTGGGGCAAAGAGGGGTGGGGGTGGGTGTCCTACACAAAACACAGGAGCCCCCCTGAGCCAAAAGAGAGAGAGAGAGAGAGAGAGTTGGGTTGCATTTAATAAGGGGAAACACACCGAAGACGCACTGCCCAAGGTGTGGCCGGCCACCCTCATGAGAGGAGACCCCATGGACTGAAGGAGGGGCCTCCAGAAGACATCCCCCCCCCTCAGCTCTTGCTAACTCAAGCCTAGGGCTTCCTTTATGGAGTTGATCCATCTCCTCTCTGGCCCTCCTCTTTTCCTGATGCTTTCTGGTTCCCCTGGCAGTGTGGTAGGTAGGTAGGTAGGTAAGTAGGTAGGTAGGTAGGTAGGTAGGTAGGTAGGTAGGTAGATAGGTAGATAGGTAGATAGATAGATGTAGACGGACAGTGAAATAGGTAGGTAGATGGACAGATAGAGGCAGACAGACAGAGAGATAGGTAGGTAGGTAAGTAGATAGAGAAGAGTATAAAATGACAGATAGATGGAAAAGACTATAAAATGATACTGTAGATAGATGGATTGAAAAGACTCCAAAACAATAGATAGATAGATAGATAGATAGATAGATAGATAGACAGACAGACAGACAGACAGACAGACAGACAAGACTAGACTATAAAATGATGTCTGAGGGGGCGTTACCCATTACTGTGGTTTAAAATTTAAAATACACACTAGAAAGAGCTGGGTCGATTTGACAAGGGAAAACACATGGGAGATGCTTTGGCCAATGTGTGCCAGCCGACCTCACGAGAGGAGGCCCCCGTGGATGGACGGAGGGGCCTCCAGAAGACCCTCTCGCCAGCCCACCTGGCTCGGCTCTTGCCAACTCAAGCCTGAAGTTCATCCATCTCTTCCCTGGTCTTCCTCTTTTCCTGCTGCTTTCTGGTTCCCCTGGCAGTGTGGCATAGAGAGAGAGAGCGCATGACGAACCAAGAGCAGCTTTGCCATTGTGCAGGCAACCCACAGGAAGGAGGGAAGGGGAGAGGGGAAGGGTCTGGTCAATTCTGGGGTGGGGTGACCAGACCAGGGGCCCGAATAGCATTGCTATCATCTCCCAGAATTAGACACCTTTGGGGGTCTAGCCTTGGTTTTAACTTGTGTACACTGCCCAGAGTCCTTTGGATAGGGAGGTATATGAATTTATTAAATTTATTTTAATTTATTTTAATTTAATCTTGAAAGGGAGACGGTCGGGAGCAAGAAGGAAACCCAACACATTTCAAAAGATAAATTTCCCACCTGGAATCCGCAAATTGACTTAGAATGGCACCAGGCTTGAACATTGCGCGCGCACATGCACAACCCCCCCTCCCCCCAAAAAACCCACCTGGGAGCCACCCTGCCTCGAAGGGTCACGTTCAAGACCCACGGCCCCAACACCAAACGGAAGGTCCCTGCCAGGAAGACTCTTCTGAAGGGAAAATAACAGGCCCAAGTTGGGGAGCCCAACCAGGATCACACCAAGAACTTCGGCTCTCGCTGGGGATGACTCTGCAGGGGAGCCTCTGCCAGGCCAGTGCGGGGCAGATCAGCGCACGCACAAGCAGGTGGAGGTGGACCTCAACGTAGCCGCAAGATAAACCCAACCCCAGTGCAGAAAGTCCCTATTCCTTCGCTGGCCTCCCTCCTCCGCCAACACTGCGTCCAGAAAGTGTCGCTCAGAAAGAGGGGCTCAGAGCAAGACCCTCGCAAGCACCCCTGGCCACCAAGCACCCCAGCAGAGACTGGGACCAAGGCAGGGCTTCCACGCCACGTCTGCCCCTCCGGACAACCAGAGTCCCACCCCCCGACCCCCAGAGACTGCCTTGGAACTCTGGAGGGTGAGCAAGGATAACTGGGGAGAACCACAGGAGACGACGACGACACACCTCCGCGAGGCGGTCTGAGGGAGGCGACCCTTAAAAGACGGAGAGGGAAGACCCTCTACACACAGACGTCGGAAAAGACCAACAAGAGATTCAAAGCCAAACTCTGGAAATGGGCAGATTGGACTCTGGAGGCTGGAAAGTCTTAGGGCAGTCCAGTTTTCTCTTTTATCTGGGTTGAGACCTTTTTTTTTTGGTGTGTGTGTGTGTGTGGGGGGGGGGAGAGACCAGCACCCTGTTTACAAAGGAGTGGGAATGCCTTATTTTGTGGATTTGGAGGGTGTTCATCTTAAAGTGATCTTTCTGAGCTCCGCCTGGGACTCTGGACCGTTTGGAGCAGACAGAGGACTCCTGCCTAGAGGCCGGGGGTTGTGTGAGAGTGCTTGGGGGGCCTGCGGGGGGGAGTTTCTGGATTGCCCCCCCTGCCAGCTTACGGACTGCTCTCCTCCTCCTCACGGCTGGGCTGGAGAGGGAGCCTTTCCCTGGCCCAGACGATGATGTCTCCTGACTGCTAGGCAGGGAAAGAGGTTTGAGGTGAACATCCAAGAGGGAAACCACCCTCGCTAATCCTGGCCGAGGCCCTGAAGCTAGAGGGGAAACATCTGCATTTCTGGGGCACCAAACTCATTCAAGCTGAGGAACCTCTTGTCCAAAGTACAGAAATGACGTCTTCCTTCCCTGCTTGAGGTTTTCCTCAAACTGAGGAACAGGAAAAGGTGTTTCTAAGAGTTTGCCTGGAACGCTCTCCATGGACTCCTGAGAAATAAAGCCTCAATTCCTGCAGAAGGAGCCCACGGGACCCCGAAGAGGGATGTCTTTTTCTGAGTTACTTCTAAGGCTGCAGCGAAAAGACCCGAGAGGCTTGGGGCCGTTTTAAGGGTCTCAGGCCACGTCGTGTGGCCTCCGCATCCATCGGCCCCCGTCCTGAGGGTGTAAAAAGGACCCTTCCTTTATGGAAAGGGAGCCTGCTCGGCTCAGGCAGGGATGGCCAACCTCGGCACTCCGGGTGTTCTTGGACTTCAGCTCCCAGAAGCCCCTGATCCGCAGGAGTCTCGACTCGGGGCTTCTGGGAATTGAAGTCCAAGAGCACCCGGAGGGCCGAGGTTGGGGGAAATGAATGAACTGTAAACTTTTGGGTGGGGGGTGGGGAATCCTATGCCCAATAAAACATGCCGGGCCTTAAGGATGCATCAAGGCTTCTCGTTTCATTTTTGGACGGGGTGATCAGAGGATAACTGGACCCCAAAACGTACTATGGAGGGATTTTAACTGGTCCAGTTCTGCCAATTGCAACCCAAAACCTGGGCACCACAAAACACACACACACAAAGCATGTGTGGTTGGGGGCATTCTGGGCCTCCTTGGAGTCCGAAACCCTCCCCTACTTTGCGGCCATCCTTAGTTAGGAGGCCCATCCCTTTGGGTCTGATCCTGGCACCCAAGGAGTGGAAACAGCCAGAGAATATTATTATTCCCTCCAGCCCAGGCAGGGGAAAAATCTTTCCAACCCAGACACAACATTATTATTCTACTGAAACCCACCCCCCCCACCCCCACCCCCACCCCCACCCCCACCCCACCCCCACACACCCCTTTCCCCCCCGCCCTACTAAACCCTCCTCTTCTTACCTTTCTTTGCTCCTCTCCGGGGAAGCCGCCGCCGCCGCCGCCGCCGCCGCCCAGGTAAGGCCCGCCGCCCAGGTGAGTCCGCTTGGCCCCAATGCGGCTCCGGCTCAAAGCTTACCCTGCAGTGCCGCCTCGTGGCCACTCCGGGAAACACAACCCACGTCCTGCAATAGTAATGATTATCAGACTGTAATAATCATAATAATTCACTGGGGAATCTTAAAGGGACGCCCTTGTTTGTTTGTTTGCTTTATTCCTTTGTTTATCGTTTTTGTGAAAATAGATCTGCCCAAGGCGATGCTCTTGATCGAACATGGCAGGATCCAGCACAGGATCCGCTTGTAAAGGGGGCACCAGATCCCAACATAATAAACCCACACCATTTTGGGGTGGGGGAAGTAGAAGGACTTTCCAAGCTCGACAACAAAACCCACTTAAAACAAACCAGGGAGTTAAAGAATGAAGAAGGTGCCAAGTTAAGCTGTCAGATCTTTAAGAGAATTATTGCCCGCCTTGCAGGCGAAACCGGGTCCCTTGTGATTGGATTGTGATTGTCATATTGGATTGTGATTGATGACCTGTTGTGAATCGCCCTTCCTTTCCTCCTCCATCCCCTTCTCTTTCTCCCTCCGCTTTCTTTTTCCCTGTTTTAAAGATTGCTTTGACTTTGGCAGTTTGTCTTTCAAGACAGACTGGGGCCACCTTTTCCCAAGCCAGCCTTCCTTTCCCCTTTTAAGGTCGCCCTTGTTTGAAATGATTTGCAAAACCAGGTTTCCTCCACCCTCCCTTTTCTCTTTTGATTTGTCCTGTCACTTTGCCGTTTTGAAGCAGACTTTTCCTGGAGCTCTCCTCCCTAGCTCGGCCGTGAGGTGGGGGGGGGGGGGAGGGGAGCCTCCTTTCCCAGTTGGTTTCCCTCTCCTCTTTAAGGTCGCCCCTGCTCGAAAGCCAGTCGTATATCTGACTCTGGGGTTCAGTGCTCATTTCAGTTTATAGCCAAAGAGCCAGCGCTGTCTGCGTTTGCAGACTTTTCCATGGACATGTGGCAGGCATGACTAGACACCGAAGTGCACAGAATGCGGTTTACCTTCCCACCAAAGCGGTACCTATTTATTTACAGTGCTATAGTTGCAATGTCTTGCTTTGGAAAGGTTAGGCTGGCGGGAGCTGGGGCAGAGACAGTCACGAGTCATTTCTCCCCAGGTGGAAAAAGATCTAAAAATTTCTCAGTGGCTTCAGAATTTGGAACGTTCCCTTTTAACAGTAATATTTTGGAGTTCCTTGTTGAAAGCAATTTTTTTTTGAAGATAAATCTCTTTGAAAAGCATTTTTTTGCCATCACTGAGTAGTTGCAAAGAATTTTTGAAATGCAATGTGCTTTTTCTATTGTTTTTCATTACCTTTTAAAAAATGTTTAAGATTGTTAACAGGGAATGACGTATAATTTGATTAAAATGCACGCAAATGCATGTAAAAGCAATCTTGATAAACATCAGGATGTCTGGATACTTTTCTTAGGAGAAATGTGGTTGAGCTTTTGGAATTCTACACAGGGTAGAGGCAGTGGGGAAGACCAGCAATGAAATGGAGTCAGCAAAGTTTGGGGAATTGAAGAAAGAAATTTCTTTGCCACCCAAGGGTCAATGGGACTTTGGAACGCATGGCTCCAAGATATAATGACAACATTGAGCTTGGGTGTTTTTAAAATGTGGGCTGGGCTAATGTATGATGCAGGAATGGTAGGGGGAGGTCTGGCAAAGGTAAAGGTCACCCTTGCTCAAAAGCCAGTCATAACCGACTCTAGGGTTCAGTGCTCATCTCTGTTTACAGACAAAGAGCTAGCACTGTCTGCATTTGCAGACATTTCTGTGGACATGTGGCAGGCATGCCTAGACACTGGAGTGCATGGAACACTTTCTACCTTTCCACCAAAGTGGTCCCTATTTATCTACTTGCAATTTCTTGCTTTCTAACTGCAGTGGCTCAAGTCACTAAGATGCTGACTGGGAGGCGGAAGGTCAGCAGTTCGAATCCCGAGTACTGCAGGATGGAATGAGCTCCCGTCTCTGTCCCAGCTCCTGCCAACCTAGCAGTTTGAAAGCAAGAAATTGCAAGTAGATAAATAGGGATCACTTCTGTGGGAAGGTAACAGTTTTCCGTGCGCTCTGGTGTCTAGTCATGCCTGCCATATGACCATGGAAACGTCTGCAGAAGCAGACAGCGCTGGCTCTTCGGCTTAGTAACAGAGATGAGCACTGACCCCTAGAGTCGGATACGACTGGCTTTCGAGCAAGGGAAACCTTTACCTTTAACTGTTAGGTTTGGCAGGAGCTGAGGCAGAGACAGAAGCTAAGTCCATCATTCAGTACTTGGAAATCGAACTCCGACTTTCCACTTGCTGCTTCCAAAGATAAACACAAAGGGCAAACCTTCCCTCCCTCCCTCTTCCTTCCTCTTCTGGTTTGGTTTGTCCTTTGCATTTGTCTTTTGAAGCAGAGGTGGCAGCGATGGTGGGGAGGGTTAGTAGCAGTGAGGCCGGGAGGGCAATGCAGAGATCCCATTGAAAAAATAGCCCGGCCCTCGAGCAACCAGAAGGACTGTGAACCGGCCCTCGTCTTTAAAAGTTTGGGCACCTCTGCTCTACACCCTTCCCTGGGAAGACCAGCCCTGGGTTTTGCACTTGCCCCTGCGGCCTACAGGTACGGGGGGGGGGCGCTGTGTGTGAATCTATACCCCCTGTCTGTCACCCTGGTTCTGTTCATTTTGGAAAATGGGTGCTCTGTTACTAGGGGGGCAATGTTTACCTGTAGAAATGGGATGAGACCTAATGCTAGATTCAGTGACCTCCAAGTTCCTCGTGCAGAGATTGGACCGGCTCCTTGGACTCTGAGCGGCAGCCATTTCTCCTTCATGCCGACGGGCAGAGAGAGAAATGAATCATAGTCTGTAGGATGTTTTTATTCCACACTCTTATGTTCAACCTGTCGTCTCCAGAAAAAACAATGACTGAAAAGGCTCCTTCTGATCTTCTGGTTCTTCCTAGAAAGGCAAGAAAGAAGCAGCTCTCAGTGCGTTTCACCCTTTTGTTCGCCAAGAACATTGCACCTCCCTTCCCCACCTCTTACATAACTACCGTTTTTAAGTGGGTTTACTTTTAAAAATAAAACCCGACAAAGGCTTCCCCCTCCCTCTGTGTGTGTGTGTCTGAGATTCATTTGGCAGGGGTTAGGCTACGTGATTTCCCGGGAACCCTTCCAAGAAAGACAAGAGACTTAAATGGAGCATTTATGGCCTCCTGAGCTGCACGTGGTGAGAGGTCAGCAACTGGGCTATTCCACGTTACCTGGGGATTCTGTGCGTGTGTTTGTGTGTCGTTCCTTTGGGTTCCCTTCGTTTTAGTCAGAGTAGGGATGATGGCTTTCCAAATCCATCAGGTGAAACCTTCCTTCCCTCCCTCTCTCACACACACAGTGGTGGGCAGCAAAAATTTTTGCTACCAAACCGTGGGTGGAGCATACATCATGACCCATCTAGTCATGCCTGCCATGTGACCATCTATGCATCTGCAGACACAAGCAGCACTGGCTCTTCGGTTGTACATGGAGATGAGCACTGCACCCTTGAGTCGGATAGGACTGGCTTTTGAGCAAGGGAGACCATGAACCACTTGCAGGGACATAACCTGATGGGGCGGGGCAGGGCCTCCCAATTTTGCTCCCTCCCCCGCCCAGAGACCACCCAATTATACTAACCCCGGCGAACCTGTTGCTGCCCACCACTGCCCACCCCCAAACACACACCCCTGAGTAATCCGGATCTGAATAAAACCCCACCGGCGTCCCACTGCCATGGGCTCTAGATAGGGGACGGTGGGGCCGCGGTCTCCTCCTCCTCCTCCTCCTCCTTGGGGTTCCCATTAGGACACGGGGTGGGGAAGGGTAGGGGCTCCCCGGGCGGCCCCCCTCCTCCCTGCCTCCGTTCTGGAGGTACTACTAGGTAGGATCACCCAATTTTCCTAACGCTCCTTCCCGGGTGGGGGGGGGGGGAGGATGCGAACCTGTTGAATCCACCCCTAGGTAAACCGAATAAAATGACACCGTCGCCCCGCTGCCATTGCTTCCCGGGGTCGGTGGGGTGGGGGTCTCCTCCCCCTCCTCGGCTTCCCTTAGGACTTGGGGTGGGGTGGGGTGGTGGTGGGGCCCGCGCCCCCTTTGACGATCTTACCTACCTCCAGGCTGGAACACAGCGCCCGACCTCGTGACCTCCGGGCAGCAGGGAACCACGAGAGGGCGATGAAGAGCACTCGGTACGGCGCCGGGCAAGGCTTGAAACCTGCGGGGGAGACGCTCTAGGAGTTGAAGAGACGACGCTCTAGCGTTTGCCTTTGCAGTTTCCATGATGTGTCCGTCAGGGATGTTCCTCCCCTACACCATTTCCGGGAAGTGCCCCCATGGGGACGCTCTAGCCTTTGGCTGTCGGAGGGTCGGTCCTCCGGAAAGCCTCTTCCCGGAGGTCCCCTATGGAGCCGCTCTACCGTTCAAGTTTCATCTGCGCGGCACGTCTCGCCCCGCCTTTTACAACGTCGTTACCATGGGAACGCTGCGGCGTCTGGAGGCCCCAAGCCTGGCCCGTAGAGAGGAGGACGGGAGTCCTAGAGCGGCCGGTCCTCGCTTCGTGGCCGCTTGCTAAGCCGTGGCTTCTTTGAGCGTCCGGCTGCCTTCCGAGGCCCCCGAGGAGGCCCTGCGTGGATCGGAAAGGTGCCCGGGGTGTGTGGGGGGCTTGTGGGCCTCGCTCGCCCGGTTCTCTCCGCGTCCTCAGGCCAGGAACGGGGGGGGGGGGGGAACTGCCTACTAACCCACCTCCCCCCCTTTGGCTGTGGGATTCCTCAAGAGGAGCGTGACTAGGACTTCCCTCCTTCGAACCCCGATAGGAAATGCCCAATCGGACTCACGTACCACCACCCCCACCCCCACCCCCCAAAAAACCAAAAACAAATAATCTTTTTATCTGTCATATTTTGTTTGGGGGGGGGGTGTCGTAGGGGGGATCGCAAAGGTCTGGGGGTAGGAGGCATTTATAACTAACCCTGTTAATTAACTCTCTCTCGTTCCCTCCCGCCCACTTAGTACGTCTGCCAGGGTCAGGGCTAGGTAGGATGATGGTTTGTGGGGCTTATAGAGGTTGGTCTTTGAGTTTGGGGGTTGGCTGGCATGAAATAAGCAATAAAACCAACATCTGGGAGGGTTACAGCCACGGCGCATACTGGAGCAGTCAATACCGGAAGGAGCCTTGCGGCCTCTTCAACGCCAACGATTCATTAAAAGCAAAGGTACAAGTTTCCCTTGCTGGAAATCCAGTCTTATTTGCCTCTAGGGTTCAGTGCTCATCTGTTTCAAAGCTGAAGAGCCAGCACTGTCTGATTCTAGACGTTTTGGTGGTCATGTGGCAGGCACGACTAGCCACTGGAGCGCACGGAAGGCTTACCTTCCCACCAAAGGGGTCCCTATTTATCTACTTGCAACGTCTTGCTTTTGAACTGCTAGGTGGGTGGGAGCTGGGACAAAGGCCTCATTAGTCCTGCAGTACTCGGGAATTATGTTAGCCCAAAATCTTTCAGAGGCTAGGCTCTATTTCGCCCATTGCATTGAGGCTCACTCACAGGTGCAATAGGCCTGTGCGCTCCAGGAACTTAGTTACAGTCCAATGACACACGGTGGCAAATGAAGACATTCTGGGTGTTAGAAAGCCCCGTGTTGAGAAGAGAGCGTACCAGTTCCAGCTGTACTTAGAGTGATTTGATAAACAGTAAATCTCGGGGTATTGTACAGTGATTACCCATCCTTCTGTTCTTTCGCTTCCAGGAAGGCCGGTTGCTGAAGACGAGAGATGGAAACGTCCCAGGAGGAAAGCTCACCTTCTGCCAAGCGAGCTCAAAAAAGGCCCGTCTCCTTCAGCACGAGTTGTACAGAAGTGGCCCCCATGAGGGCACGGGTGGGACGGAAGCGGCCTTCTTATCCCAAAGGGAGCTAGTGGTAAATAGCCCCGTGAGCCGTGCTGTGGTAAGATGGGTTTTTTGGATTGGTAAGAGATCTGAACGGCAGGCAGCCAAGGGTCCTGCGAAGACTAGGTCTGCCTCTGTCGAGCTGGAAACAGATGGGACCGTGCCTCTACGATGCCGTAGGTGCACGGTCTATGTCTTCCTCCAGGCTGAAGGAAGGCCGAGCGGGCCAGTCCCTCGGGTAGAGGAGCTGCAGCTGGCCAGTTTGCCTCTGCCGCCCTGCAGGTAAAGAGCACGAAGCTGCCGTGCTTGTCTTAGACTGTCTCCGCAAGCATCTCAACTCCCCTGCCTTGATGTTTCACTCAAGGCCTGTCTTTGAGCTCGCTTGGCAGAAAGTGAGCTTTCCTCCTGGGACGCTCCCATCTCTCATTCTTCAGCAAACGGCCGGCCTTCCTGGAAAAGAAAGAGCAGAAGGAATTGGGCAATGGCTGTACAATACCCTGAGATTTACGGTTGATCAGATCACTCTAGCTGCAGCTGGAAGTGGTAGGCTCTCTTCTCAAGACGGGGCTTTCTAACGCCCGGAATGGCTTCATTTGCCACCGAGTGTCCCTGGCTTTTAACTAAGTTCCTGCAGCGCACGGGCACGTGGCATCTGTGAGTGACCCTCTATGAGAAATGGGCGAAACGGAGTCTAGCCTCTGAAATCTTTTGCGCTAACATAATTCCCGAGTACTGCAGGACTAATGAGGCCTTTGTCTCAGCTCCCACCAACCGACGGTGCGGCCGAAGGAAGGAAAGCGTGCGTGTGTGTGTGTGTGTGGACCGAGTCTCTGCGGCTGATTCTCCAGTCGGAAGGGAAGACAAACGAGGGAGGGGAGGCGGGGGGAGCCTAGCCCCATGGTTGGGGGGGGGGGTCCAACCCTGCATGTTAGAGCCTCTTCCACATAGTCCCCCCCTTTCCAATTCCCCAAAACCCTTCCTTCCCTCCCTCTTTCCTTATGGCCATGGCCCTCCCTCTGGAGTTGACCTTAGTTGTTCCACCCCCCCCCCTTTTCCTGCTCCCCCCCTCCCCGAGAAAAGGCTCTTTCTCGGAAGAAAACCTCCACTCCGAAACTGCAGAGAGAGAGAGAGAGAGAGAGAGAGAGACTCTGGGGCTGACAGTTCTACCCCCTGGCTGCCCTGCCTTCCTTCCTTTGGGGGGCAGCTCCTGATGTGGAACAGCCAAGAGAAGAAGCGCGTGGCTTGGGGAGGGGGGTTATCTTTGAGGGGGGGGCTGGCTTCCTATCCTGTGCCGAGGGAGGGAGGAAGAGGGCTTGCAAGGAAGAACTCCCAGAGATTCTTCTGTTCCCTGACTCGGCCAGGATGGAGGGCAGGCTGCCCTTTGCCTCTTGAGGAGACCCATCCGGTTGCAGCCTTGAAGAGTTTCCAGCAGGGGGGAGATTTCCAAAGACAGCTACAAGCTCAGCTGGGAGGAGGAGGAAGGCTTTGGTCCTCTTCTTCCTCTTCCACTTCCAGGCTGGACCGCAAAGCCCTCCCCACCCCAGATGCCAAATCCCACAGGCACGCACGCACACCCCTGCAGACCCAAGCCACGATAGGGGTGGAGAGGCTGCAGCCGGGGTGGGTGGGGGGAGGCACTTTCATGACCGTGGTGGTCGTGAGAAGCCAAGGCCTTGTTTTCCCCTCTCTCTTCCTGGAGAAACGGCCTCCTGGCGCTTTCAGAAACAAGATTCCCACGACGTCCCCCCTTTTGATGTAGAAAACTAAAATAAATCCTTTTAACCCACCAGTTGGGGTTTGTTGTCGTTCTCGTGGCTCTTCTGCTTAATTACCTGCCAGGAAGCTCCCCACCAAAACAGGGGGTGTGGCGCCAGGGGGTGTGTGGGTGGCTTCCACGGGGGTGGGGGTGCAGCAGTGGAGGGATTAGTTCAGCCCTCCAGACCACGGGGGTCCAGGAAGCCTGGCTCCCCACAGTGGAGGGGGGGCGGATCTTGGCCTTCCAATTCCCTGAAGCCCAAGTCAGCACAGCTGGGGACTGAAGGCCAAGAACCTCTGGGGAGCCACGTTGCCTAACACACACACACAGACACACGCACGAACGCACGCACAGACACACACACACACACACACACACACACACACGTACGTCTAGGAGAAGCGTTTCAAGAAGAGACTCTGGTGTCCTTTGGAGCTAAGAGCCACCAGGCAGAGGCAAAATCCATTGCTAGACCTTTATTGAGTCGTGACCGCACGAGTGATCAGACGTAGGCCAGATGTGGCCCCCAGAAGGTGGGAGGAGGGGCCATCTCTGCCGCCAGAACCATTCCTGGATCTCCAGCATCTGAGGCACAAACGTCCACCTGGAAAGCGAGAGGAAAAGCGGGAATGAAGGGAGGGAGGGAGGGAGGCCTGGACCCCTTTATCTCAACCCACCCCCAACCCCCACCCCAGAGGCCCATCGATGGGTGCGACCCAAAGAACCAAGGAAGAAGACGACGAAGGGCTTCCCTGGTACGGAGCCTGGCATCGAACTGGGGAGCCACCGCGCTTTGGACGCGCCCCCCCCCCCCCAATCTCCCCACCTCGTTACTTTTGTTGCGGAAGGACTAAGGGAGAAAGTAACGTTGAATCATCAGCCCTGGGTGGCTCAAAGGGAGGAGGCGAAGTAACGAGTTACCATCATGGGAACAACGTGGAAGGGGCTCTACTCACCCCGCCAGCGCCCTGAGCCTGGAGAAGTTACTTTTGGAAAGTTACAGTCCGCGCGCGCCCCGCCCAACGAGTTCCCTATACGTTAATAATCGCAAAAGTAGTTCTTTTCCCTTGCAAAGGTAACGCTGCTCCCCTCCTCCCTCCCTCCCTCCCTCCCTCCTTGGCCGCCGCCGCCGCCGCCCGCCCCAGCAACGGCCGTCCCGTTCCCCTCGGCCGCCGGAGGACCCTTAGCAACGGCCCCTGACTCGCCTCGGGCACCGGCGCGGATATTCCCCGCCGTCCTTTCCAGCTTCCCGGGTCGCCATTAGCGACGGCCCGCCCCGTAAACCGTGATTGGGTCAATTCCGGGAAAGCTGAAAGCTGATTGGCTGGGGAAACTGCCCGTTAGACTTAGCAGGAACCGCCTCCTTCCAGTAGGTGCCTTAAAAAAAAGTGTCCGTTGCATTTCCTGTAATTGCGCATCACCTTAGAGTGACCTGGAGTAAAACGAGGCCTCACAGCGAAGGTTCCTGGATTGGGAAGTGACCTACTGCGTTATTTTGCGCCCTCTGGCGTCTCTTTCGGGGAACTGCAGGCTATGAAATTCTGCCTTAATTGGCGCCCTCGGGTGGCCACGTTTGAGAATTGCAGGCTACGAAATCCTGAGGGCTTATTTTGCGCCCTCTGGTGGCGGCATTTCGGAATTGCAGGCTATTAAATTCTGCCCTATTTGGCGCCCTCTGGTGGCGGCCTCTCAGAAATGCAGGGTAATTAATCCTAACGATTCATTTTTCCGCCCTCTGGTGGCGAGATTTGGGAACTGCAGTTCCCAAATGCCGCCACCACAGGGCGCAAAAAACCACAGAATTTCATAGCCTGCAGTTCCGAAATTCCGCCACCAGAGGGCGCAAAATAAGCCAGAATTTCATAGCCTGCAGAATAAGCCTTAGGATTTCATAGCCTGCAGTTCCCCAAAATAGACGCCAGAGGGCGCAAAATATCGCATTAGGATTTTTCAACACGGGAACCCTTGCTCAGTGTCCTCGTTGTACTGCAGGTCCCTATACGGTGATGCGCCTACATTTACCGGAAGTAGGACGGACACTCTTGGGGGACGTACATGAAGTAGGCGGTTCCTGCGAGGTTTAAGGGACAGTTACGCTAGCCAATCAGCTAACAGGTTTTCCAGAAACGACCCAATCACCGTTCCGCGGGCGGGGCATCGCTGCTCGGAGGGCGGGGGCGACCCGGGAAGGCGGAAGGAACGTCCGGGAAGACCCGAGGCGACTCGGGCCCGTTGCTAGGGTCCTCCGGCGGCCTAGCGGGGCGGGGCGCGGCGGTTGCTAAGGGCGGCCGGAGAGGGCGGGAGGGGGCTGCGCGCGCAACGAGCCCCGGCTGGAACGGAAGGGAAGAAGCGTTACTTTTTGGCAGGTGGGGAAGAAGGAACTCCTTTTTGGCTAAGTGAGGAATGATGGCGCTGAATTATTGAACCACGCGGCAAAAGTAACTTTTCCAAGCTCTGGGCGGAAGGGAGCAGGCAGGGAGGGGAGGGGAGGGGGGGCGCGGAGGGGGGGCCCGTCAGCGTCGTCCTTTTCCTCCGTCAAGAAGATCTCCAGGCTCTGCAAGTTACTTTACTCTGTCAAGCCGTTCCCAGGGTAACTCAAGTTACTTTTTCCCCCTCTTAAGAGTTAAACTTTATGTATTTCCCCCCTCGAACCTCCTTCTCCCCCCCTTTTCGTCCCCCCCCCCCAATATTTGGGGCTTCTGCAATGGTGGTGGGGGCCAGCAGGACACCCCCCTTGTCAGGTAGGCCACGAGGGGGGCCACGAGGGGGGGCGGAAGGGGGGCGGCAGCTTCTTCTTCTTCTTCTTCTTGGCCAGGGGCTCTAATCTAGATGCCCTCCAGGGACCCCCGGAAAGCCACGGATCTTCTCCGTAGTAGTTTCTACGCAAGGAAGGGAGAACGGGGGGGGGGCTGTTGTTGTTATGGGGGGGCTGGAAGAGAGTGAAGAAGACCCTCATCATCATCATCATCATCATCCTCGCCCCCCCACACTTCCATGCCTCCAAATCCAGGTTCAAGGCCTGATTTTCTGAGGAGGAGGAGAAAGAGGTGGGGCGGGGAGTGAACTAAAAGGAACCCCAAACCTTCCCCCCCCCGGGGGTCCCCCAGCCAGCTGTCCAGGAAGGTGGGGCTGGTGGCAGGGACCCCCCTTCCCCCCCTGCCTCCTGTTTGACCCCCCTGCCCCCTGCTTGACCCCCCCCCCTTGGAGTCTTTCAGGCAGAATAAGAGGAAGCCAAGAAAGAGCCTTTTGGTTTATTTTTCTCTTTCACGCCCTGAGGAAGGAGGGAAAGGAAAGTGGAGGGAAAACGGGCAGCCGGGGCCCCCAGAGGGGCAGCAGCAAAGAGGCCCTCATTCAGCTTCTCCTCCGTGGGGCGGGGGCGGGGGGCGCAGTGGGTCAGGTGCCCGGGAGGGGCTTCAACCTGGTGGCAGTTCATTGGCAAGGCAGGGGGGGCCCTGCTGCCTGTCCCTCTCTCCGTCCGTCCTTCTGTGCGTCGTAGGATGCGCTCCGTGTGCTTACCCTGCTGCGTTTCTCTTCCAGGGTCCCATGGCTTGGCCTGGCCAGTGGCCGCTGCCCCACACCTGAGGAGCCGAGACCCACACCTTGACGCCCGCCGGCCCTCCCTGCCTGCCTGCCCCAAAGCCAGGATGAATGGGGCACTGTGCCTGGGGGCCGTCTTCCTGCTGATGATGGGCGGGTCCCTCCTGCCACTGGTCAAGGTCCTGGAGGCCGACTAAGAGAAGGCCCAGCGGTCCTTCTCCTCCGGCCGGCTCCTCTGCACCGCCATCGGGGGAGGGGTCTTCCAGCCCACCTGCTTCAACGCCCTCCTCCCTGCTCTGAGAGAGAAGGTAGGCCGGGCAGGGGTGGGGGTGGGAGAGGGTGGGATGACCCAGGGTGTGTTAGGGGGTGGGTGGGGGTTGCAGTAATGGGCACCAACAGATACTACGGTGTTAGTAAAATTGGGTGGTCTCTCGGCAGGGGAAGGAGCAAAATTGGGTAGCCAAGCCCACCTCCCTGCCCTTCCCCATCAGGGTCATGGTCTCCATTGTTCAAAAGCCAGCCCAGTTGCTGACCTCTGACCAGGTGCAGCTCAGGAGGCCATAAATGTTCCTTCTAAGGCTCTTGTCATTGTAGGAAGGGTTCTCGGGAAGTCCCGTAGCCTAACGCCTGCGAACTGAATCACAGACACACACACACACATACACCGGCGGGGGGGGGGGGTGTGTGAGGCAGGCAGGCTTTGTCAGGTTTTATTCTAAAAAGCAAACCCACTTTAAAAGGGTGGTTATGTTAGGGGTGGGGAAGGAAGGAGCGAAGCTCTTGGCCAACAAAAGGGTGTGAGTCGCACTGAGGGCTTCTCTCTTGCCTTCCTAGGAACAACTGGAAGACCAGAAGGAGCCCTTTCTGTCTGTCTTTCATCTGGAGACGACATATTGAACAGACGACACGGGATAGAAGCATCCTACAGACTCGGAGGCGTTTCTCTCTCTGCCCGTCAGCCGAATCTACCATTGGTTTCAGCCCATTTCTACAGGTAAACATTTTCCTCCTAGTAACGGAGCACCTCTTTCCCAAAAGGAACGGAACCAGGGTGACAGACAGGGGGGTGTAGATTCACACTTGTAGGCCGCAGGGGCGATTGTGAAACCCAGGGCTGGTCTTCCCAGGGAAGGGCGTAGAGGCCTCGCCTGTGGGGCGATTCTTACCAAAGGGCTGCCATGCGTTGGGGCGTGCGATGGGGAGAGTGGCCTGGCCCAGAGGGGCCTGTCCAGTAGCCCACGCGTTGTCATCCCACCGCCAGTGGGTGCCTTGCCTCCCTCTGCTGGGGTAGACACAGGAAGATCTGCCCTGAGGACTGGGGCATGTTTGAACTACACCCCGGGAACGGCAAACCTCACGTTGCCCTCTAATCTTTCTTACTCTAGGCCTGGCAGAGGGAACCACAGAACGAACTCACCCAAAGGCGCCTTCGATTTGAAAGTGTCACACGTAGCCTAGACACACAAGACCACCTGTCTGCTGCTTATTCTATTTTTTAATTTACATTAATACCCCGTCATTTTGAAGTGAGGACAAATCCAGCTGTCTTTCTACCTACTTGTCTGTGTGCTTATTCGTTATCGTTGTAAGATTTTAATCTGATCCGTTAATCTGATCTTGGAAATATATACTGTACAGTTATAGATGTGTCTGCGTGTCATTAAAATAATTCAGCAACTAGCTATAAAAACATACAAGAAACTTACCAGATGGCATCAGAAACCTTAAAAACATAGCAACCATCGTTAGTGAACAACGATGCTTCTTCTCACCCTTGGCAACACAACAAGGCCAAGAACAGGGACTGCCAGGTGTGACATGAAGCACATTGACTTTCATTTAGCGCCTGCCAAGGCCGGGCGTCACGCGTCGAGCGCCTCTTCTCTGGTTCGGCTGCACCATTTCGTGTCCTTAAACTCCAGGCGTCGGTTGAGTTTGTACGTTGGCAACCGGGCTTAGAAAGTGTGCGCTCCGGATGACCTGCGTTCTGGTTTCTTCCCCGCTAGGAAGTCGTGGGAGGTGTTTAAGGAGGGCCTTTGGACGTTTCCTTTTAAAAGGGCCCCGGCTTTGCCAAAGAAATGGCTGTGTTAACCTTTTTGTGCCAGGAACCCGCGTCCGGAAGAGGCCCGTTGGTGCGTTGGCCGCATTTTGTGTTTCAGCAGGAAAAGCCTTTTCTCGAAACGACGCAGCCTGTAAGTTTTCACATGGAGTGTAAATTCGGATTGTGAATTTCACACCCTTCTCAGAGTTCAGCCTCTGCTTTTTCCCTCCAGACACGTCATGCCTTCAAAGCGCCCCGCTCGAATGATCAGCCGTGTTAAGCTGAGCCTGGGTTGATCTCCCACAAAACAAAACAGCATTGCAGCATATGTGGAATATCACCACCTCAGATTAAGTTTAATGGGTGTCTTCTTTTAATGAGGGAGGAAGAGGAGGAGGACTGGGGAGGGGAGTATGGTCTCCCCCACCCTCTGAGGCTAGCCTGGCCGCCGGGGGATGCTGGGATTCGTTGTCCCAAAGAAGGAACTCTCCCCCCGCCCCCCCAGCTCATTGGAAGCTCATTATCCCAGGCAGCAAAAATTAGAGGTCTCCTATGGGGGGGGGGGGAGCTGTCAATAGTCTTGGTGATTCATGGTGTGTCCCCCACTAATTAAAAAACAGAAGAACTAACGGGGGAAGGGGAGGTTCCCCTGCAGGTTGCTGGGCCTGGTTAGGGTTTGGAGAAATGGGGGTCTTCATGGTGTGCCCCCCCCCCAAAAAAAAAAAAAACATGTTGGAGCAATACACATTTTGAAGCCTTTGCAATGCAAAGTTCACTCTTTTTTTTGGGGGGGGGTCTTTAGTGGACTAGAGGGAACCCCCCCCCCATGACTCATTGGGACCCCCCTTGTCGTCCCCCCGGGCACTTTCCTTGGTTTTAATTTCTCCTCCCCAGCCCTGGACATTTTCGTCCGTCTCCTGTGTATGTGTGTAGAAATATATAGAAACATCAAAGCAAAAACAAAATCTCTTGTATTTATTTTGGTCCAAAAGGGGGGGGGGACTTGGGGGGAGGAGTTTATAGGATACAGATTGGAGAAAGGGGGGATTTTTTCCCTCTGGAAATCTGTTTCCCAGTGACGCCCCCCCCCCCTCCGGCCTCCCCAGCTGTTCTTGGACTCCAATTCCCAGAATCCCCCTGGCAGATCTTGAATTCCTGGTACAGTAAATGAAGACCCGAAACAGCTGGATTTGCCCAGGCGACGAAGACGCCCCCGAAGGGCTCCGGTCCCGGCAGAGGGAGGCCTGCGAGGACCACAAACCCCCCACCCGCCAAGGGCAACTCCCCGATCCACGCAGGTCCTAATCTCGGGGGCCTCGGAAGGAAGGCAGCCAGACGCTCAAAGAAGCCCCTGCTTAACAAGGGGCCATGGGGCGGAGGACCGGCCGCTCTAGGACTCCCGTCCTCCTCTCTACGGGCCAGGTTTGGGGCCTCCAGACGCCGCAGCGTTCCCATGGTAACGCGAAGATGAGTTTAGAACGCTAGAGCGGCTCCTTGGGGCACTTCCCGGAGACGGTGCAGCGGAGGGACATCCCTGACGGACACATCATGGAAACTGCAAAGTCAAACGCTAGAGCGTCGTCTGAACGACTCCTAGAGCGTCTCCGCCGCAGATTCAAAGCCTTGCCCAGCGCCCTCCCGAGTTCTATTCATCGCCCTCTCGCGGTTCCCTGCTGCCCGGAGGACACGATTTCGGGCGGTGTGTTCCTGCCTGGAGGTAGGTAGGTCACACATCGTCCAAGGCCAGGGGGGCGCGGGCCCCACCACCCCACCTCATGTCCTAAGGGAAGCCGAGGATGGGGAGGAGATGCCCGCCCCACCCCCGCCCGCGGGAAGCCATGGCAGTGGGGCGACGGTGCCGTTGTATTCGGATTACCCAGGGGGTGGATTCCGTGGTGGGCAGCAAGGGGTTCGCATCCCCCCCCCGAGATGGGTTAGGAAAATTGGGTGATCCTGGGGGGCCCACCCCGCCCCTTCCCCACCCCGTGTCCTAAGGGGAACCCCAGGAGGAGGAGGAGGAGGAGGAGACCGCGGCCCCACCGTCCCCTAGAAGAGACCGTGGCAGTGGGGCGGCCGTGGGGTTTTATTCAGATTCAGGTGACCCAGGGGTGTGTTTTGGGGGGGGGGGGGGATTTGCAGTGATGGGCAGCAACGGGTTCGCCGGTGTTAGTAAAATTGGGTGGTCTCTGGGCAGGGGAGGGAGCAAAATTGGGTGGCCACGCCCACCTCCTGCCGTGCCCCATCAGGTTCCTGGTCTCCCTTGCTCAAAAGCCAGCCCTATCCGACTCAAGGGTGCAGTGCTCATTTCCATGTGCAATCAAAGAGCGAGTGCTGCTTGTGTTTGCAGATATATACATGGCCACATGGCAGGCATGACTAGATGGCCCATGCTGTAGGCTCCGCCCACGGTGTGACAGTGAAGGTTTTTGGGGGAGGGAGGGAAGGAAGGTTTCACCTGATGGACTTGCAAGGCCATCATCCCCACTCTGACTAAAGGAAGGGAACCCAAAGAAAAGACGCACAAACCCACGGACAGAAACCCCAGGAAACGTGGAATAGCCCAGTTGCTGACCTCTGACCAGGTGCAGCTCAGGAGGCCATAAATATTCCTTCTAAGGCTCTTGTCATTGTAGGAAGGGTTCCCGGGAAGTCCCGTAGCCTAACGCCTCCCAACTGAATCGCAGGCACAGACACACACACACCGGCGGGGGGGGGGGGGAGAGGCAGGCTTTGTCATGTTTTATTCTAAAAAGCAAACCCACTTTAAAAGGGTGGTTATGTCAGGGGTGGGGAAGGGAGGAGCGAAGCTCTTGGCCAACGAAAGGGTGTGAATCGCACTGAGGGCTTCTCCTCTCTTGCCTTCTTAGGAACAACCGGAAGACCAGAAGGAGCCCTTTCTGTCTGTCTTTCGTCTGGAGACGACATATTGAACGGACGACACGGGATAGAAGCATCCTACAGACTCGGAGGCGTTTCTCTCTCTGCCCGTCGGCCTGACGGAGAAATGGGTGCCGCTCGGGGTCCAAGGAGCCCCTCCGATCTCTGCACGAGGAACTCTGTGAGGTCACCGAATCTACCATCGGGTTTCAGCCCATTTCTACGGGTAAACATTTTCCTCCTAGTAACGGAGCACCTCTTTTCCAAAATGAACAGAACCAGGGTGACAGACAGGGGGTATAGATTCACACACTGTCTCCCCCCCCCCCCCGGTACCTGTAGGCCGCAGGGGCAAGTGCAAAACCCAGGGCTGGTCTTCCCAGGGAAGGGTGTAGAGCAGAGGTGCCCAAACTTTTAAAGCCGAGGGCCGGTTCACAGTCCCTCTGGTTGCTCGAGGGCCGAACTATTTTTTCAATGGGATCTCTGCCCTGCCCTCCCGGCCTCACTGCTACTAACCCTCTCCACCATCGCTGCCACCTCTGCTTCAAAAGACAAATGCAAAGGACAAACCAAACCAGAAGAGGAAGGAAGAGGGAGGGAAGGTTTGCCCTTTGTGTTTATCTTTGGAAGCAGGCCAGGGGCGGGGGGGGGGGAATGACACGGCAGTATTTCCCACCCCTATGGCTTTTTGGGATTCCTCAAGAGTAGGGCGACGAGGACTTCCCTCCACCTTCCAACCCCGATAGCTGTAGCTAGACTGATTAGATAAACAGCCATTTTCTCCCCTCCTGACATTAAGGGGTTCTCTTAAATAAATAAATAAGAAATAAACCAACCATAGAGCTACAAGGAATAAAGGCAGAGAGAGAAATACAGGTAGAAAGACAGCCTGATTATTAATTAGTCCTCACTTCAGAATCACGGGGTATATTAATGTAAATTACATGAGATAAAATACATAGCAGAGGCGGTGGTCTTATTATTAGGTGGTCTTCTGGTTGTTCCTAGAAAGGCAAGGAAGGAAAAGCCCCCACCCACACCGGGTGCGTTTCACCCTTTTGTGGGCCAAGAAGAGCACCGCTCCTCCCTCCCTTCCCCGACGCTTCCCGTTGTTTGTTTGTTTGTTTATGCTTGTTTACTGTTGCCCCCGAAGAGACTCAGGGCGATTCACAACAGGTCATCAATCACAATCCAATGACAATCACAATCCAATCACAAGGGTCCCAGTTTCGCCTGCAAGGCGGGCAATAATTCTCTTAAAGATCTGATAGCTTAACTTGGCACCTTCTTCATTCTTTAACTCCCTGGGTTTTTTTAAGTGGGTTTTGAGCTTGGAAAGTCCTTCTACTTCCCCCACCCCAAAATGGTGTGGGTTTATTATGTTGGGATCTGGTGCCCCCTTTACAAGCGGATCCTGTGCTGGATCCTGCCATGTTCGATCAAGAGCATCGCCTTGGGCAGATCTATTTTCACAAAAACGATAAAGAAAGGAATAAAGCAAACAAACAAACAAGGGCGTCCCTTTAAGATTCCCCAGTGAATTATTATGATTATTACAGTCTGATAATCATTACTATTGCAGGACGTGGGTTGTGTTTCCCGGAGTGGCCACGAGGCGGCACTGCAGGGTAAGCTTTGAGCCGGAGCCGCATTGGGGCCAAGCGGACTCACCTGGGCGGCGGGCCTTACCTGGGCGGCGGCGGCGGCGGCGGCGGCGGCTTCCCCGGAGGAGGAGCAAAGAAAGGTAAGAAGAGGAGGGTTTAGTAGGGCGGGGGGGAAAGGGGTGTGTGGGGGTGGGGGTGGGGGTGGGGGTGGGGGGGGTGGGTTTCAGTAGAATAATAATGTTGTGTCTGGGTTGGAAAGATTTTTCCCCTGCCTGGGCTGGAGGGAATAATAACATTCTCTGGCTGTTTCCACTCCTTGGGTGCCAGGATCAGACCCAAAGGGATGGGCCTCCTAACTAAGGATGGCCGCAAAGTAGGGGAGGGTTTCGGACTCCAAGGAGGCCCAGAATGCCCCCAACCACACATGCTTTGTGTGTGTGTGTGTGTGTTTGTGGTGCCCAGGTTTTGGGTTGCAATTGGCAGAACTGGACCAGTTAAAATCCCTCCATAGTACGTTTTGGGGTCCAGTTATCCTCTGATCACCCCGTCCAAAAATGAAACGAGAAGCCTTGATGCATCCTTAAGGCCCGGCATGTTTTATTGGGCATAGGATTCCCCACCCCCCACCCAAAAGTTTACAGTTCATTCATTTCCCCCAACCTCGGCCCTCCGGGTGCTCTTGGACTTCAATTCCCAGAAGCCCCGAGTCAAGACTCCTGCGGATCAGGGGCTTCTGGGAGCTGAAGTCCAAAAACACCCGGAGTGCCGAGGTTGGCCATCCCTGCCTGAGCCGAGCAGGCTCCCTTTCCATAAAGGAAGGGTCCTTTTTACACCCTCAGGACGGGGGCCGATGGATGCGGAGGCCACACGACGTGGCCTGAGACCCTTAAAACGGCCCCAAGCCTCTCGGGTCTTTTCGCTGCAGCCTTAGAAGTAACTCAGAAAAAGACATCCCTCTTCGGGGTCCCGTGGGCTCCTTCTGCCGGAATTGAGGCTTTATTTCTCAGGAGTCCATGGAGAGCGTTCCAGGCAAACTCTTAGAAACACCTTTTCCTGTTCCTCAGTTTGAGGAAAACCTCAAGCAGGGAAGGAAGACGTCATTTCTGTACTTTGGACAAGAGGTTCCTCAGCTTGAATGAGTTTGGTGCCCCAGAAATGCAGATGTTTCCCCTCTAGCTTCAGGGCCTCGGCCAGGATTAGCGAGGGTGGTTTCCCTCTTGGATGTTCACCTCAAACCTCTTTCCCTGCCTAGCAGTCAGGAGACATCATCGTCTGGGCCAGGGAAAGGCTCCCTCTCCAGCCCAGCCGTGAGGAGGAGGAGAGCAGTCCGTAAGCTGGCAGGGGGGGCAATCCAGAAACTCCCCCCCGCAGGCCCCCCAAGCACTCTCACACAACCCCCGGCCTCTAGGCAGGAGCCCTCTGTCTGCTCCAAACGGTCCAGAGTCCCAGGCGGAGCTCAGAAAGATCACTTTAAGATGAACACCCTCCAAATCCACAAAATAAGGCATTCCCACTCCTTTGTAAACAGGGTGCTGGTCTCTCCCCCCCCCCCACACACACACACCAAAAAAAAAGGTCTCAACCCAGATAAAAGAGAAAACTGGACTGCCCTAAGACTTTCCAGCCTCCAGAGTCCAATCTGCCCATTTCCAGAGTTTGGCTTTGAATCTCTTGTTGGTCTTTTCCGACGTCTGTGTGTAGAGGGTCTTCCCTCTCCGTCTTTTAAGGGTCGCCTCCCTCAGACCGCCTCGCGGAGGTGTGTCGTCGTCGTCTCCTGTGGTTCTCCCCAGTTATCCTTGCTCACCCTCCAGAGTTCCAAGGCAGTCTCTGGGGGTCGGGGGGTGGGACTCTGGTTGTCCGGAGGGGCAGACGTGGCGTGGAAGCCCTGCCTTGGTCCCAGTCTCTGCTGGGGTGCTTGGTGGCCAGGGGTGCTTGCGAGGGTCTTGCTCTGAGCCCCTCTTTCTGAGCGACACTTTCTGGACGCAGTGTTGGCGGAGGAGGGAGGCCAGCGAAGGAATAGGGACTTTCTGCACTGGGGTTGGGTTTATCTTGCGGCTACGTTGAGGTCCACCTCCACCTGCTTGTGCGTGCGCTGATCTGCCCCGCACTGGCCTGGCAGAGGCTCCCCTGCAGAGTCATCCCCAGCGAGAGCCGAAGTTCTTGGTGTGATCCTGGTTGGGCTCCCCAACTTGGGCCTGTTATTTTCCCTTCAGAAGAGTCTTCCTGGCAGGGACCTTCCGTTTGGTGTTGGGGCCGTGGGTCTTGAACGTGACCCTTCGAGGCAGGGTGGCTCCCAGGTGGGTTTTTTGGGGGGAGGGGGGGTTGTGCATGTGCGCGCGCAATGTTCAAGCCTGGTGCCATTCTAAGTCAATTTGCGGATTCCAGGTGGGAAATTTATCTTTTGAAATGTGTTGGGTTTCCTTCTTGCTCCCGACCGTCTCCCTTTCAAGATTAAATTAAAATAAATTAAAATAAATTTAATAAATTCATATACCGCCCTATCCAAAGGACTCTGGGCAGTGTACACAAGTTAAAACCAAGGCTAGACCCCCAAAGGTGTCTAATTCTGGGAGATGATAGCAATGCTATTCGGGCCCCTGGTCTGGTCACCCCACCCCAGAATTGACCGGACCCTTCCCCTCTCCCCTTCCCTCCTTCCTGTGGGTTGCCTGCACAATGGCAAAGCTGCTCTTGGTTCCTCATGCGCTCTCTCTCTATGCCACACTGCCAGGGGAACCAGAAAGCAGCAGGAAAAGAGGAAGACCAGGGAAGAGATGGATCAACTTCAGGCTTGAGTTGGCAAGAGCCGAGCCAGGTGGGCTGGCGAGAGGGTCTTCTGGAGGCCCCTCCGTCCATCCACGGGGGTCTCCTCTCGTGAGGTCGGCTGGCACACATTGGCCAAAGCATCTCCCATGTGTTTTCCCTTGTCAAATCGACCCAGCTCTTTCTAGTGTGTATTTTAAATTTTAAACCACAGTAATGGGTAACGCCCCCTCAGACATCATTTTATAGTCTAGTCTTGTCTGTCTGTCTGTCTGTCTATCTATCTATCTATCTATCTATCTATCTATCTATTGTTTTGGAGTCTTTTCAATCCATCTATCTACAGTATCATTTTATAGTCTTTTCCATCTATCTGTCATTTTATACTCTTCTCTATCTACTTACCTACCTACCTATCTCTCTGTCTGTCTGCCTCTATCTGTCCATCTACCTACCTATTTCACTGTCCGTCTACATCTATCTATCTACCTATCTACCTATCTACCTACCTACCTACCTACCTACTTACCTACCTACCTACCTACCACACTGCCAGGGGAACCAGAAAGCATTAGGAAAAGAGGAGGGCCAGAGAGGAGATGGATCAACTCCATAAAGGAAGCCCTAGGCTTGAGTTAGCAAGAGCTGAAGGGGGGGGGGATGTCTTCTGGAGGCCCCTCCTTCAGTCCATGGGGTCTCCTCTCATGAGGGTGGCCGGCCACACCTTGGGCAGTGCGTCTTCGGTGTGTTTCCCCTTATTAAATGCAACCCAACTCTCTCTCTCTCTCTCTCTCTCTCTCTTTTGGCTCAGGGGGGCTCCTGTGTTTTGTGTAGGACCCCCACCCCTCTTTGCCCCAACCTCTCTGGGGAGTGGTGGGCATTGTCTGCTTCCCCCCTTTATTCCTCCTCCTCCTCTTTGACCTTCTCTCCTGCTTTGGCTTTAGGGGGTCTCTCTCTCTCTCTCTTGATGATGATGATGATGATGATGACGACGGGTAATCAGTCCTCGCTTCCGTCCCTCCTCGTCCCTCCAGGTAGGAAAAAGGGGTGTTTGTGGGGTGGGGGGGAGGCAGGGCTAAGGACCCCCCCATCCCCTCCCCAGCTGTTCTCTTAGGAACCGCGCCTGCCCCCGGGGTGCCCCCCCGCCCCCCGCCCCCCAGGGCTCCTGCCCTGCCTCGGCTCATGTGTTGGAGTCTCGGGGCGAGGACCCCCCCCCCCAATTGCTTCCCTCTCGTCCGACCCCCCTCCCTCCCTCCCTCCCTTTATTCTGGCCCAGAGGGACTCGGTGGGGGATCCTTTGGGGAAATCCCCCCTTCCTGAAATTGGGGTTGGGGGGGTCCCCCCTCTTCTTCCCTTATTTAAAGTGGCCGAAATAAATGTTCATGGTTTTGCCTTCGGTTTTTTTAATTGCTTCTTTTTGTGCCCCAAGTTCGACTATGGCGAAGCCCCCCCCCCTCCAAGCCCCCCCCCCCCACACACACACACCTGGCGGCACCCCTTAGTTAGTCCCTCCGCCCTCCCGCCCCCCCCCCCCGCCCGCGGAAAGGGAGGGGGGAAATGATCCCCAGGCTAGGTGGGCAAGCGGGGGAGTCGGGTGTTTCGGGGGGGGGCGAGGAGGGGGGCCTTGGGAAGGTTACACCCGGATTTAGGCAGTATTTGTTTTGGGGGACCCCGAAAACTCCCTCCGAAAACGAGCCTCGTCTTCGGGCTCGCTAACGCTGGGGTGTTTTTTTTTTTTTTGTGACGTCAGCAGGGCTCTCCATGTCAAGATTACCAGGAGCTCTGTAGCGCTCAGGCGCTGGGATGGCTCAGCGGGGAAATGCTTGGTAACTTACATATTGTGGCCTTAAGCCGCCTAGTCAAAACGCGCACTTGGCGCGTTCGAATCCCCGTGGAGTGAGCCAGTAACAGCCGCCGTTCTCCGCATCCTGGGCTTGGGTCCTGCCACCTGTGTAACCTTGGGCAAGTTACACAGCACTAACTGGCCCCACCTTGGCAGGACCGCCAGATAGGGCTGTGTAAAGATGCGCAAGCTTAGACAGGGAGCGGGGCCCCGGAACAGGAAGCGGAGAACATTTTGCACAAAATGGCGGGCGCGACGAAAATAATTGATTAATAATAATCTCTCTTCATTGTTTTTCCAGCTCTGCGGGGACTCGAACTCACAGACCCCGAAAGAAGACCAGCAAGGCCGCCTTACCACCTGCGCCACCGCTGCCTCGGGGCTCCGGCGAGGGATTTTGGTCTATTTGGCCTTATGTCGTCTGACTGAAAATAATAAATAAAACACAACATTGATTTTTCAGTCTTTTATTTGTCGAGTCTTTACTTTGCAACCCAAACTTTTACGGCTCTCTCTCTTCGGCTGTGGCGTTGTGTAACGTGAAACGCCGCGACGTGCCGGGCTGCCATCTCCTGACGTGGTCGCCAAGGCGGCGTGCCAGCTTCACCGGCCAGGCTTTGCAATGGCGGCGGCAGAGGGCGGAGGCCTGCAATCCCCCGCCGTGGCCACCAGACGGCGCTGAAAGAGAGACTCTGTCATTCATGCTGATCAATAATAATAAGAAATGCCTCTTTTTTTTGGGGGGGGGGGGGAAGAAAAGGCCTTGGATTCTTCGGGGGGGGGGGGGGAACCAACACCTTCCTTCCTTGAACCCCTTTAGTGGGACATACACGCAACACATACACACGCGCACCTACACGAGAGACATGGAAATACATTATTAACAGGCTTTTATTTAAACTACACAAACTTCTTTAATATAGACCACGGGGGTGGGGGGGGGAGCAAGGCAGCCCCGGTGCCCCACCGGCCGGGGAGGGGAGGGTTAAAAGGGGGGGCAGGCATTCTCCCCCAATTTGCCCATTTATTCTCGTTGCAGAAACGAGGGGCGCCCGGAAGAGTCCGAGGCATCCGGAGCAGAAAGAGGGGGGGGGGGGGTTGTAAAGGGAGAGGAGGAGCACCGGACCCTCGGCTCAGATACGACTGGCTTGCTTTGAGCAAAGGAGGCGCCTTTTTGAGCCTTTAATTGGGGGAATGAATGGGTCCTTCCATTGCTTTTTCTGGACGGAGAGGGGAGAGAAGTGGCCCTCCCCCCTCTCCCTGCCGCCTGAGGCTCCTCTCCCGATGGGACCCTTACTCATTCCTGCCTACAACACTGGTCTGGGGGTGGGGGGTCCGTCCGGGGATGATGATGATGATGATGCCTCCCCTCGCCTGCAAGTGCCAGAAAAAGACCCGCAAGATCGCCCCCCACCTTCCAAGGGAGGGAACAAGCGAAGCTTATGGGACGCCCTAGAGATCTATGGGGAGCCAGCTGTGCAAAGGCAACATCTGGATGGATGGATGGATGGGTGAAGGGGCGAGAGGGATCCAGTGGGGGGGGGGAGGGGTTTTTTTTGGGGGGTGGGGGTGTCTCCCCTCCTCCCTTCCCCAGGTAAGCCACGGCGGTGGGTCCTGCCCAGGGGTTTCCTCTCCAAAGGGGGCCCCAACCAACCCCCCTTCCTCCCCCTCCAATTGTTGACTGACCTTCAATGCGCAGAGCCACGGGTTGGGGGGCCCTGGCCGCCCCCCCGGGACCCACATCTGCCTCCCTCTGCCGAGACCGGAGTCCTTCGCGGGCGTCTTCCTCCTCGCCTGGCCTAATCCAGCTCTTTCGGGTCTTCAATTACCAGGAATTCAAGATCGGCCACACCTGCTTCCCCGGCCAGGGGGATTCTGGGAATTGGAGTCCAAGGAGAGCTGGGGAAGCCGGAGGGGGGGGGGGAGGAGCAGTCGCTGGGAGACACAGATTTCCAGAGGGAAAAAGGAGCCCCCCTTTCCAACCTGTATCCTATAAACTCCCCCCCCCCAGATCCCCCCCCCTTTTGGGCCAAAATAAATACAAGAGATCTTGTTTTTGCTTTGATGTTTCTATATATTTCTACACACATACACAGGACACGGACGAAAGTTTCCAGAGCTGGGGAGGAGAAATTAAAACCAGGGAAAGGGCCCGGGGGCGGGGCGGGGTCCCAATGAGCCATGAAAGGGGGGGGGTTTCCTCTGGTCCACTAAAGATCCCCCCAAAAAAGAGTGAACTTCAAAATGTGTATTGCTCCAAAATGGTTTTTTTTTTTTGGGTGGGTGGGTGGGTGGGTGACACCATGAAGACCCCCATTTCTCCAAACCCTAACCAGGCCCAGCAGCCTGCAGGGGAACCTCCCCTTCCCCCGTTAGTTCTTCTGTTTTTTAATTAGGGGGGAACACACCATGAATCACCAAGACTAATGACAACCTCCCCCCCACCCCCAATAGGAGACCTCTAATTTTTGCTGCCTGGGATAATGAGCTTCCAATGAGCTGGGGCGGGGGGGGGGCGGCGGGGGGAGAGTTCCTTCCTTGGGACAATGAATCCCAGCATCCCCCAGCGGCCAAGCTAGCCTCAGAGGGTGGGGGAGCCCAAACTCCCCTCCCCAGTCCTCCTCCTCGTCCTCCCTCATTAAAAGAAGACACCCATTAAACCTAATCTGAGTTGCTGATATTCCACATATGCTGCAATGCTGTTTTGTTTTGTGGGAGATCAACCCAGGCTCAGCTTAACACGGCTGATCATTCAGGGGTGGCGCTTTGAAGGCATGACGTGTCTGGAGGGAAAAAGCAGAGGCTGAACTCTGAGAAGGGTGTGCGTGTGTTTGTGTGTGTTTGTGTGTCTTCTTCTTTGAGGCAGGAAATTCACAATCCGAATTTACACTCCATGTAAAAACTTACAAGCTGCGTCGTTTCGAGAAAAGGCTTTTCCTGCTGAAACACAATATGCGGCCAACGCACCAACGGGCCGCTTCCGCACGTGGGTTCCTGGCACGAAAAGGTTAACACAGCCATTTCTTTGGCAAAGCCGGGGCCCTTATAAAAGGAAACGTCCAAAGGCCCTCCTTAAACACCTCCCACGACTTCCTAGCGGGGCGGAAACCGGAGCGCATGTCATCCGGAGCACACGTCATCCGGAGCGTACGTCATCGGGAGCGCACACTTTCTAAGCCCGGTTGCCAACGTACAAACTCAACCGACGCCTGGACTTTAAGGACACGAAATGGTGCAGCCGAACCAGAGAAGAGGCGCTCGACGCCTGAAGTCCGGCCTTAGCAGGCGCTAAATGAAAGTCAATGTGCTTCATGTCACACCTGGCAATACCTGTTCTTGGCCCTGTTGAGTTGCCAAGGGTGAGAAGAAGCATCGTTATTTACTAACGATGGTTGCTATGTTTTTAAGGTTTCTGATGCCATCTGGTTAGTTTCTTGTACTGTATGTTTTTATAGCTAGTTGCTGAATTATTTTAATCACACGCAGACACATCTATAACTGTACAGTATATATTTCCAAGATCAGATTAACGGATCAGATTAAAATCTTACAACGATAACGAATAAGCAAACAGGGAATTAGGAAGAAAGACAGCTTGATTTGTCCTCATTTCAAAATGACGGAGTATTAATGTAAATTAAAAAATAGAATAAGCAGCAGACAGGTGGTCTCGCCTGTCTAGGCTACGTGTGACACGTCCAAATCGAAGGCACCTTTGGGTGAGTTTGTTCTGTGGTTCCCTCTGCCAGGCCTAGAGTAAGAAAGATTAGAGGGCAACGCAAGGTTTGCCGTTCCCGGGGTGTGGTTCAAACATGCCCCAGTCCTCAGGGCAGATCTTCCTGTGTCTACCCTAGTCGAGGGAGGCAAGGCACCCACTGGCGGTGGAATGACAACGCGTGGGCTACTGGACAGGCCCCTCTGGGCCAGGCCACTCTCCCCATCGCACGCCCCAACGCATGGCAGCCCTTTGGTAAGAATCGCCCCACAGGCGAGGCCTCTACGCCCTTCCCTGGGAAGACCAGCCCTGGGTTTCACAATCGCCCCCGCGGCCTACAAATGTGAATCTACACCCCCCTGTCTGTCACCCTGGTTCCGTTCCCTTTGGGAAAGAGGTGCTCCGTTACTAGGAGGAAAATGTTTACCTGTAGAAATGTAGAAAAAAAAAAAAGAAATGGGCTGAAACCCGATGGTAGATTCGGCCGACGGGCAGAGAGAGAAACGCCTCCGAGTCTGTAGGATGCTTCTATCCCGTGTCGTCAGTTCAATATGTCGTCTCCAGACGAAAGACAGACAGAAAGGGCTCCTCCTGGTCTTCCGGTTGTTCCTAGGAAGGCAAAGAGGAGAAGCCCTCAGTGCGACTCACACCCTTTCGTTGGCTAAGAGCTTCGCTCCTCCCTTCCCCACCCCTGACATAACCACCCTTTTAAAGTGGGCTTGCTTTTTAGAATAAAACCTGACAAAGCCTGCCTCTCCCCCCCCCCCCCCCCGCCGGTGTGTGTGTCTGTGCCTGCGATTCGGTTGGCAGGCGTTAGGCTACGGGACTTCCCGGGGACCCTTCCTACAATGACAAGAGCCTTAGAAGGAACATTTATGGCCTCCTGAGCTGCACCTGGTCAGAGGTCAGCAACTGGGCTATTCCACGTTTCCTGGGGTTTCTGTCCGTGGGTTTGTGCGTCTTTTCTTTGGGTTCCCTTCCTTTAGTCAGAGTGGGGATGATGGCCTTGCAAGTCCATCAGGTGAAACCTTCCTTCCCTCCCTCCCACAAAAACCTTCACTGTCACACCGTAGGCGGAGCCTACAGCATGGGCCATCTAGTCATGCCTGCCATGTGGCCATGATGTATACATCTGCAAACACAAGCAGCACTGGCTCTTTGGTTGCACATGGAGATGAGCACTGCACCCTTGAGTCGGATAGGGCTGGCTTTTGATCAAGGGAGACCATGAACCCCTTGCAGGGACAAAACCTGATGGGGCAGGGCAGGGAGGTGGGCGTGGCCACCCAATTTTGCTCCCTCCCCTCCCCAGAGACCACCCAATTATACTAACACCGGCGAACCCGTTGCTGCCCATCACTGCAAATCCCCTCCCCCCCGCCCCCCCAAAACACACTCCTGGGTCACCTGAATCTGAATAAAACCCCACGGGCGCCCCACTGCCACGGTCTCTTCTAGGGGACGGTGGGGCCGCGGTCTCCTCCTCCTCCTCCTGGGGTTCCCCTTAGGACACGGGGTGGGGAAGGGGCGGGGTGGGCCCCCCAGGATCACCCAATTTTCCTAACCCATCTCGGGGGGGGGAATGCGAACCCCTTGCTGCCCACCACGGAATCCACCCCCTGGGTAATCCGAATAAAACGGCACCGTCGCCCCACTGCCATGGCTTCCCGCGGGCGGGGGTGGGGCGGGCATCTCCTCCCCATCCTCGGCTTCCCTTAGGACATGAGGTGGGGTGGTGGGGCCCGCGCCCCCCTTGGACGATGTGTGACCTACCTCCAGGCAGGAACACACCGCCCGAAATCGTGTCCTCCGGGCAGCAGGGAACCGCGAGAGGGCGATGAATAGAACTCGGGAGGGCGCTGGGCAAGGCTTTGAATCTGCAGCGGAGACGCTCTAGGAGTCGTTCAGACGACGCTCTAGCGTTTGACTTTGCAGTTTCCATGATGTGTCCGTCAGGGATGTCCCTCCGCTGCACCGTCTCCGGGAAGTGCCCCAAGGAGCCGCTCTAGCGTTCTAAACTCATCTTCGCGTTACCATGGGAACGCTGCGGCGTCTGGAGGCCCCAAACCTGGCCCGTAGAGAGGAGGACGGGAGTCCTAGAGCGGCCGGTCCTCCGCCCCATGGCCCCTTGTTAAGCAGGGGCTTCTTTGAGCGTCTGGCTGCCTTCCTTCCGAGGCCCCCGAGATTAGGACCTGCGTGGATCGGGGAGTTGCCCTTGGCGGGTGGGGGGTTTGTGGACCTCGCAGGCCTCCCTCTGCCGGGACCGGAGCCCTTCGGGGGCGTCTTCCTCCTCGCCTGGGCAAATCCAGCTGTTTCGGGTCTTCATTTACTGTACCAGGAATTCAAGATCTGCCACAGGGCTTCCCCGGCCAGGGGGATTCTGGGAATTGGAGTCCAAGAACAGCTGGGGAGGCCGGGGAGGGGGGGGGGGGAGCCGTCACTGGGAAACAGATTTCCAGAGGGAAAAAATCCCCCCTTTCTCCAATCTGTATCCTATAAACTCCCCCCCAAGTCCCCCCCCCTTTTGGACCAAAATAAATACAAGAGATTTTGTTTTTGCTTTGATGTTTCTATATATTTCTACACACATACACAGGAGACGGATGAAAATGTCCAGGGCTGGGGAGGAGAAATTAAAACCAAGGAAAGTGCCCGGGGGGGACGACAAGGGGGGTCCCAATGAGTCATGGGGGGGGGTCCTCTGGTCTACTAAAGACCCCCCCCCCCCAAAAAAAGAGTGAACTTTGCATTGCAAAGGCTTCAAAATGTGTATTGCTCCAAAATGGTTTTTTTTTTTTGGGGGGGGGGACACACCATGAAGACCCCCATTTCTCCAAACCCTAACCAGGCTCAGCAGCCTGCAGGGGAACCTCCCCTTCCCCCGTTAGTTCTTCTGTTTTTTAATTAGGGGGGGACACACCATGAATCACCAAGACTAATGACAGCTCCCCCCCCCCCCAATAGGAGACCTCTAATTTTTGCTGCCTGGGATAATGAGCTTCCAATGCGCTGGGGGGGCAGGGGGAGAGTTCCTTCTTTGGGACAACGAATCCCAGCATCCCCCGGCGGCCAGGCTAGCCTCAGAGGGTGGGGGAGACCATACTCCCCTCCAGTCCTCCTCCTCTTCCTCCCTCATTAAAAGAAGACACCCATTAAACCTAATCTGAGGTGGTGATATTCCACATATGCTGCAATGCTGTTTTGTGGTAGCTCAACCCAAGCTCAGCTTCACACGGCTGATCATTCGGGCGTGGCGCTTTGAAGGCATGACGTGTCTGGAGGGAAAAAGCAGAGGCTGAACTCTGAGAAGGGTGGGAAATTCACAATCCGAATTTACACTCCATGTAAAAACTTACAGGCTGCGTCGTTTCGAGAAAAGGTTTTTCCTGCTGAAACACAAAATGCGGCCAACGCACCAACGGGCCTATTCCGGACGCGGGTTCCAGGCACAAAAAGGTTAACACAGCCATTTCTTTGGCAAAGCCAGGGCCCTTTTAAAAGGAAACGTTCAAAGGCCCTCCTTAAACACCTCCCACGACTTCCTAGCGGGGCAGAAACCAGAATGCACGTCATCCGGAGCGCACTTTCTAAGCCCGGTTGCCAACGTACAAACTCAACCGACGCCTGGAGTTTAAGGACACGAAATGGTGCAGCCGAACCAGAGAAGAGGCGCTCGACGCGTGACGCCCGGCCTTGGCAGGCGCTAAATGAAAGTCAATGTGCTTCATGTCACACCTGGCAGTCCCTGTTCTTGGCCCTGTTGTGTTGCTAAGGGTGAGAAGAAGCATCGTTGTTTACTAACGATGGTTGCTATGTTTTTGAGGTTTCTGATGCCATCTGGTAAGATTCTTGTATGTTTTTATAGCTAGTTGCTGAATTATTTTAATGACACGCAGACACATCTATAACTGTACAGTATATATTTCCAAGATCAGATTAACGGATCAGATTAAAATCTTACAACGATAACGAATAAGCACACAGGGAATTAGGAAGAAAGACAGCTTGATTTGTCCTCACTTCAAAATGACGGGGTATTAATGTAAATTAAAAAATAGAATAAGCAGCAGACAGGTGGTCTTGTGTGTCTAGGCTACGTGTGACACTTTCAAATCGAAGGCGCTTTTGGGTGAGTTCGTTCTGTGGTTCCCTCTGCCTGGCCTACAGTGAGAAAGATTAGAGGGCAACGTGAGGTTTGCCGTTCCCGGGGTGTGGTTCAAACATGCCCCAGTCCTCAGGGCAGATCTTCCTGTGTCTACCTTAGCAGAGGGAGGCAAGGCACCCAGTGGCGGTGGGATGACAACGCGTGGGCTACTGGACAGGCCCCTCTGGGCCAGGCCACTCTCCCCATCGCACGCCCCAACGCATGGCAGCCCTTTGGTAAGAATCGCCCCACAGGCGAGGCCTCTACGCTCTTCCCTGGGAAGACCAGCCCTGGGTTTCACAATCTCCCCTGCGGCCTACAAGTGTGAATCTACACCCCCCTGTCTGTCACCCTGGTTCCGTTCCTTTTGGGAAAGAGGTGCTCCGTTACTAGGAGGAAAATGTTTACCTGTAGAAATGGGCTGAAACCCGATGGTAGATTCGGTGACCTCACAGAGTTCCTCGTGCAGAGATCGGAGTGGCTCCTGGGACCCCGAGTGGCACCCATTTCTCCGTCAGGCCGACGGGCAGAGAGAGAAACGCCTCCGAGTCTGTAGGATGCTTCTATCCCGTGTCGTCAGTTCAATATGTCGTCTCCAGACGAAAGACAGACAGAAAGGGCTCCTTCTGGTCTTCCGGTTGTTCCTACGAAGGCAAGAGAGGAGAAGCCCTCAGTGCGACTCACACCCTTTCGTTGGCCAAGAGCTTCGCTCCTCCCTTCCCCACCCCTGACATAACCACCCTTTTAAAGTGGGATTGCTTTTTAGAATAAAACCTGACAAAGCCTGCCTCTCCCCCCCTCCCCCCGCCGGTGTGTGTGTGTCTGTGCCTGCGATTCAGTTGGGAGGCGTTAGGCTACGGGACTTCCCGGGAACCCTTCCTACAATGACAAGAGCCTTAGAAGGAATATTTATGGCCTCCTGAGCTGCACCTGGTCAGAGGTCAGCAACTGGGCTATTCCACGTTTCCTGGGGTTTCTGTCCGTGGGTTTGTGCGTCTTTTCTTTGGGTTCCCTTCCTTTAGTCAGAGTGGGGATGATGGCCTTGCAAGTCCATCAGGTGAAACCTTCCTTCCCTCCCTCCCCCAAAAACCTTCACTGTCACACCGTGGGCGGAGCCTACAGCATGGGCCATCTAGTCATGCCTGCCATGTGGCCATGTATATATCTGCAAACACAAGCAGCACTCGCTCTTTGATTGCACATGGAAATGAGCACTGCACCCTTGAGTCGGATAGGGCTGGCTTTTGAGCAAGGGAGACCAGGAACCTGATGGGGCACGGCAGGAGGTGGGCGTGGCCACCCAATTTTGCTCCCTCCCCTGCCCAGAGACCACCCAATTTTACTAACACCGGCGAACCCGTTGCTGCCCATCACTGCAAATCCCCCCCCCCCCCAAAACACACCCCTGGGTCACCTGAATCTGAATAAAACCCCACGGGCGCCCCACTGCCACGGTCTCTTCTAGGGGACGGTGGGGCCGCGGTCTCCTCCTCCTCCTCCTCCTCCTGGGGTTCCCCTTAGGACACGGGGTGGGGAAGGGGCGGGGTGGGCCCCCCAGGATCACCCAATTTTCCTAACCCATCTCGGGGGGGGGGGATGCGAACCCCTTGCTGCCCACCACGGAATCCACCCCCTGGGTAATCCGAATAAAACGGCACCGTCGCCCCACTGCCATGGCTTCCCGCGGGCGGGGGTGGGGCGGGCGTCTCCTCCCCATCCTCGGCTTCCCTTAGGACATGAGGTGGGGTGGTGGGGCCCGCGCCCCCCTTGGACGATGTGTGACCTACCTCCAGGCAGGAACACACCGCCCGAAATCGTGTCCTCCGGGCAGCAGGGAACCGCGAGAGGGCGATGAATAGAACTCGGGAGGGCGCTGGGCAAGGCTTTGAATCTGCGGCGGAGACGCTCTAGGAGTCGTTCAGACGACGCTCTAGCGTTTGACTTTGCAGTTTCCATGATGTGTCCGTCAGGGATGTCCCTCCGCTGCACCGTCTCCGGGAAGTGCCCCAAGGAGCCGCTCTAGCGTTCTAAACTCATCTTCGCGTTACCATGGGAACGCTGCGGCGTCTGTAGGCCCCAAACCTGGCCCGTAGAGAGGAGGACGGGAGTCCTAGAGCGGCCGGTCCTCCGCCCCATGGCCCCTTGTTAAGCAGGGGCTTCTTTGAGCGTCTGGCTGCCTTCCTTCCGAGGCCCCCGAGATTAGGACCTGCGTGGATCGGGGAGTTGCCCTTGGCGGGTGGGGGGTTTGTGGACCTCGCAGGCCTCCCTCTGCCGGGACCGGAGCCCTTCGGGGGCGTCTTCCTCCTCGCCTGGGCAAATCCAGCTGTTTCGGGTCTTCATTTACTGTACCAGGAATTCAAGATCTGCCAGGGGGATTCTGGGAATTGGAGTCCAAGAACAGCTGGGGAGGCCGGAGGGGGGGGGGGCGTCACTGGGAAACAGATTTCCAGAGGGAAAAAATCCCCCCTTTCTCCAATCTGTATCCTATAAACTCCTCCCCCCAAGTCCCCCCCCCCTTTTGGACCAAAATAAATACAAGAGATTTTGTTTTTGCTTTGATGTTTCTATATATTTCTACACACATACACAGGACACGGACGAAAGTTTCCAGAGCTAGGGAGGAGAAATTAAAACCAAGGAAAGTGCCCGGGGGGACGACAAGGGGGGTCCCAATGAGTCATGGGGGGGGGTTCCCTCTAGTCCACTAAAGACCCCCCCCCAAAAAAAGAGTGAACTTTGCATTGCAAAGGCTTCAAAATGTGTATTGCTCCAACATGTTTTTTTTTTTTGGGGGGGGGGGCACACCATGAAGACCCCCATTTCTCCAAACCCTAACCAGGCCCAGCAACCTGCAGGGGAACCTCCCCTTCCCCCGTTAGTTCTTCTGTTTTTTAATTAGTGGGGGACACACCATGAATCACCAAGACTATTGACAGCTCCCCCCCCCCCCCATAGGAGACCTCTAATTTTTGCTGCCTGGGATAATGAGCTTCCAATGAGCTGGGGGGGCAGGGGGAGAGTTCCTTCTTTGGGACAACGAATCCCAGCATCCCCCGGCGGCCAGGCTAGCCTCAGAGGGTGGGGGAGACCATACTCCCCTCCCCAGTCCTCCTCCTCTTCCTCCCTCATTAAAAGAAGACACCCATTAAACTTAATCTGAGGTGGTGATATTCCACATATGCTGCAATGCTGTTTTGTTTTGTGGGAGATCAACCCAGGCTCAGCTTAACACGGCTGATCATTCGAGCGGGGCGCTTTGAAGGCATGACGTGTCTGGAGGGAAAAAGCAGAGGCTGAACTCTGAGAAGGGTGTGAAATTCACAATCCGAATTTACACTCCATGTGAAAACTTACAGGCTGCGTCGTTTCGAGAAAAGGCTTTTCCTGCTGAAACACAAAATGCGGCCAACGCACCAACGGGCCTCTTCCGGACGCGGGTTCCTGGCACAAAAAGGTTAACACAGCCATTTCTTTGGCAAAGCCGGGGCCCTTTTAAAAGGAAACGTCCAAAGGCCCTCCTTAAACACCTCCCACGACTTCCTAGCGGGGAAGAAACCAGAACGCAGGTCATCCGGAGCGCACACTTTCTAAGCCCGGTTGCCAACGTACAAACTCAACCGACGCCTGGAGTTTAAGGACACGAAATGGTGCAGCCGAACCAGAGAAGAGGCGCTCGACGCGTGACGCCCGGCCTTGGCAGGCGCTAAATGAAAGTCAATGTGCTTCATGTCACACCTGGCAGTCCCTGTTCTTGGCCTTGTTGTGTTGCCAAGGGTGAGAAGAAGCATCGTTGTTCACTAACGATGGTTGCTATGTTTTTAAGGTTTCTGATGCCATCTGGTAAGTTTCTTGTATGTTTTTATAGCTAGTTGCTGAATTATTTTAATGACACGCAGACACATCTATAACTGTATAGTATATATTTCCAAGATCGGATTAACGGATCAGATTAAAATCTTACAACGATAACGAATAAGCACACAGACAAGTAGGTAGAAAGACAGCTGGATTTGTCCTCACTTCAAAATGACGGGGTATTAATGTAAATTAAAAAATAGAATAAGCAGCAGACAGGTGGTCTTGTGTGTCTAGGCTACGTGTGACACTTTCAAATCGAAGGCGCCTTTGGGTGAGTTCGTTCTGTGGTTCCCTCTGCCAGGCCTAGAGTAAGAAAGATTAGAGGGCAACGTGAGGTTTGCCGTTCCCGGGGTGTAGTTCAAACATGCCCCAGTCCTCAGGGCAGATCTTCCTGTGTCTACCCCAGCAGAGGGAGGCAAGGCACCCACTGGCGGTGGGATGACAACGCGTGGGCTACTGGACAGGCCCCTCTGGGCCAGGCCACTCTCCCCATCGCACGCCCCAACGCATGGCAGCCCTTTGGTAAGAATCGCCCCACAGGCGAGGCCTCTACGCCCTTCCCTGGGAAGACCAGCCCTGGGTTTCACAATCGCCCCTGCGGCCTACAAGTGTGAATCTACACCCCCCTGTCTGTCACCCTGGTTCCGTTCCTTTTGGGAAAGAGGTGCTCCGTTACTAGGAGGAAAATGTTTACCTGTAGAAATGGGCTGAAACCAATGGTAGATTCGGCTGACGGGCAGAGAGAGAAACGCCTCCGAGTCTGTAGGATGCTTCTATCCCGTGTCGTCTGTTCAATATGTCGTCTCCAGATGAAAGACAGACAGAAAGGGCTCCTTCTGGTCTTCCAGTTGTTCCTAGGAAGGCAAGAGAGAAGCCCTCAGTGCGACTCACACCCTTTTGTTGGCCAAGAGCTTCGCTCCTTCCTTCCCCACCCCTAACATAACCACCCTTTTAAAGTGGGTTTGCTTTTTAGAATAAAACCTGACAAAGCCTGCCTGCCTCACACACCCCCCCCCCCCGCCGGTGTATGTGTGTGTGTGTGTCTGTGATTCAGTTCGCAGGCGTTAGGCTACGGGACTTCCCGAGAACCCTTCCTACAATGACAAGAGCCTTAGAAGGAACATTTATGGCCTCCTGAGCTGCACCTGGTCAGAGGTCAGCAACTGGGCTGGCTTTTGAACAATGGAGACCATGACCCTGATGGGGAAGGGCAGGGAGGTGGGCTTGGCTACCCAATTTTGCTCCTTCCCCTGCCGAGAGACCACCCAATTTTACTAACACCGTAGTATCTGTTGGTGCCCATTACTGCAACCCCCACCCACCCCCTAACACACCCTGGGTCATCCCACCCTCTCCCACCCCCACCCCTGCCCGGCCTACCTTCTCTCTCAGAGCAGGGAGGAGGGCGTTGAAGCAGGTGGGCTGGAAGACCCCTCCCCCGATGGCGGTGCAGAGGAGCCGGCCGGAGGAGAAGGACCGCTGGGCCTTCTCTTAGTCGGCCTCCAGGACCTTGACCAGTGGCAGGAGGGACCCGCCCATCATCAGCAGGAAGACGGCCCCCAGGCACAGTGCCCCATTCATCCTGGCTTTGGGGCAGGCAGGCAGGGAGGGCCGGCGGGCGTCAAGGTGTGGGTCTCGGCTCCTCAGGTGTGGGGCAGCGGCCACTGGCCAGGCCAAGCCATGGGACCCTGGAAGAGAAACGCAGCAGGGTAAGCACACGGAGCGCATCCTACGACGCACAGAAGGACGGACGGAGAGAGGGACAGGCAGCAGGGCCCCCCCTGCCTTGCCAATGAACTGCCACCAGGTTGAAGCCCCTCCCGGGCACCTGACCCACTGCGCCCCCCGCCCCCGCCCCACGGAGGAGAAGCTGAATGAGGGCCTCTTTGCTGCTGCCCCTCTGGGGGCCCCGGCTGCCCGTTTTCCCTCCACTTTCCTTTCCCTCCTTCCTCAGGGCGTGAAAGAGAAAAATAAACCAAAAGGCTCTTTCTTGGCTTCCTCTTATTCTGCCTGAAAGACTCCAAGGGGGGGGGGGGTCAAGCAGGGGGCAGGGGGGTCAAACAGGAGGCAGGGGGGGAAGGGGGGTCCCTGCCACCAGCCCCACCTTCCTGGACAGCTGGCTGGGGGACCCCCGGGGGGGGGAAGGTTTGGGGTTCCTTTTAGTTCACTCCCCGCCCCACCTCTTTCTCCTCCTCCTCAGAAAATCAGGCCTTGAACCTGGATTTGGAGGCATGGAAGTGTGGGGGGGCGAGGATGATGATGATGATGATGATGAGGGTCTTCTTCACTCTCTTCCAGCCCCCCCATAACAACAACAGCCCCCCCCCCCGTTCTCCCTTCCTTGCGTAGAAACTACTGCGGAGAAGATCCGTGGCTTTCCGGGGGTCCCTGGAGGGCATCTAGATTAGAGCCCCTGGCCAAGAAGAAGAAGAAGAAGAAGCTGCCGCCCCCCTTCCGCCCCCCCCTCGTGGCCCCCCTCGTGGCCTACCTGACAAGGGGGGTGTCCTGCTGGCCCCCACCACCATTGCAGAAGCCCCAAATATTGGGGGGGGGGGACGAAAAGGGGGGGAGAAGGAGGTTCGAGGGGGGAAATACATAAAGTTTAACTCTTAAGAGGGGGAAAAAGTAACTTGAGTTACCCTGGGAACGGCTTGACAGAGTAAAGTAACTTGCAGAGCCTGGAGATCTTCTTGACGGAGGAAAAGGACGACGCTGACGGGCCCCCCCTCCGCGCCCCCCCTCCCCTCCCCTCCCTGCCTGCTCCCTTCCGCCCAGAGCTTGGAAAAGTTACTTTTGCCGCGTGGTTCAATAATTCAGCGCCATCATTCCTCACTTAGCCAAAAAGGAGTTCCTTCTTCCCCACCTGCCAAAAAGTAACGCTTCTTCCCTTCCGTTCCAGCCGGGGCTCGTTGCGCGCGCAGCCCCCTCCCGCCCTCTCCGGCCGCCCTTAGCAACCGCCGCGCCCCGCCCCGCTAGGCCGCCGGAGGACCCTAGCAACGGGCCCGAGTCGCCTCGGGTCTTCCCGGACGTTCCTTCCGCCTTCCCGGGTCGCCCCCGCCCTCCGAGCAGCGATGCCCCGCCCGCGGAACGGTGATTGGGTCGTTTCTGGAAAACCTGTTAGCTGATTGGCTAGCGTAACTGTCCCTTAAACCTCGCAGGAACCGCCTACTTCATGTACGTCCCCCAAGAGTGTCCGTCCTACTTCCGGTAAATGTAGGCGCATCACCGTATAGGGACCTGCAGTACAACGAGGACACTGAGCAAGGGTTCCCGTGTTGAAAAATCCTAATGCGATATTTTGCGCCCTCTGGCGTCTATTTTGGGGAACTGCAGGCTATGAAATCCTAAGGCTTATTCTGCAGGCTATGAAATTCTGGCTTATTTTGCGCCCTCTGGTGGCGGAATTTCGGAACTGCAGGCTATGAAATTCTGTGGTTTTTTGCGCCCTGTGGTGGCGGCATTTGGGAACTGCAGTTCCCAAATCTCGCCACCAGAGGGCGGAAAAATGAATCGTTAGGATTAATTACCCTGCATTTCTGAGAGGCCGCCACCAGAGGGCGCCAAATAGGGCAGAATTTAATAGCCTGCAATTCCGAAATGCCGCCACCAGAGGGCGCAAAATAAGCCCTCAGGATTTCGTAGCCTGCAATTCTCAAACGTGGCCACCCGAGGGCGCCAATTAAGGCAGAATTTCATAGCCTGCAGTTCCCCGAAAGAGACGCCAGAGGGCGCAAAATAACGCAGTAGGTCACTTCCCAATCCAGGAACCTTCGCTGTGAGGCCTCGTTTTACTCCAGGTCACTCTAAGGTGATGCGCAATTACAGGAAATGCAACGGACACTTTTTTTTAAGGCACCTACTGGAAGGAGGCGGTTCCTGCTAAGTCTAACGGGCAGTTTCCCCAGCCAATCAGCTTTCAGCTTTCCCGGAATTGACCCAATCACGGTTTACGGGGCGGGCCGTCGCTAATGGCGACCCGGGAAGCTGGAAAGGACGGCGGGGAATATCCGCGCCGGTGCCCGAGGCGAGTCAGGGGCCGTTGCTAAGGGTCCTCCGGCGGCCGAGGGGAACGGGACGGCCGTTGCTGGGGCGGGCGGCGGCGGCGGCGGCGGCCAAGGAGGGAGGGAGGGAGGGAGGGAGGGAGGAGGGGAGCAGCGTTACCTTTGCAAGGGAAAAGAACTACTTTTGCGATTATTAACGTATATAGGGAACTCGTTGGGCGGGGCGCACGCGGACTGTAACTTTCCAAAAGTAACTTCTCCAGGCTCAGGGCGCTGGCGGGGTGAGTAGAGCCCCTTCCACGTTGTTCCCATGATGGTAACTCGTTACTTCGCCTCCTCCCTTTGAGCCACCCAGGGCTGATGATTCAACGTTACTTTCTCCCTTAGTCCTTCCGCAACAAAAGTAACGAGGTGGGGAGATTGGGGGGGGGGCGCGTCCAAAGCGCGGTGGCTCCCCAGTTCGATGCCAGGCTCCGTACCAGGGAAGCCCTTCGTCGTCTTCTTCCTTGGTTCTTTGGGTCGCACCCATCGATGGGCCTCTGGGGTGGGGGTTGGGGGTGGGTTGAGATAAAGGGGTCCAGGCCTCCCTCCCTCCCTCCCTTCATTCCCGCTTTTCCTCTCGCTTTCCAGGTGGACGTTTGTGCCTCAGATGCTGGAGATCCAGGAATGGTTCTGGCGGCAGAGATGGCCCCTCCCACCTTCTGGGGGCCACATCTGGCCTACGTCTGATCACTCGTGCGGTCACGACTCAATAAAGGTCTAGCAATGGATTCTGCCTCTGCCTGGTGGCTCTTAGCTCCAAAGGACACCAGAGTCTCTTCTTGAAACGCTTCTCCTAGACGTACGTTGTGTGTGTGTGTGTGTGTGTCTGTGCGTGCGTGCGTGTGTTTGTCTGTGTGTGTGTGTGTGTGTGTTAGGCAACGTGGCTCCCCAGAGGTTCTTGGCCTTCAGTCCCCAGCTGTGCTGACTTGGGCTTCAGGGAATTGGAAGGCCAAGATCCGCCCCCCCTCCACTGTGGGGAGCCAGGCTTCCTGGACCCCCGTGGTCTGGAGGGCTGAACTAATCCCTCCACTGCTGCACCCCCACCCCCGTGGAAGCCACCCACCCCCTGGCGCCACACCCCCTGTTTTGGTGGGGAGCTTCCTGGCAGGTAATTAAGCAGAAGAGCCACGAGAACGACAACAAACCCCAACTGGTGGGTTAAAAGGATTTATTTTAGTTTTCTACATCAAAAGGGGGGACGTCGTGGGAATCTTGTTTCTGAAAGCGCCAGGAGGCCGTTTCTCCAGGAAGAGAGAGGGGAAAACAAGGCCTTGGCTTCTCACGACCACCACGGTCATGAAAGTGCCTCCCCCCACCCACCCCGGCTGCAGCCTCTCCACCCCTATCGTGGCTTGGGTCTGCAGGGGTGTGCGTGCGTGCCTGTGGGATTTGGCATCTGGGGTGGGGAGGGCTTTGCGGTCCAGCCTGGAAGTGGAAGAGGAAGAAGAGGACCAAAGCCTTCCTCCTCCTCCCAGCTGAGCTTGTAGCTGTCTTTGGAAATCTCCCCCCTGCTGGAAACTCTTCAAGGCTGCAACCGGATGGGTCTCCTCAAGAGGCAAAGGGCAGCCTGCCCTCCATCCTGGCCGAGTCAGGGAACAGAAGAATCTCTGGGAGTTCTTCCTTGCAAGCCCTCTTCCTCCCTCCCTCGGCACAGGATAGGAAGCCAGCCCCCCCCTCAAAGATAACCCCCCTCCCCAAGCCACGCGCTTCTTCTCTTGGCTGTTCCACATCAGGAGCTGCCCCCCAAAGGAAGGAAGGCAGGGCAGCCAGGGGGTAGAACTGTCAGCCCCAGAGTCTCTCTCTCTCTCTCTCTCTCTCTCTCTCTCTGCAGTTTCGGAGTGGAGGTTTTCTTCCGAGAAAGAGCCTTTTCTCGGGGAGGGGGGGAGCAGGAAAAGGGGGGGGGGGTGGAACAACTAAGGTCAACTCCAGAGGGAGGGCCATGGCCATAAGGAAAGAGGGAGGGAAGGAAGGGTTTTGGGGAATTGGAAAGGGGGGGGACTATGTGGAAGAGGCTCTAACATGCAGGGTTGGACCCCCCCCCCAACCATGGGGCTAGGCTCCCCCCGCCTCCCCTCCCTCGTTTGTCTTCCCTTCCGACTGGAGAATCAGCCGCAGAGACTCGGTCCACACACACACACACACGCACGCTTTCCTTCCTTCGGCCGCACCGTCGGTTGGTGGGAGCTGAGACAAAGGCCTCATTAGTCCTGCAGTACTCGGGAATTATGTTAGCGCAAAAGATTTCAGAGGCTAGACTCCGTTTCGCCCATTTCTCATAGAGGGTCACTCACAGATGCCACGTGCCCGTGCGCTGCAGGAACTTAGTTAAAAGCCAGGGACACTCAGTGGCAAATGAAGCCATTCCGGGCGTTAGAAAGCCCCGTCTTGAGAAGAGAGCCTACCACTTCCAGCTGCAGCTAGAGTGATCTGATCAACCGTAAATCTCAGGGTATTGTACAGCCATTGCCCAATTCCTTCTGCTCTTTCTTTTCCAGGAAGGCCGGCCGTTTGCTGAAGAATGAGAGATGGGAGCGTCCCAGGAGGAAAGCTCACTTTCTGCCAAGCGAGCTCAAAGACAGGCCTTGAGTGAAACATCAAGGCAGGGGAGTTGAGATGCTTGCGGAGACAGTCTAAGACAAGCACGGCAGCTTCGTGCTCTTTACCTGCAGGGCGGCAGAGGCAAACTGGCCAGCTGCAGCTCCTCTACCCGAGGGACTGGCCCGCTCGGCCTTCCTTCAGCCTGGAGGAAGACATAGACCGTGCACCTACGGCATCGTAGAGGCACGGTCCCATCTGTTTCCAGCTCGACAGAGGCAGACCTAGTCTTCGCAGGACCCTTGGCTGCCTGCCGTTCAGATCTCTTACCAATCCAAAAAACCCATCTTACCACAGCACGGCTCACAGGGCTATTTACCACTAGCTCCCTTTGGGATAAGAAGGCCGCTTCCGTCCCACCCGTGCCCTCATGGGGGCCACTTCTGTACAACTCGTGCTGAAGGAGACGGGCCTTTTTTGAGCTCGCTTGGCAGAAGGTGAGCTTTCCTCCTGGGACGTTTCCATCTCTCGTCTTCAGCAACCGGCCTTCCTGGAAGCGAAAGAACAGAAGGATGGGTAATCACTGTACAATACCCCGAGATTTACTGTTTATCAAATCACTCTAAGTACAGCTGGAACTGGTACGCTCTCTTCTCAACACGGGGCTTTCTAACACCCAGAATGTCTTCATTTGCCACCGTGTGTCATTGGACTGTAACTAAGTTCCTGGAGCGCACAGGCCTATTGCACCTGTGAGTGAGCCTCAATGCAATGGGCGAAATAGAGCCTAGCCTCTGAAAGATTTTGGGCTAACATAATTCCCGAGTACTGCAGGACTAATGAGGCCTTTGTCCCAGCTCCCACCCACCTAGCAGTTCAAAAGCAAGACGTTGCAAGTAGATAAATAGGGACCCCTTTGGTGGGAAGGTAAGCCTTCCGTGCGCTCCAGTGGCTAGTCGTGCCTGCCACATGACCACCAAAACGTCTAGAATCAGACAGTGCTGGCTCTTCAGCTTTGAAACAGATGAGCACTGAACCCTAGAGGCAAATAAGACTGGATTTCCAGCAAGGGAAACTTGTACCTTTGCTTTTAATGAATCGTTGGCGTTGAAGAGGCCGCAAGGCTCCTTCCGGTATTGACTGCTCCAGTATGCGCCGTGGCTGTAACCCTCCCAGATGTTGGTTTTATTGCTTATTTCATGCCAGCCAACCCCCAAACTCAAAGACCAACCTCTATAAGCCCCACAAACCATCATCCTACCTAGCCCTGACCCTGGCAGACGTACTAAGTGGGCGGGAGGGAACGAGAGAGAGTTAATTAACAGGGTTAGTTATAAATGCCTCCTACCCCCAGACCTTTGCGATCCCCCCTACGACACCCCCCCCCCCCCAAACAAAATATGACAGATAAAAAGATTATTTGTTTTTGGTTTTTTGGGGGGTGGGGGTGGGGGTGGTGGTACGTGAGTCCGATTGGGCATTTCCTATCGGGGTTCGAAGGAGGGAAGTCCTAGTCACGCTCCTCTTGAGGAATCCCACAGCCAAAGGGGGGGAGGTGGGTTAGTAGGCAGTTCCCCCCCCCCCCCCGTTCCTGGCCTGAGGACGCGGAGAGAACCGGGCGAGCGAGGCCCACAAGCCCCCCACACACCCCGGGCACCTTTCCGATCCACGCAGGGCCTCCTCGGGGGCCTCGGAAGGCAGCCGGACGCTCAAAGAAGCCACGGCTTAGCAAGCGGCCACGAAGCGAGGACCGGCCGCTCTAGGACTCCCGTCCTCCTCTCTACGGGCCAGGCTTGGGGCCTCCAGACGCCGCAGCGTTCCCATGGTAACGACGTTGTAAAAGGCGGGGCGAGACGTGCCGCGCAGATGAAACTTGAACGGTAGAGCGGCTCCATAGGGGACCTCCGGGAAGAGGCTTTCCGGAGGACCGACCCTCCGACAGCCAAAGGCTAGAGCGTCCCCATGGGGGCACTTCCCGGAAATGGTGTAGGGGAGGAACATCCCTGACGGACACATCATGGAAACTGCAAAGGCAAACGCTAGAGCGTCGTCTCTTCAACTCCTAGAGCGTCTCCCCCGCAGGTTTCAAGCCTTGCCCGGCGCCGTACTGAGTGCTCTTCATCGCCCTCTCGTGGTTCCCTGCTGCCCGGAGGTCACGAGGTCGGGCGCTGTGTTCCAGCCTGGAGGTAGGTAAGATCGTCAAAGGGGGCGCGGGCCCCACCACCACCCCACCCCACCCCAAGTCCTAAGGGAAGCCGAGGAGGGGGAGGAGACCCCCACCCCACCGACCCCGGGAAGCAATGGCAGCGGGGCGACGGTGTCATTTTATTCGGTTTACCTAGGGGTGGATTCAACAGGTTCGCATCCTCCCCCCCCCCCCACCCGGGAAGGAGCGTTAGGAAAATTGGGTGATCCTACCTAGTAGTACCTCCAGAACGGAGGCAGGGAGGAGGGGGGGCCGCCCGGGGAGCCCCTACCCTTCCCCACCCCGTGTCCTAATGGGAACCCCAAGGAGGAGGAGGAGGAGGAGGAGACCGCGGCCCCACCGTCCCCTATCTAGAGCCCATGGCAGTGGGACGCCGGTGGGGTTTTATTCAGATCCGGATTACTCAGGGGTGTGTGTTTGGGGGTGGGCAGTGGTGGGCAGCAACAGGTTCGCCGGGGTTAGTATAATTGGGTGGTCTCTGGGCGGGGGAGGGAGCAAAATTGGGAGGCCCTGCCCCGCCCCATCAGGTTATGTCCCTGCAAAAGTGGTTCATGGTCTCCCTTGCTCAAAAGCCAGTCCTATCCGACTCAAGGGTGCAGTGCTCATCTCCATGTACAACCGAAGAGCCAGTGCTGCTTGTGTCTGCAGATGCATAGATGGTCACATGGCAGGCATGACTAGATGGGTCATGATGTATGCTCCACCCACGGTTTGGTAGCAAAATTTTTTGCTGCCCACCACTGTGTGTGTGAGAGAGGGAGGGAAGGAAGGTTTCACCTGATGGATTTGGAAAGCCATCATCCCTACTCTGACTAAAACGAAGGGAACCCAAAGGAACGACACACAAACACACGCACAGAAACCCCAGGTAACGTGGAATAGCCCAGTTGCTGACCTCTCACCACGTGCAGCTCAGGAGGCCATAAATGCTCCATTTAAGTCTCTTGTCTTTCTTGGAAAGGTTCCCGGGAAATCACGTAGCCTAACCCCTGCCAAATGAATCTCAGACACACACACACACAGAGGGAGGGGGAAGCCTTTGTCGGGTTTTATTTTTAAAAGTAAACCCACTTAAAAACGGTAGTTATGTAAGAGGTGGGGAAGGGAGGTGCAATGTTCTTGGCGAACAAAAGGGTGAAACGCACTGAGAGCTGCTTCTTTCTTGCCTTTCTAGGAAGAACCAGAAGATCAGAAGGAGCCTTTTCAGTCATTGTTTTTTCTGGAGACGACAGGTTGAACATAAGAGTGTGGAATAAAAACATCCTACAGACTATGATCTCTCTGCCCGTCAGCATGAAGGAGAAATGGCTGCCGCTCAGAGTCCAAGGAGCCCGTCCAATCTCTGCACGAGGAACTTGGAGGTCACTGATTCTAGCATTAGGTCTCATTCCATTTCTACAGGTAAACATTGCCCCCCTAGTAACAGAGCACCTCTTTTCCAAAATGAACAGAACCAGGGTGACAGACAGGGGGTATAGATTCACACACAGCGCCCCCCCCCCCCCCGTACCTGTAGGCCGCAGGGGCAAGTGCAAAACCCAGGGCTGGTCTTCCCAGGGTGCCCAAACTTTTAAAGACGAGGGCCGGTTCACAGTCCCTCTGGTTGCTCGAGGGCCGAGCTATTTTTTCAATGGGATCTCTGCCCTGCCCTCCCGGCCTCACTGCTACTAACCCTCCCCACCATCGCTGCCACCTCTGCTTCAAAAGACAAATGCAAAGGACAAACCAAACCAGAAGAGGAAGGAAGAGGGAGGGAGGGAAGGTTTGCCCTTTGTGTTTATCTTTGGAAGCAGCAAGTGGAAAGTCGGAGTTCGATTTCCAAGTACTGAATGATGGACTTAGCTTCTGTCTCTGCCTCAGCTCCTGCCAAACCTAACAGTTAAAGGTAAAGGTTTCCCTTGCTCGAAAGCCAGTCGTATCCGACTCTAGGGGTCAGTGCTCATCTCTGTTACTAAGCCGAAGAGCCAGCGCTGTCTGCTTCTGCAGACGTTTCCATGGTCATATGGCAGGCATGACTAGACACCAGAGCGCACGGAAAACTGTTACCTTCCCACAGAAGTGATCCCTATTTATCTACTTGCAATTTCTTGCTTTCAAACTGCTAGGTTGGCAGGAGCTGGGACAGAGACGGGAGCTCATTCCATCCTGCAGTACTCGGGATTCGAACTGCTGACCTTCCGCCTCCCAGTCAGCATCTTAGTGACTTGAGCCACTGCAGTTAGAAAGCAAGAAATTGCAAGTAGATAAATAGGGACCACTTTGGTGGAAAGGTAGAAAGTGTTCCATGCACTCCAGTGTCTAGGCATGCCTGCCACATGTCCACAGAAATGTCTGCAAATGCAGACAGTGCTAGCTCTTTGTCTGTAAACAGAGATGAGCACTGAACCCTAGAGTCGGTTATGACTGGCTTTTGAGCAAGGGTGACCTTTACCTTTGCCAGACCTCCCCCTACCATTCCTGCATCATACATTAGCCCAGCCCACGTTTTAAAAACACCCAAGCTCAATGTTGTCATTATATCTTGGAGCCATGCGTTCCAAAGTCCCATTGACCCTTGGGTGGCAAAGAAATTTCTTTCTTCAATTCCCCAAACTTTGCTGACTCCATTTCATTGCTGGTCTTCCCCACTGCCTCTACCCTGTGTAGAATTCCAAAAGCTCAACCACATTTCTCCTAAGAAAAGTATCCAGACATCCTGATGTTTATCAAGATTGCTTTTACATGCATTTGCGTGCATTTTAATCAAATTATACGTCATTTCCTGTTAACAATCTTAAACATTTTTTAAAAGGTAATGAAAAACAATAGAAAAAGCACATTGCATTTCAAAAATTCTTTGCAACTACTCAGTGATGGCAAAAAAAATGCTTTTCAAAGAGATTTATCTTTAAAAAAAAATTGCTTTCAACAAGGAACTCCAAAATATTACTGTTAAAAGGAAACGTTCCAAATTCTGAAGCCACTGAGAAATTTTTAGATCTTTTTCCACCTGGGGAGAAATGACTCGTGACTGTCTCTGCCCCAGCTCCCGCCAGCCTAACCTTTCCAAAGCAAGACATTGCAACTATAGCACTGTAAATAAATAGGTACCGCTTTGGTGGGAAGGTAAACCGCATTCTGTGCACTTCGGTGTCTAGTCATGCCTGCCACATGTCCATGGAAAAGTCTGCAAACGCAGACAGCGCTGGCTCTTTGGCTATAAACTGAAATGAGCACTGAACCCCAGAGTCGGATATACGACTGGCTTTCGAGCAGGGGCGACCTTAAAGAGGAGAGGGAAACCAACTGGGAAAGGAGGCTCCCCCCCCCCCACCTCACGGCCGATCTAGGGAGGAGAGCTCCAGGAAAAGTCTGCTTCAAAACGGCAAAGTGACAGGACAAATCAAAAGAGAAAAGGGAGGGTGGAGGAAACCTGGTTTTGCAAATCATTTCAAACAAGGGCGACCTTAAAAGGGGAAAGGAAGGCTGGCTTGGGAAAAGGTGGCCCCAGTCTGTCTTGAAAGACAAACTGCCAAAGTCAAAGCAATCTTTAAAACAGGGAAAAAGAAAGCGGAGGGAGAAAGAGAAGGGGATGGAGGAGGAAAGGAAGGGCGATTCACAACAGGTCATCAATCACAATCCAATATGACAATCACAATCCAATCACAAGGGACCCGGTTTCGCCTGCAAGGCGGGCAATAATTCTCTTAAAGATCTGACAGCTTAACTTGGCACCTTCTTCATTCTTTAACTCCCTGGTTTGTTTTAAGTGGGTTTTGTTGTCGAGCTTGGAAAGTCCTTCTACTTCCCCCACCCCAAAATGGTGTGGGTTTATTATGTTGGGATCTGGTGCCCCCTTTACAAGCGGATCCTGTGCTGGATCCTGCCATGTTCGATCAAGAGCATCGCCTTGGGCAGATCTATTTTCACAAAAACGATAAACAAAGGAATAAAGCAAACAAACAAACAAGGGCGTCCCTTTAAGATTCCCCAGTGAATTATTATGATTATTACAGTCTGATAATCATTACTATTGCAGGACGTGGGTTGTGTTTCCCGGAGTGGCCACGAGGCGGCACTGCAGGGTAAGCTTTGAGCCGGACTCACCTGGGCGGCGGGCCTTACCTGGGCGGCGGCGGCGGCGGCTTCCCCGGAGGAGGAGCAAAGAAAGGTAAGAAGAGGAGGGTTTAGTAGGGCGGGGGGGAAAGGGGTGTGTGGGGGTGGGGTGGGGGTGGGGGTGGGGTGGGGGTGGGGGGGGGTGGGTTTCAGTAGAATAATAATGTTGTGTCTGGGTTGGAAAGATTTTTCCCCTGCCTGGGCTGGAGGGAATAATAATATTCTCTGGCTGTTTCCACTCCTTGGGTGCCAGGATCAGACCCAAAGGGATGGGCCTCCTAACTAAGGATGGCCGCAAAGTAGGGGAGGGTTTCGGACTCCAAGGAGGCCCAGAATGCCCCCAACCACACATGCTTTGTGTGTGTGTGTGTGTGTTTGTGGTGCCCAGGTTTTGGGTTGCAATTGGCAGAACTGGACCAGTTAAAATCCCTCCATAGTACGTTTTGGGGTCCAGTTATCCTCTGATCACCCCGTCCAAAAATGAAACGAGAAGCCTTGATGCATCCTTAAGGCCCGGCATGTTTTATTGGGCATAGGATTCCCCACCCCCCACCCAAAAGTTTACAGTTCATTCATTTCCCCCAACCTCGGCCCTCCGGGTGCTCTTGGACTTCAATTCCCAGAAGCCCCGAGTCAAGACTCCTGCGGATCAGGGGCTTCTGGGAGCTGAAGTCCAAGAACACCCGGAGTGCCGAGGTTGGCCATCCCTGCCTGAGCCGAGCAGGCTCCCTTTCCATAAAGGAAGGGTCCTTTTTACACCCTCAGGACGGGGGCCGATGGATGCGGAGGCCACACGACGTGGCCTGAGACCCTTAAAACGGCCCCAAGCCTCTCGGGTCTTTTCGCTGCAGCCTTAGAAGTAACTCAGAAAAAGACATCCCTCTTCGGGGTCCCGTGGGCTCCTTCTGCAGGAATTGAGGCTTTATTTCTCAGGAGTCCATGGAGAGCGTTCCAGGCAAACTCTTAGAAACACCTTTTCCTGTTCCTCAGTTTGAGGAAAACCTCAAGCAGGGAAGGAAGACGTCATTTCTGTACTTTGGACAAGAGGTTCCTCAGCTTGAATGAGTTTGGTGCCCCAGAAATGCAGATGTTTCCCCTCTAGCTTCAGGGCCTCGGCCAGGATTAGCGAGGGTGGTTTCCCTCTTGGATGTTCACCTCAAACCTCTTTCCCTGCCTAGCAGTCAGGAGACATCGTCTGGGCCAGGGAAAGGCTCCCTCTCCAGCCCAGCCGTGAGGAGGAGGAGAGCAGTCCGTAAGCTGGCAGGGGGGCCATCCAGAAACTCCCCCCCCCAGGCCCCCCAAGCACTCTCACACAACCCCCGGCCTCTAGGCTGGAGCCCTCTGTCTGCTCCAAACGGTCCAGAGTCCCAGGCGGAGCTCAGAAACATCACTTTAAGATGAACACCCTCCAAATCCACAAAATAAGGCATTCCCACTCCTTTGTAAACAGGGTGCTGGTCTCTCCCCCCCCCCACACACACACACACCAAAAAAAAAAGGTCTCAACCCAGATAAAAGAGAAAACTGGACTGCCCTAAGACTTTCCAGCCTCCAGAGTCCAATCTGCCCATTTCCAGAGTTTGGCTTTGAATCTCTTGTTGGTCTTTTCCGACGTCTGTGTGTAGAGGGTCTTCCCTCTCCGTCTTTTAAGGGTCGCCTCCCTCAGACCGCCTCGCGGAGGTGTGTCGTCGTCGTCTCCTGTGGTTCTCCCCAGTTATCCTTGCTCACCCTCCAGAGTTCCAAGGCAGTCTCTGGGGGTCGGGGGGTGGGACTCTGGTTGTCCGGAGGGGCAGACGTGGCGTGGAAGCCCTGCCTTGGTCCCAGTCTCTGCTGGGGTGCTTGGTGGCCGAAGAGCCAGGGGTGCTTGCGAGGGTCTTGCTCTGAGCCCCTCTTTCTGAGCGACACTTTCTGGACGCAGTGTTGGCGGAGGAGGGAGGCCAGCGAAGGAATAGGGACTTTCTGCACTGGGGTTGGGTTTATCTTGCGGCTACGTTGAGGTCCACCTCCACCTGCTTGTGCGTGCGCTGATCTGCCCCGCACTGGCCTGGCAGAGGCTCCCCTGCAGAGTCATCCCCAGCGAGAGCCGAAGTTCTTGGTGTGATCCTGGTTGGGCTCCCCAACTTGGGCCTGTTATTTTCCCTTCAGAAGAGTCTTCCTGGCAGGGACCTTCCGTTTGGTGTTGGGGCCGTGGGTCTTGAACGTGACCCTTCGAGTCAGGGTGGCTCCCAGGTGGGTTTTTTTGGAGGAGGGGGGGTTGTGCATGTGCGCGCGCAATGTTCAAGCCTGGTGCCATTCTAAGTCAATTTGCGGATTCCAGGTGGGAAATTTATCTTTTGAAATGTGTTGGGTTTCCTTCTTGCTCCCGACCGTCTCCCTTTCAAGATTAAATTAAAATAAATTAAAATAAATTTAATAAATTCATATACCGCCCTATCCAAAGGACTCTGGGCAGTGTACACAAGTTAAAACCAAGGCTAGACCCCCAAAGGTGTCTAATTCTGGGAGATGATAGCAATGCTATTCGGGCCCCTGGTCTGGTCACCCCACCCCAGAATTGACCGGACCCTTCCCCTCTCCCCTTCCCTCCTTCCTGTGGGTTGCCTGCACAATGGCAAAGCTGCTCTTGGTTCCTCATGCGCTCTCTCTCTCTCTATGCCACACTGCCAGGGGAACCAGAAAGCAGCAGGAAAAGAGGAAGACCAGGGAAGAGATGGATGAACTTCAGGCTTGAGTTGGCAAGAGCCGAGCCAGGTGGGCTGGCGAGAGGGTCTTCTGGAGGCCCCTCCGTCCATCCACGGGGGCCTCCTCTCGTGAGGTCGGCTGGCACACATTGGCCAAAGCATCTCCCATGTGTTTTCCCTTGTCAAATCGACCCAGCTCTTTCTAGTGTGTATTTTAAATTTTAAACCACAGTAATGGGTAACGCCCCCTCAGACATCATTTTATAGTCTAGTCTTGTCTGTCTGTCTGTCTGTCTGTCTGTCTGTCTGTCTGTCTATCTATCTATCTATCTATCTATCTATCTATCTATTGTTTTGGAGTCTTTTCAATCCATCTATCTACAGTATCATTTTATAGTCTTTTCCATCTATCTGTCATTTTATACTCTTCTCTATCTACTTACCTACCTACCTATCTCTCTGTCTGTCTGCCTCTATCTGTCCATCTACCTACCTATTTCACTGTCCGTCTACATCTATCTATCTACCTATCTACCTATCTACCTATCTACCTATCTACCTACCTACCTACCTACCTACTTACCTACCTACCACACTGCCAGGGGAACCAGAAAGCATCAGGAAAAGAGGAGGGCCAGAGAGGAGATGGATCAACTCCATAAAGGAAGCCCTAGGCTTGAGTTAGCAAGAGCTGAAGGGGGGGGGGATGTCTTCTGGAGGCCCCTCCTTCAGTCCATGGGGTCTCCTCTCATGAGGGTGGCCGGCCACACATTGGGCAGTGCGTCTTCGGTGTGTTTCCCCTTATTAAATGCAACCCAACTCTCTCTCTCTCTCTCTCTCTCTCTCTTTTGGCTCAGGGGGGCTCCTGTGTTTTGTGTAGGACCCCCACCCCTCTTTGCCCCAACCTCTCTGGGGAGTGGTGGGCATTGTCTGCTTCCCCCCTTTATTCCTCCTCCTCCTCTTTGACCTTCTCTCCTGCTTTGGCTTTAGGGGGTCTCTCTCTCTCTCTCTTGATGATGATGATGATGATGATGACGACGGGTAATCAGTCCTCGCTTCCGTCCCTCCTCGTCCCTCCAGGTAGGAAAAAGGGGTGTTTGTGGGGTGGGGGGGAGGCAGGGCTAAGGACCCCCCCATCCCCTCCCCAGCTGTTCTCTTAGGAACCGCGCCTGCCCCCGGGGTGCCCCCCCGCCCCCCCCCCCAGGGCTCCTGCCCTGCCTCGGCTCATGTGTTGGAGTCTCGGGGCGAGGACCCCCCCCCCCCAATTGCTTCCCTCTCGTCCGACCCCCCTCCCTCCCTCCCTCCCTTTATTCTGGCCCAGAGGGACTCGGTGGGGGATCCTTTGGGGAAATCCCCCCTTCCTGAAATTGGGGTTGGGGGGGTCCCCCCTCTTCTTCCCTTATTTAAAGTGGCCGAAATAAATGTTCATGGTTTTGCCTTCGGTTTTTTTAATTGCTTCTTTTTGTGCCCCAAGTTCGACTATGGCGAAGCCCCCCCCCCTCCAAGCCCCCCCCCCCACACACACACACCTGGCGGCACCCCTTAGTTAGTCCCTCCGCCCTCCCGCCCCCCCCCCCCCGCCCGCGGAAAGGGAGGGGGGAAATGATCCCCAGGCTAGGTGGGCAAGCGGGGGAGTCGGGTGTTTCGGGGGGGGGCGAGGAGGGGGGCCTTGGGAAGGTTACACCCGGATTTAGGCAGTATTTGTTTTGGGGGACCCCGAAAACTCCCTCCGAAAACGAGCCTCGTCTTCGGGCTCGCTAACGCTGGTTTTTTTTTTTTGTGACGTCAGCAGGGCTCTCCATGTCAAGATTACCAGGAGCTCTGTAGCGCTCAGGCGCTGGGATGGCTCAGCGGGGAAATGCTTGGTAACTTACATATTGTGGCCTTAAGCCGCCTAGTCAAAACGCGCACTTGGCGCGTTCGAATCCCCGTGGAGTGAGCCAGTAACAGCCGCCGTTCTCCGCATCCTGGGCTTGGGTCCTGCCACCTGTGTAACCTTGGGCAAGTTACACAGCACTAACTGGCCCCACCTTGGCAGGACCGCCAGATAGGGCTGTGTAAAGATGCGCAAGCTTAGACAGGGAGCGGGGCCCCGGAACAGGAAGCGGAGAACATTTTGCACAAAATGGCGGGCGCGACGAAAATAATTGATTAATAATAATCTCTCTTCATTGTTTTTCCAGCTCTGCGGGGACTCGAACTCACAGACCCCGAAAGAAGACCAGCAAGGCCGCCTTACCACCTGCGCCACCGCTGCCTCGGGGCTCCGGCGAGGGATTTTGGTCTATTTGGCCTTATGTCGTCTGACTGAAAATAATAAATAAAACACAACATTGATTTTTCAGTCTTTTATTTGTCGAGTCTTTACTTTGCAACCCAAACTTTTACGGCTCTCTCTCTTCGGCTGTGGCGTTGTGTAACGTGAAACGCCGCGACGTGCCGGGCTGCCATCTCCTGACGTGGTCGCCAAGGCGGCGTGCCAGCTTCACCGGCCAGGCTTTGCAATGGCGGCGGCAGAGGGCGGAGGCCTGCAATCCCCCGCCGTGGCCACCAGACGGCGCTGAAAGAGAGACTCTGTCATTCATGCTGGTCAATAATAATAAGAAATGCCTCTTTTTTGGGGGGGGGGGAGAAAAGGCCTTGGATTCTTCGGGGGGGGGGGGGAACCAACACCTTCCTTCCTTGAACCCCTTTAGTGGGACATACACGCAACACATACACACGCGCACCTACACGAGAGACATGGAAATACATTATTAACAGGCTTTTATTTAAACTACACAAACTTCTTTAATATAGACCACGGGGGTGGGGGGGGTGGGGGTGGGGGGGGGGGGAGCAAGGCAGCCCCGGTGCCCCACCGGCCGGGGAGGGGAGGGTTAAAAGGGGGGGCAGGCATTCTCCCCCAATTTGCCCATTTATTCTCGTTGCAGAAACGAGGGGCGCCCGGAAGAGTCCGAGGCATCCGGAGCAGAAAGAGGGGGGGGGGGGTTTGTAAAGGGAGAGGAGGAGCACCGGACCCTCGGCTCAGATACGACTGGCTTGCTTTGAGCAAAGGAGGCGCCTTTTTGAGCCTTTAATTGGGGGAATGAATGGGTCCTTCCATTGCTTTTTCTGGACGGAGAGGGGAGAGAAGTGGCCCTCCCCCCTCTCCCTGCCGCCTGAGGCTCCTCTCCCGATGGGACCCTTACTCATTCCTGCCTACAACACTGGTCTGGGGGTGGGGGGTCCGTCCGGGGATGATGATGATGATGATGCCTCCCCTCGCCTGCAAGTGCCAGAAAAAGACCCGCAAGATCGCCCCCCACCTTCCAAGGGAGGGAACAAGCGAAGCTTATGGGACGCCCTAGAGATCTATGGGGAGCCAGCTGTGCAAAGGCAACATCTGGATGGATGGATGGATGGATGGGGGGGCGAGAGGGATCCAGTGGGGGGGGAAGGGGTTTTTTTTTGGGGGGTGGGGGTGTCTCCCCTCCTCCCTTCCCCAGGTAAGCCACGGCGGTGGGTCCTGCCCAGGGGTTTCCTCTCCAAAGGGGGCCCCAACCAACCCCCCTTCCTCCCCCTCCAATTGTTGACTTACCTTCAATGCGCAGAGCCACGGGTTGGGGGGCCCTGGCCGCCCCCCCGGGACCCACATCTGCCTCCCTCTGCCGAGACCGGAGTCCTTCGCGGGCGTCTTCCTCCTCGCCTGGCCTAATCCAGCTCTTTCGGGTCTTCAATTACCAGGAATTCAAGATCGGCCACACCTGCTTCCCCGGCCAGGGGGATTCTGGGAATTGGAGTCCAAGGAGAGCTGGGGAAGCCGGAGGGGGGGGGGAGCAGTCGCTGGGAGACACAGATTTCCAGAGGGAAAAAGGAGCCCCCCTTTCCCACCTGTATCCTATAAACTCCCCCCCCCCAGATCCCCCCCCCTTTTGGGCCAAAATAAATACAAGAGATCTTGTTTTTGCTTTGATGTTTCTATATATTTCTACACACATACACAGGACACGGACGAAAGTTTCCAGAGCTGGGGAGGAGAAATTAAAACCAGGGAAAGGGCACGGGGGCGGGGGGGGGTCCCAATGAGCCATGGGGGGGAGGTTACTCTGGTCCACTAAAGATCCCCCCAAAAAAGAGTGAACTTCAAAATGTGTATTGCTCCAAAATGTTTTTTTTTTTGGGGGGGGGGGGGTGTGACACCATGAAGACCCCTATTTCTCCAAACCCTAACCAGGCCCAGCAGCCTGCAGGGGAACCTCCCCTTCCCCGTTAGTTCTTCTGTTTTTTAATTAGGGGGGAACACCCCATGAATCACCAAGACTAATGACAACCTTCCCCCCCCCCAAAAAAAAAATAGGAGACCTCTAATTTTTGCTGCCTGGGATAATGAGCTTCCAATGAGCTGGGGCGGGGGGGGGGGGCGGGGGGAGAGTTCCTTCCTTGGGACAATGAATCCCAGCATCCCCCAGCGGCCAAACTAGCCTCAGAGGGTGGGGGAGCCCAAACTCCCCTCCCCAGTCCTCCTCCTCTTCCTCCCTCATTAAAAGAAGACACCCATTAAACCTAATCTGAGGTGCTGATATTCCACATATGCTGCAATGCTGTTTTGTTTTGTGGGAGATCAACCCAGGCTCAGCTTAACACGGCTGATCATTCAGGGGTGGCGCTTTGAAGGCATGACGTGTCTGGAGGGAAAAAGCAGAGGCTGAACTCTGAGAAGGGTGTGCGTGTGTTTGTGTGTGTTTGTGTGTCTTCTTCTTTGAGGCAGGAAATTCACAATCCGAATTTACACTCCATGTAAAAACTTACAAGCTGCGTCGTTTCGAGAAAAGGCTTTTCCTGCTGAAACACAATATGCGGCCAACGCACCAACGGGCCGCTTCCGCACGTGGGTTCCTGGCACGAAAAGGTTAACACAGCCATTTCTTTGGCAAAGCCGGGGCCCTTATAAAAGGAAACGTCCAAAGGCCCTCCTTAAACACCTCCCACGACTTCCTAGCGGGGCGGAAACCGGAGCGCATGTCATCCGGAGCACACGTCATCCGGAGCGTACGTCATCGGGAGCGCACACTTTCTAAGCCCGGTTGCCAACGTACAAACTCAACCGACGCCTGGACTTTAAGGACACGAAATGGTGCAGCCGAACCAGAGAAGAGGCGCTCGACGCCTGAAGTCCGGCCTTACCAGGCGCTAAATGAAAGTCAATGTGCTTCATGTCACACCTGGCAATACCTGTTCTTGGCCCTGTTGAGTTGCCAAGGGTGAGAAGAAGCATCGTTATTTACTAACGATGGTTGCTATGTTTTTAAGGTTTCTGATGCCATCTGGTTAGTTTCTTGTACTGTATGTTTTTATAGCTAGTTGCTGAATTATTTTAATCACACGCAGACACATCTATAACTGTACAGTATATATTTCCAAGATCAGATTAACGGATCAGATTAAAATCTTACAACGATAACGAATAAGCACACAGGGAATTAGGAAGAAAGACAGCTTGATTTGTCCTCATTTCAAAATGACGGGGTATTAATGTAAATTAAAAAATAGAATAAGCAGCAGACAGGTGGTCTCGCCTGTCTAGGCTACGTGTGACACGTCCAAATCGAAGGCACCTTTGGGTGAGTTTGTTCTGTGGTTCCCTCTGCCAGGCCTAGAGTAAGAAAGATTAGAGGGCAACGCAAGATTTGCCGTTCCCGGGGTGTGGTTCAAACATGCCCCAGTCCTCAGGGCAGATCTTCCTGTGTCTACCCTAGTCGAGGGAGGCAAGGCACCCACTGGCGGTGGAATGACAACGCGTGGGCTACTGGACAGGCCCCTCTGGGCCAGGCCACTCTCCCCATCGCACGCCCCAACGCATGGCAGCCCTTTGGTAAGAATCGCCCCACAGGCGAGGCCTCTACGCCCTTCCCTGGGAAGACCAGCCCTGGGTTTCACAATCGCCCCCGCGGCCTACAAATGTGAATCTACACCCCCCTGTCTGTCACCCTGGTTCCGTTCCCTTTGGGAAAGAGGTGCTCCGTTACTTGGAGGAAAATGTTTACCTGTAGAAATGTAGAAAAAAAAAAAAAGAAATGGGCTGAAACCCGATGGTAGATTCGGCCGACGGGCAGAGAGAGAAACGCCTCCGAGTCTGTAGGATGCTTCTATGCCGTGTCGTCTGTTCAATATGTCGTCTCCAGACGAAAGACAGACAGAAAGGGCTCCTCCTGGTCTTCCGGTTGTTCCTAGGAAGGCAAAGAGGAGAAGCCCTCAGTGCGACTCACACCCTTTCGTTGGCCAAGAGCTTCGCTCCTCCCTTCCCCACCCCTGACATAACCACCCTTTTAAAGTGGGCTTGCTTTTTAGAATAAAACCTGACAAAGCCTGCCTCTCCCCCCCTCCCCCCGCCGGTGTGTGTGTCTGTGCCTGCGATTCGGTTGGCAGGCGTTAGGCTACGGGACTTCCCGGGGACCCTTCCTACAATGACAAGAGCCTTAGAAGGAACATTTATGGCCTCCTGAGCTGCACCTGGTCAGAGGTCAGCAACTGGGCTATTCCACGTTTCCTGGGGTTTCTGTCCGTGGGTTTGTGCGTCTTTTCTTTGGGTTCCCTTCCTTTAGTCAGAGTGGGGATGATGGCCTTGCAAGTCCATCAGGTGAAACCTTCCTTCCCTCCCTCCCACAAAAACCTTCACTGTCACACCGTAGGCGGAGCCTACAGCATGGGCCATCTAGTCATGCCTGCCATGTGGCCATGATGTATACATCTGCAAACACAAGCAGCACTGGCTCTTTGGTTGCACATGGAGATGAGCACTGCACCCTTGAGTCGGATAGGGCTGGCTTTTGATCAAGGGAGACCATGAACCCCTTGCAGGGACAAAACCTGATGGGGCAGGGCAGGGAGGTGGGCGTGGCCACCCAATTTTGCTCCCTCCCCTCCCCAGAGACCACCCAATTATACTAACACCGGCGAACCCGTTGCTGCCCATCACTGCAAATCCCCTCCCCCCCGCCCCCCCAAAACACACTCCTGGGTCACCTGAATCTGAATAAAACCCCACGGGCGCCCCACTGCCACGGTCTCTTCTAGGGGACGGTGGGGCCGCGGTCTCCTCCTCCTCCTCCTGGGGTTCCCCTTAGGACACGGGGTGGGGAAGGGGCGGGGTGGGCCCCCCAGGATCACCCAATTTTCCTAACCCATCTCGGGGGGGGGATGCGAACCCCTTGCTGCCCACCACGGAATCCACCCCCTGGGTAATCCGAATAAAACGGCACCGTCGCCCCACTGCCATGGCTTCCCGCGGGCGGGGGTGGGGCGGGCATCTCCTCCCCATCCTCGGCTTCCCTTAGGACATGAGGTGGGGTGGTGGGGCCCGCGCCCCCCTTGGACGATGTGTGACCTACCTACCTCCAGGCAGGAACACACCGCCCGAAATCGTGTCCTCCGGGCAGCAGGGAACCGCGAGAGGGCGATGAATAGAACTCGGGAGGGCGCTGGGCAAGGCTTTGAATCTGCAGCGGAGACGCTCTAGGAGTCGTTCAGACGACGCTCTAGCGTTTGACTTTGCAGTTTCCATGATGTGTCCGTCAGGGATGTCCCTCCGCTGCACCGTCTCCGGGAAGTGCCCCAAGGAGCCGCTCTAGCGTTCTAAACTCATCTTCGCGTTACCATGGGAACGCTGCGGCGTCTGTAGGCCCCAAACCTGGCCCGTAGAGAGGAGGACGGGAGTCCTAGAGCGGCCGGTCCTCCGCCCCATGCCCCCTTGTTAAGCAGGGGCTTCTTTGAGCGTCTGGCTGCCTTCCTTCCGAGGCCCCCGAGATTAGGACCTGCGTGGATCGGGGAGTTGCCCTTGGCGGGTGGGGGGTTTGTGGTCCTCGCAGGCCTCCCTCTGCCGGGACCGGAGCCCTTCGGGGGCGTCTTCCTCCTCGCCTGGGCAAATCCAGCTGTTTCGGGTCTTCATTTACTGTACCAGGAATTCAAGATCTGCCACAGGGCTTCCCCGGCCAGGGGGATTCTGGGAATTGGAGTCCAAGAACAGCTGGGGAGGCCGGGGAGGGGGGGGGGGGAGCCGTCACTGGGAAACAGATTTCCAGAGGGAAAAAATCCCCCCTTTCTCCAATCTGTATCCTATAAACTCCCCCCCAAGTCCCCCCCCCTTTTGGACCAAAATAAATACAAGAGATTTTGTTTTTGCTTTGATGTTTCTATATATTTCTACACACATACACAGGAGACGGATGAAAATGTCCAGGGCTGGGGAGGAGAAATTAAAACCAAGGAAAGTGCCCGGGGGGACGACAAGGGGGGTCCCAATGAGTCATGGGGGGGGGTCCTCTGGTCTACTAAAGACCCCCCCCCAAAAAAGAGTGAACTTTGCATTGCAAAGGCTTCAAAATGTGTATTGCTCCAAAATGGTTTTTTTTTTTTGGGGGGGGGGACACACCATGAAGACCCCCATTTCTCCAAACCCTAACCAGGCTCAGCAGCCTGCAGGGGAACCTCCCCTTCCCCCATTAGTTCTTCTGTTTTTTAATTAGGGGGGGACACACCATGAATCACCAAGACTAATGACAGCTCCCCCCCCCCCCCAATAGGAGACCTCTAATTTTTGCTGCCTGGGATAATGAGCTTCCAATGCGCTGGGGGGGCAGGGGGAGAGTTCCTTCTTTGGGACAACGAATCCCAGCATCCCCCGGCGGCCAGGCTAGCCTCAGAGGGTGGGGGAGACCATACTCCCCTCCAGTCCTCCTCCTCTTCCTCCCTCATTAAAAGAAGACACCCATTAAACCTAATCTGAGGTGGTGATATTCCACATATGCTGCAATGCTGTTTTGTGGGAGCTCAACCCAAGCTCAGCTTCACACGGCTGATCATTCGGGCGTGGCGCTTTGAAGGCATGACGTGTCTGGAGGGAAAAAGCAGAGGCTGAACTCTGAGAAGGGTGGGAAATTCACAATCCGAATTTACACTCCATGTAAAAACTTACAGGCTGCGTCGTTTCGAGAAAAGGTTTTTCCTGCTGAAACACAAAATGCGGCCAACGCACCAACGGGCCTATTCCGGACGCGGGTTCCAGGCACAAAAAGGTTAACACAGCCATTTCTTTGGCAAAGCCAGGGCCCTTTTAAAAGGAAACGTTCAAAGGCCCTCCTTAAACACCTCCCACGACTTCCTAGCGGGGCAGAAACCAGAATGCACGTCATCCGGAGCGCACTTTCTAAGCCCGGTTGCCAACGTACAAACTCAACCGACGCCTGGAGTTTAAGGACACGAAATGGTGCAGCCGAACCAGAGAAGAGGCGCTCGACGCGTGACGCCCGGCCTTGGCAGGCGCTAAATGAAAGTCAATGTGCTTCATGTCACACCTGGCAGTCCCTGTTCTTGGCCCTGTTGTGTTGCTAAGGGTGAGAAGAAGCATCGTTGTTTACTAACGATGGTTGCTATGTTTTTGAGGTTTCTGATGCCATCTGGTAAGATTCTTGTATGTTTTTATAGCTAGTTGCTGAATTATTTTAATGACACGCAGACACATCTATAACTGTACAGTATATATTTCCAAGATCAGATTAACGGATCAGATTAAAATCTTACAACGATAACGAATAAGCACACAGGGAATTAGGAAGAAAGACAGCTTGATTTGTCCTCACTTCAAAATGACGGGGTATTAATGTAAATTAAAAAATAGAATAAGCAGCAGACAGGTGGTCTTGTGTGTCTAGGCTACGTGTGACACTTTCAAATCGAAGGCGCTTTTGGGTGAGTTCGTTCTGTGGTTCCCTCTGCCTGGCCTACAGTGAGAAAGATTAGAGGGCAACGTGAGGTTTGCCGTTCCCGGGGTGTGGTTCAAACATGCCCCAGTCCTCAGGGCAGATCTTCCTGTGTCTACCTTAGCAGAGGGAGGCAAGGCACCCAGTGGCGGTGGGATGACAACGCGTGGGCTACTGGACAGGCCCCTCTGGGCCAGGCCACTCTCCCCATCGCACGCCCCAACGCATGGCAGCCCTTTGGTAAGAATCGCCCCACAGGCGAGGCCTCTACGCTCTTCCCTGGGAAGACCAGCCCTGGGTTTCACAATCTCCCCTGCGGCCTACAAGTGTGAATCTACACCCCCCTGTCTGTCACCCTGGTTCCGTTCCTTTTGGGAAAGAGGTGCTCCGTTACTAGGAGGAAAATGTTTACCTGTAGAAATGGGCTGAAACCCGATGGTAGATTCGGTGACCTCACAGAGTTCCTCGTGCAGAGATCGGAGTGGCTCCTGGGACCCCGAGTGGCACCCATTTCTCCGTCAGGCCGACGGGCAGAGAGAGAAACGCCTCCGAGTCTGTAGGATGCTTCTATCCCGTGTCGTCAGTTCAATATGTCGTCTCCAGACGAAAGACAGACAGAAAGGGCTCCTTCTGGTCTTCCGGTTGTTCCTACGAAGGCAAGAGAGGAGAAGCCCTCAGTGCGACTCACACCCTTTCGTTGGCCAAGAGCTTCGCTCCTCCCTTCCCCACCCCTGACATAACCACCCTTTTAAAGTGGGATTGCTTTTTAGAATAAAACCTGACAAAGCCTGCCTCTCCCCCCCTCCCCCCGCCGGTGTGTGTGTGTCTGTGCCTGCGATTCAGTTGGGAGGCGTTAGGCTACGGGACTTCCCGGGAACCCTTCCTACAATGACAAGAGCCTTAGAAGGAATATTTATGGCCTCCTGAGCTGCACCTGGTCAGAGGTCAGCAACTGGGCTATTCCACGTTTCCTGGGGTTTCTGTCCGTGGGTTTGTGCGTCTTTTCTTTGGGTTCCCTTCCTTTAGTCAGAGTGGGGATGATGGCCTTGCAAGTCCATCAGGTGAAACCTTCCTTCCCTCCCTCCCCCAAAAACCTTCACTGTCACACCGTGGGCGGAGCCTACAGCATGGGCCATCTAGTCATGCCTGCCATGTGGCCATGTATATATCTGCAAACACAAGCAGCACTCGCTCTTTGATTGCACATGGAAATGAGCACTGCACCCTTGAGTCGGATAGGGCTGGCTTTTGAGCAAGGGAGACCAGGAACCTGATGGGGCACGGCAGGAGGTGGGCGTGGCCACCCAATTTTGCTCCCTCCCCTGCCCAGAGACCACCCAATTTTACTAACACCGGCGAACCCGTTGCTGCCCATCACTGCAAATCCCCCCCCCCCCCAAAACACACCCCTGGGTCACCTGAATCTGAATAAAACCCCACGGGCGCCCCACTGCCACGGTCTCTTCTAGGGGACGGTGGGGCCGCGGTCTCCTCCTCCTCCTCCTCCTCCTGGGGTTCCCCTTAGGACACGGGGTGGGGAAGGGGCGGGGTGGGCCCCCCAGGATCACCCAATTTTCCTAACCCATCTCGGGGGGGGGATGCGAACCCCTTGCTGCCCACCACGGAATCCACCCCCTGGGTAATCCGAATACAACGGCACCGTCGCCCCACTGCCATGGCTTCCCGCGGGCGGGGGTGGGGCGGGCATCTCCTCCCCATCCTCGGCTTCCCTTAGGACATGAGGTGGGGTGGTGGGGCCCGCGCCCCCCTGGCCTTGGACGATGTGTGACCTACCTACCTCCAGGCAGGAACACACCGCCCGAAATCGTGTCCTCCGGGCAGCAGGGAACCGCGAGAGGGCGATGAATAGAACTCGGGAGGGCGCTGGGCAAGGCTTTGAATCTGCGGCGGAGACGCTCTAGGAGTCGTTCAGACGACGCTCTAGCGTTTGACTTTGCAGTTTCCATGATGTGTCCGTCAGGGATGTCCCTCCGCTGCACCGTCTCCGGGAAGTGCCCCAAGGAGCCGCTCTAGCGTTCTAAACTCATCTTCGCGTTACCATGGGAACGCTGCGGCGTCTGGAGGCCCCAAACCTGGCCCGTAGAGAGGAGGACGGGAGTCCTAGAGCGGCCGGTCCTCCGCCCCATGGCCCCTTGTTAAGCAGGGGCTTCTTTGAGCGTCTGGCTGCCTTCCTTCCGAGGCCCCCGAGATTAGGACCTGCGTGGATCGGGGAGTTGCCCTTGGCGGGTGGGGGGTTTGTGGACCTCGCAGGCCTCCCTCTGCCGGGACCGGAGCCCTTCGGGGGCGTCTTCCTCCTCGCCTGGGCAAATCCAGCTGTTTCGGGTCTTCATTTACTGTACCAGGAATTCAAGATCTGCCAGGGGGATTCTGGGAATTGGAGTCCAAGAACAGCTGGGGAGGCCGGAGGGGGGGGGGCGTCACTGGGAAACAGATTTCCAGAGGGAAAAAATCCCCCCTTTCTCCAATCTGTATCCTATAAACTCCTCCCCCCAAGTCCCCCCCCCCTTTTGGACCAAAATAAATACAAGAGATTTTGTTTTTGCTTTGATGTTTCTATATATTTCTACACACATACACAGGACACGGACGAAAGTTTCCAGAGCTAGGGAGGAGAAATTAAAACCAAGGAAAGTGCCCGGGGGGACGACAAGGGGGGTCCCAATGAGTCATGGGGGGGGGTTCCCTCTAGTCCACTAAAGACCCCCCCCCCAAAAAAGAGTGAACTTTGCATTGCAAAGGCTTCAAAATGTGTATTGCTCCAACATGTTTTTTTTTTTGGGGGGGGGGGGGCACACCATGAAGACCACCATTTCTCCAAACCCTAACCAGGCCCAGCAACCTGCAGGGGAACCTCCCCTTCCCCCGTTAGTTCTTCTGTTTTTTAATTAGTGGGGGACACACCATGAATCACCAAGACTATTGACAGCTCCCCCCCCCCCCATAGGAGACCTCTAATTTTTGCTGCCTGGGATAATGAGCTTCCAATGAGCTGGGGGGGCAGGGGGAGAGTTCCTTCTTTGGGACAACGAATCCCAGCATCCCCCGGCGGCCAGGCTAGCCTCAGAGGGTGGGGGAGACCATACTCCCCTCCCCAGTCCTCCTCCTCTTCCTCCCTCATTAAAAGAAGACACCCATTAAACTTAATCTGAGGTGGTGATATTCCACATATGCTGCAATGCTGTTTTGTTTTGTGGGAGATCAACCCAGGCTCAGCTTAACACGGCTGATCATTCGAGCGGGGCGCTTTGAAGGCATGACGTGTCTGGAGGGAAAAAGCAGAGGCTGAACTCTGAGAAGGGTGTGAAATTCACAATCCGAATTTACACTCCATGTGAAAACTTACAGGCTGCGTCGTTTCGAGAAAAGGCTTTTCCTGCTGAAACACAAAATGCGGCCAACGCACCAACGGGCCTCTTCCGGACGCGGGTTCCTGGCACAAAAAGGTTAACACAGCCATTTCTTTGGCAAAGCCGGGGCCCTTTTAAAAGGAAACGTCCAAAGGCCCTCCTTAAACACCTCCCACGACTTCCTAGCGGGGAAGAAACCAGAACGCAGGTCATCCGGAGCGCACACTTTCTAAGCCCGGTTGCCAACGTACAAACTCAACCGACGCCTGGAGTTTAAGGACACGAAATGGTGCAGCCGAACCAGAGAAGAGGCGCTCGACGCGTGACGCCCGGCCTTGGCAGGCGCTAAATGAAAGTCAATGTGCTTCATGTCACACCTGGCAGTCCCTGTTCTTGGCCTTGTTGTGTTGCCAAGGGTGAGAAGAAGCATCGTTGTTCACTAACGATGGTTGCTATGTTTTTAAGGTTTCTGATGCCATCTGGTAAGTTTCTTGTATGTTTTTATAGCTAGTTGCTGAATTATTTTAATGACACGCAGACACATCTATAACTGTATAGTATATATTTCCAAGATCGGATTAACGGATCAGATTAAAATCTTACAACGATAACGAATAAGCACACAGACAAGTAGGTAGAAAGACAGCTGGATTTGTCCTCACTTCAAAATGACGGGGTATTAATGTAAATTAAAAAATAGAATAAGCAGCAGACAGGTGGTCTTGTGTGTCTAGGCTACGTGTGACACTTTCAAATCGAAGGCGCCTTTGGGTGAGTTCGTTCTGTGGTTCCCTCTGCCAGGCCTAGAGTAAGAAAGATTAGAGGGCAACGTGAGGTTTGCCGTTCCCGGGGTGTAGTTCAAACATGCCCCAGTCCTCAGGGCAGATCTTCCTGTGTCTACCCCAGCAGAGGGAGGCAAGGCACCCACTGGCGGTGGGATGACAACGCGTGGGCTACTGGACAGGCCCCTCTGGGCCAGGCCACTCTCCCCATCGCACGCCCCAACGCATGGCAGCCCTTTGGTAAGAATCGCCCCACAGGCGAGGCCTCTACGCCCTTCCCTGGGAAGACCAGCCCTGGGTTTCACAATCGCCCCTGCGGCCTACAAGTGTGAATCTACACCCCCCTGTCTGTCACCCTGGTTCCGTTCCTTTTGGGAAAGAGGTGCTCCGTTACTAGGAGGAAAATGTTTACCTGTAGAAATGGGCTGAAACCAATGGTAGATTCGGCTGACGGGCAGAGAGAGAAACGCCTCCGAGTCTGTAGGATGCTTCTATCCCGTGTCGTCTGTTCAATATGTCGTCTCCAGATGAAAGACAGACAGAAAGGGCTCCTTCTGGTCTTCCAGTTGTTCCTAGGAAGGCAAGAGAGAAGCCCTCAGTGCGACTCACACCCTTTTGTTGGCCAAGAGCTTCGCTCCTTCCTTCCCCACCCCTAACATAACCACCCTTTTAAAGTGGGTTTGCTTTTTAGAATAAAACCTGACAAAGCCTGCCTGCCTCACACACACACCCCCCCCCCGCCGGTGTATGTGTGTGTGTGTGTCTGTGATTCAGTTCGCAGGCGTTAGGCTACGGGACTTCCCGAGAACCCTTCCTACAATGACAAGAGCCTTAGAAGGAACATTTATGGCCTCCTGAGCTGCACCTGGTCAGAGGTCAGCAACTGGGCTGGCTTTTGAACAATGGAGACCATGACCCTGATGGGGAAGGGCAGGGAGGTGGGCTTGGCTACCCAATTTTGCTCCTTCCCCTGCCGAGAGACCACCCAATTTTACTAACACCGTAGTATCTGTTGGTGCCCATTACTGCAACCCCCACCCACCCCCTAACACACCCTGGGTCATCCCACCCTCTCCCACCCCCACCCCTGCCCGGCCTACCTTCTCTCTCAGAGCAGGGAGGAGGGCGTTGAAGCAGGTGGGCTGGAAGACCCCTCCCCCGATGGCGGTGCAGAGGAGCCGGCCGGAGGAGAAGGACCGCTGGGCCTTCTCTTAGTCGGCCTCCAGGACCTTGACCAGTGGCAGGAGGGACCCGCCCATCATCAGCAGGAAGACGGCCCCCAGGCACAGTGCCCCATTCATCCTGGCTTTGGGGCAGGCAGGCAGGGAGGGCCGGCGGGCGTCAAGGTGTGGGTCTCGGCTCCTCAGGTGTGGGGCAGCGGCCACTGGCCAGGCCAAGCCATGGGACCCTGGAAGAGAAACGCAGCAGGGTAAGCACACGGAGCGCATCCTACGACGCACAGAAGGACGGACGGAGAGAGGGACAGGCAGCAGGGCCCCCCCTGCCTTGCCAATGAACTGCCACCAGGTTGAAGCCCCTCCCGGGCACCTGACCCACTGCGCCCCCCGCCCCCGCCCCACGGAGGAGAAGCTGAATGAGGGCCTCTTTGCTGCTGCCCCTCTGGGGGCCCCGGCTGCCCGTTTTCCCTCCACTTTCCTTTCCCTCCTTCCTCAGGGCGTGAAAGAGAAAAATAAACCAAAAGGCTCTTTCTTGGCTTCCTCTTATTCTGCCTGAAAGACTCCAAGGGGGGGGGGTCAAGCAGGGGGCAGGGGGGTCAAACAGGAGGCAGGGGGGGAAGGGGGGTCCCTGCCACCAGCCCCACCTTCCTGGACAGCTGGCTGGGGGACCCCGGGGGGGGGGAAAGGTTTGGGGTTCCTTTTAGTTCACTCCCCGCCCCACCTCTTTCTCCTCCTCCTCAGAAAATCAGGCCTTGAACCTGGATTTGGAGGCATGGAAGTGTGGGGGGGCGAGGATGATGATGATGATGATGATGAGGGTCTTCTTCACTCTCTTCCAGCCCCCCCATAACAACAACAGCCCCCCCCCCCCGTTCTCCCTTCCTTGCGTAGAAACTACTACGGAGAAGATCCGTGGCTTTCCGGGGGTCCCTGGAGGGCATCTAGATTAGAGCCCCTGGCCAAGAAGAAGAAGAAGAAGAAGCTGCCGCCCCCCTTCCGCCCCCCCTCGTGGCCCCCCTCGTGGCCTACCTGACAAGGGGGGTGTCCTGCTGGCCCCCCCCACCATTGCAGAAGCCCCAAATATTGGGGGGGGGACGAAAAGGGGGGGAGAAGGAGGTTCGAGGGGGGAAATACATAAAGTTTAACTCTTAAGAGGGGGAAAAAGTAACTTGAGTTACCCTGGGAACGGCTTGACAGAGTAAAGTAACTTGCAGAGCCTGGAGATCTTCTTGACGGAGGAAAAGGACGACGCTGACGGGCCCCCCCCCTCCGCGCCCCCCCTCCCCTCCCCTCCCTGCCTGCTCCCTTCCGCCCAGAGCTTGGAAAAGTTACTTTTGCCGCGTGGTTCAATAATTCAGCGCCATCATTCCTCACTTAGCCAAAAAGGAGTTCCTTCTTCCCCACCTGCCAAAAAGTAACGCTTCTTCCCTTCCGTTCCAGCCGGGGCTCGTTGCGCGCGCAGCCCCCTCCCGCCCTCTCCGGCCGCCCTTAGCAACCGCCGCGCCCCGCCCCGCTAGGCCGCCGGAGGACCCTAGCAACGGGCCCGAGTCGCCTCGGGTCTTCCCGGACGTTCCTTCCGCCTTCCCGGGTCGCCCCCGCCCTCCGAGCAGCGATGCCCCGCCCGCGGAACGGTGATTGGGTCGTTTCTGGAAAACCTGTTAGCTGATTGGCTAGCGTAACTGTCCCTTAAACCTCGCAGGAACCGCCTACTTCATGTACGTCCCCCAAGAGTGTCCGTCCTACTTCCGGTAAATGTAGGCGCATCACCGTATAGGGACCTGCAGTACAACGAGGACACTGAGCAAGGGTTCCCGTGTTGAAAAATCCTAATGCGATATTTTGCGCCCTCTGGCGTCTATTTTGGGGAACTGCAGGCTATGAAATCCTAAGGCTTATTCTGCAGGCTATGAAATTCTGGCTTATTTTGCGCCCTCTGGTGGCGGAATTTCGGAACTGCAGGCTATGAAATTCTGTGGTTTTTTGCGCCCTGTGGTGGCGGCATTTGGGAACTGCAGTTCCCAAATCTCGCCACCAGAGGGCGGAAAAATGAATCGTTAGGATTAATTACCCTGCATTTCTGAGAGGCCGCCACCAGAGGGCCCCAAATAGGGCAGAATTTAATAGCCTGCAATTCCGAAATGCCGCCACCAGAGGGCGCAAAATAAGCCCTCAGGATTTCGTAGCCTGCAATTCTCAAACGTGGCCACCCGAGGGCGCCAATTAAGGCAGAATTTCATAGCCTGCAGTTCCCCGAAAGAGACGCCAGAGGGCGCAAAATAACGCAGTAGGTCACTTCCCAATCCAGGAACCTTCGCTGTGAGGCCTCGTTTTACTCCAGGTCACTCTAAGGTGATGCGCAATTACAGGAAATGCAACGGACACTTTTTTTTAAGGCACCTACTGGAAGGAGGCGGTTCCTGCTAAGTCTAACGGGCAGTTTCCCCAGCCAATCAGCTTTCAGCTTTCCCGGAATTGACCCAATCACGGTTTACGGGGCGGGCCGTCGCTAATGGCGACCCGGGAAGCTGGAAAGGACGGCGGGGAATATCCGCGCCGGTGCCCGAGGCGAGTCAGGGGCCGTTGCTAAGGGTCCTCCGGCGGCCGAGGGGAACGGGACGGCCGTTGCTGGGGCGGGCGGCGGCGGCGGCGGCGGCCAAGGAGGGAGGGAGGGAGGGAGGGAGGGAGGAGGGGAGCAGCGTTACCTTTGCAAGGGAAAAGAACTACTTTTGCGATTATTAACGTATAGGGAACTCGTTGGGCGGGGCGCGCGCGGACTGTAACTTTCCAAAAGTAACTTCTCCAGGCTCAGGGTGCTGGCGGGGTGAGTAGAGCCCCTTCCACGTTGTTCCCATGATGGTAACTCGTTACTTCGCCTCCTCCCTTTGAGCCACCCAGGGCTGATGATTCAACGTTACTTTCTCCCTTAGTCCTTCCGCAACAAAAGTAACGAGGTGGGGAGATTGGGGGGGGGGGCGCGTCCAAAGCGCGGTGGCTCCCCAGTTCGATGCCAGGCTCCGTACCAGGGAAGCCCTTCGTCGTCTTCTTCCTTGGTTCTTTGGGTCGCACCCATCGATGGGCCTCTGGGGTGGGGGTTGGGGGTGGGTTGAGATAAAGGGGTCCAGGCCTCCCTCCCTCCCTCCCTTCATTCCCGCTTTTCCTCTCGCTTTCCAGGTGGACGTTTGTGCCTCAGATGCTGGAGATCCAGGAATGGTTCTGGCGGCAGAGATGGCCCCTCCCACCTTCTGGGGGCCACATCTGGCCTACGTCTGATCACTCGTGCGGTCACGACTCAATAAAGGTCTAGCAATGGATTCTGCCTCTGCCTGGTGGCTCTTAGCTCCAAAGGACACCAGAGTCTCTTCTTGAAACGCTTCTCCTAGACGTACGTTGTGTGTGTGTGTGTGTGTGTCTGTGCGTGCGTGCGTGTGTTTGTCTGTGTGTGTGTGTGTGTGTGTTAGGCAACGTGGCTCCCCAGAGGTTCTTGGCCTTCAGTCCCCAGCTGTGCTGACTTGGGCTTCAGGGAATTGGAAGGCCAAGATCCGCCCCCCCTCCACTGTGGGGAGCCAGGCTTCCTGGACCCCCGTGGTCTGGAGGGCTGAACTAATCCCTCCACTGCTGCACCCCCACCCCCGTGGAAGCCACCCACCCCCTGGCGCCACACCCCCTGTTTTGGTGGGGAGCTTCCTGGCAGGTAATTAAGCAGAAGAGCCACGAGAACGACAACAAACCCCAACTGGTGGGTTAAAAGGATTTATTTTAGTTTTCTACATCAAAAGGGGGGACGTCGTGGGAATCTTGTTTCTGAAAGCGCCAGGAGGCCGTTTCTCCAGGAAGAGAGAGGGGAAAACAAGGCCTTGGCTTCTCACGACCACCACGGTCATGAAAGTGCCTCCCCCCACCCACCCCGGCTGCAGCCTCTCCACCCCTATCGTGGCTTGGGTCTGCAGGGGTGTGCGTGCGTGCCTGTGGGATTTGGCATCTGGGGTGGGGAGGGCTTTGCGGTCCAGCCTGGAAGTGGAAGAGGAAGAAGAGGACCAAAGCCTTCCTCCTCCTCCCAGCTGAGCTTGTAGCTGTCTTTGGAAATCTCCCCCCTGCTGGAAACTCTTCAAGGCTGCAACCGGATGGGTCTCCTCAAGAGGCAAAGGGCAGCCTGCCCTCCATCCTGGCCGAGTCAGGGAACAGAAGAATCTCTGGGAGTTCTTCCTTGCAAGCCCTCTTCCTCCCTCCCTCGGCACAGGATAGGAAGCCAGCCCCCCCCTCAAAGATAACCCCCCTCCCCAAGCCACGCGCTTCTTCTCTTGGCTGTTCCACATCAGGAGCTGCCCCCCAAAGGAAGGAAGGCAGGGCAGCCAGGGGGTAGAACTGTCAGCCCCAGAGTCTCTCTCTCTCTCTCTCTCTCTCTCTCTCTCTGCAGTTTCGGAGTGGAGGTTTTCTTCCGAGAAAGAGCCTTTTCTCGGGGAGGGGGGGAGCAGGAAAAGGGGGGGGGGGTGGAACAACTAAGGTCAACTCCAGAGGGAGGGCCATGGCCATAAGGAAAGAGGGAGGGAAGGAAGGGTTTTGGGGAATTGGAAAGGGGGGGACTATGTGGAAGAGGCTCTAACATGCAGGGTTGGACCCCCCCCCCAACCATGGGGCTAGGCTCCCCCCGCCTCCCCTCCCTCGTTTGTCTTCCCTTCCGACTGGAGAATCAGCCGCAGAGACTCGGTCCACACACACACACACACGCACGCTTTCCTTCCTTCGGCCGCACCGTCGGTTGGTGGGAGCTGAGACAAAGGCCTCATTAGTCCTGCAGTACTCGGGAATTATGTTAGCGCAAAAGATTTCAGAGGCTAGACTCCGTTTCGCCCATTTCTCATAGAGGGTCACTCACAGATGCCACGTGCCCGTGCGCTGCAGGAACTTAGTTAAAAGCCAGGGACACTCAGTGGCAAATGAAGCCATTCCGGGCGTTAGAAAGCCCCGTCTTGAGAAGAGAGCCTACCACTTCCAGCTGCAGCTAGAGTGATCTGATCAACCGTAAATCTCAGGGTATTGTACAGCCATTGCCCAATTCCTTCTGCTCTTTCTTTTCCAGGAAGGCCGGCCGTTTGCTGAAGAATGAGAGATGGGAGCGTCCCAGGAGGAAAGCTCACTTTCTGCCAAGCGAGCTCAAAGACAGGCCTTGAGTGAAACATCAAGGCAGGGGAGTTGAGATGCTTGCGGAGACAGTCTAAGACAAGCACGGCAGCTTCGTGCTCTTTACCTGCAGGGCGGCAGAGGCAAACTGGCCAGCTGCAGCTCCTCTACCCGAGGGACTGGCCCGCTCGGCCTTCCTTCAGCCTGGAGGAAGACATAGACCGTGCACCTACGGCATCGTAGAGGCACGGTCCCATCTGTTTCCAGCTCGACAGAGGCAGACCTAGTCTTCGCAGGACCCTTGGCTGCCTGCCGTTCAGATCTCTTACCAATCCAAAAAACCCATCTTACCACAGCACGGCTCACAGGGCTATTTACCACTAGCTCCCTTTGGGATAAGAAGGCCGCTTCCGTCCCACCCGTGCCCTCATGGGGGCCACTTCTGTACAACTCGTGCTGAAGGAGACGGGCCTTTTTTGAGCTCGCTTGGCAGAAGGTGAGCTTTCCTCCTGGGACGTTTCCATCTCTCGTCTTCAGCAACCGGCCTTCCTGGAAGCGAAAGAACAGAAGGATGGGTAATCACTGTACAATACCCCGAGATTTACTGTTTATCAAATCACTCTAAGTACAGCTGGAACTGGTACGCTCTCTTCTCAACACGGGGCTTTCTAACACCCAGAATGTCTTCATTTGCCACCGTGTGTCATTGGACTGTAACTAAGTTCCTGGAGCGCACAGGCCTATTGCACCTGTGAGTGAGCCTCAATGCAATGGGCGAAATAGAGCCTAGCCTCTGAAAGATTTTGGGCTAACATAATTCCCGAGTACTGCAGGACTAATGAGGCCTTTGTCCCAGCTCCCACCCACCTAGCAGTTCAAAAGCAAGACGTTGCAAGTAGATAAATAGGGACCCCTTTGGTGGGAAGGTAAGCCTTCCGTGCGCTCCAGTGGCTAGTCGTGCCTGCCACATGACCACCAAAACGTCTAGAATCAGACAGTGCTGGCTCTTCAGCTTTGAAACAGATGAGCACTGAACCCTAGAGGCAAATAAGACTGGATTTCCAGCAAGGGAAACTTGTACCTTTGCTTTTAATGAATCGTTGGCGTTGAAGAGGCCGCAAGGCTCCTTCCGGTATTGACTGCTCCAGTATGCGCCGTGGCTGTAACCCTCCCAGATGTTGGTTTTATTGCTTATTTCATGCCAGCCAACCCCCAAACTCAAAGACCAACCTCTATAAGCCCCACAAACCATCATCCTACCTAGCCCTGACCCTGGCAGACGTACTAAGTGGGCGGGAGGGAACGAGAGAGAGTTAATTAACAGGGTTAGTTATAAATGCCTCCTACCCCCAGACCTTTGCGATCCCCCCTACGACACCCCCCCCCCAAACAAAATATGACAGATAAAAAGATTATTTGTTTTTGGTTTTTTGGGGGGTGGGGGTGGGGGTGGTGGTACGTGAGTCCGATTGGGCATTTCCTATCGGGGTTCGAAGGAGGGAAGTCCTAGTCACGCTCCTCTTGAGGAATCCCACAGCCAAAGGGGGGGAGGTGGGTTAGTAGGCAGTTCCCCCCCCCCCCCCGTTCCTGGCCTGAGGACGCGGAGAGAACCGGGCGAGCGAGGCCCACAAGCCCCCCACACACCCCGGGCACCTTTCCGATCCACGCAGGGCCTCCTCGGGGGCCTCGGAAGGCAGCCGGACGCTCAAAGAAGCCACGGCTTAGCAAGCGGCCACGAAGCGAGGACCGGCCGCTCTAGGACTCCCGTCCTCCTCTCTACGGGCCAGGCTTGGGGCCTCCAGACGCCGCAGCGTTCCCATGGTAACGACGTTGTAAAAGGCGGGGCGAGACGTGCCGCGCAGATGAAACTTGAACGGTAGAGCGGCTCCATAGGGGACCTCCGGGAAGAGGCTTTCCGGAGGACCGACCCTCCGACAGCCAAAGGCTAGAGCGTCCCCATGGGGGCACTTCCCGGAAATGGTGTAGGGGAGGAACATCCCTGACGGACACATCATGGAAACTGCAAAGGCAAACGCTAGAGCGTCGTCTCTTCAACTCCTAGAGCGTCTCCCCCGCAGGTTTCAAGCCTTGCCCGGCGCCGTACTGAGTGCTCTTCATCGCCCTCTCGTGGTTCCCTGCTGCCCGGAGGTCACGAGGTCGGGCGCTGTGTTCCAGCCTGGAGGTAGGTAAGATCGTCAAAGGGGGCGCGGGCCCCACCACCACCCCACCCCACCCCAAGTCCTAAGGGAAGCCGAGGAGGGGGAGGAGACCCCCACCCCACCGACCCCGGGAAGCAATGGCAGCGGGGCGACGGTGTCATTTTATTCGGTTTACCTAGGGGTGGATTCAACAGGTTCGCATCCTCCCCCCCCCCCACCCGGGAAGGAGCGTTAGGAAAATTGGGTGATCCTACCTAGTAGTACCTCCAGAACGGAGGCAGGGAGGAGGGGGGCCGCCCGGGGAGCCCCTACCCTTCCCCACCCCGTGTCCTAATGGGAACCCCAAGGAGGAGGAGGAGGAGGAGGAGACCGCGGCCCCACCGTCCCCTATCTAGAGCCCATGGCAGTGGGACGCCGGTGGGGTTTTATTCAGATCCGGATTACTCAGGGGTGTGTGTTTGGGGGTGGGCAGTGGTGGGCAGCAACAGGTTCGCCGGGGTTAGTATAATTGGGTGGTCTCTGGGCGGGGGAGGGAGCAAAATTGGGAGGCCCTGCCCCGCCCCATCAGGTTATGTCCCTGCAAAAGTGGTTCATGGTCTCCCTTGCTCAAAAGCCAGTCCTATCCGACTCAAGGGTGCAGTGCTCATCTCCATGTACAACCGAAGAGCCAGTGCTGCTTGTGTCTGCAGATGCATAGATGGTCACATGGCAGGCATGACTAGATGGGTCATGATGTATGCTCCACCCACGGTTTGGTAGCAAAATTTTTTGCTGCCCACCACTGTGTGTGTGAGAGAGGGAGGGAAGGAAGGTTTCACCTGATGGATTTGGAAAGCCATCATCCCTACTCTGACTAAAACGAAGGGAACCCAAAGGAACGACACACAAACACACGCACAGAAACCCCAGGTAACGTGGAATAGCCCAGTTGCTGACCTCTCACCACGTGCAGCTCAGGAGGCCATAAATGCTCCATTTAAGTCTCTTGTCTTTCTTGGAAAGGTTCCCGGGAAATCACGTAGCCTAACCCCTGCCAAATGAATCTCAGACACACACACACACAGAGGGAGGGGGAAGCCTTTGTCGGGTTTTATTTTTAAAAGTAAACCCACTTAAAAACGGTAGTTATGTAAGAGGTGGGGAAGGGAGGTGCAATGTTCTTGGCGAACAAAAGGGTGAAACGCACTGAGAGCTGCTTCTTTCTTGCCTTTCTAGGAAGAACCAGAAGATCAGAAGGAGCCTTTTCAGTCATTGTTTTTTCTGGAGACGACAGGTTGAACATAAGAGTGTGGAATAAAAACATCCTACAGACTATGATCTCTCTGCCCGTCAGCATGAAGGAGAAATGGCTGCCGCTCAGAGTCCAAGGAGCCCGTCCAATCTCTGCACGAGGAACTTGGAGGTCACTGATTCTAGCATTAGGTCTCATTCCATTTCTACAGGTAAACATTGCCCCCCTAGTAACAGAGCACCTCTTTTCCAAAATGAACAGAACCAGGGTGACAGACAGGGGGTATAGATTCACACACAGCGCCCCCCCCCCCCCGTACCTGTAGGCCGCAGGGGCAAGTGCAAAACCCAGGGCTGGTCTTCCCAGGGTGCCCAAACTTTTAAAGACGAGGGCCGGTTCACAGTCCCTCTGGTTGCTCGAGGGCCGAGCTATTTTTTCAATGGGATCTCTGCCCTGCCCTCCCGGCCTCACTGCTACTAACCCTCCCCACCATCGCTGCCACCTCTGCTTCAAAAGACAAATGCAAAGGACAAACCAAACCAGAAGAGGAAGGAAGAGGGAGGGAGGGAAGGTTTGCCCTTTGTGTTTATCTTTGGAAGCAGCAAGTGGAAAGTCGGAGTTCGATTTCCAAGTACTGAATGATGGACTTAGCTTCTGTCTCTGCCTCAGCTCCTGCCAAACCTAACAGTTAAAGGTAAAGGTTTCCCTTGCTCGAAAGCCAGTCGTATCCGACTCTAGGGGTCAGTGCTCATCTCTGTTACTAAGCCGAAGAGCCAGCGCTGTCTGCTTCTGCAGACGTTTCCATGGTCATATGGCAGGCATGACTAGACACCAGAGCGCACGGAAAACTGTTACCTTCCCACAGAAGTGATCCCTATTTATCTACTTGCAATTTCTTGCTTTCAAACTGCTAGGTTGGCAGGAGCTGGGACAGAGACGGGAGCTCATTCCATCCTGCAGTACTCGGGATTCGAACTGCTGACCTTCCGCCTCCCAGTCAGCATCTTAGTGACTTGAGCCACTGCAGTTAGAAAGCAAGAAATTGCAAGTAGATAAATAGGGACCACTTTGGTGGAAAGGTAGAAAGTGTTCCATGCACTCCAGTGTCTAGGCATGCCTGCCACATGTCCACAGAAATGTCTGCAAATGCAGACAGTGCTAGCTCTTTGTCTGTAAACAGAGATGAGCACTGAACCCTAGAGTCGGTTATGACTGGCTTTTGAGCAAGGGTGACCTTTACCTTTGCCAGACCTCCCCCTACCATTCCTGCATCATACATTAGCCCAGCCCACGTTTTAAAAACACCCAAGCTCAATGTTGTCATTATATCTTGGAGCCATGCGTTCCAAAGTCCCATTGACCCTTGGGTGGCAAAGAAATTTCTTTCTTCAATTCCCCAAACTTTGCTGACTCCATTTCATTGCTGGTCTTCCCCACTGCCTCTACCCTGTGTAGAATTCCAAAAGCTCAACCACATTTCTCCTAAGAAAAGTATCCAGACATCCTGATGTTTATCAAGATTGCTTTTACATGCATTTGCGTGCATTTTAATCAAATTATACGTCATTTCCTGTTAACAATCTTAAACATTTTTTAAAAGGTAATGAAAAACAATAGAAAAAGCACATTGCATTTCAAAAATTCTTTGCAACTACTCAGTGATGGCAAAAAAAATGCTTTTCAAAGAGATTTATCTTTAAAAAAAAATTGCTTTCAACAAGGAACTCCAAAATATTACTGTTAAAAGGAAACGTTCCAAATTCTGAAGCCACTGAGAAATTTTTAGATCTTTTTCCACCTGGGGAGAAATGACTCGTGACTGTCTCTGCCCCAGCTCCCGCCAGCCTAACCTTTCCAAAGCAAGACATTGCAACTATAGCACTGTAAATAAATAGGTACCGCTTTGGTGGGAAGGTAAACCGCATTCTGTGCACTTCGGTGTCTAGTCATGCCTGCCACATGTCCATGGAAAAGTCTGCAAACGCAGACAGCGCTGGCTCTTTGGCTATAAACTGAAATGAGCACTGAACCCCAGAGTCGGATATACGACTGGCTTTCGAGCAGGGGCGACCTTAAAGAGGAGAGGGAAACCAACTGGGAAAGGAGGCTCCCCTCCCCCCCCCCCCCCCACCTCACGGCCGAGCTAGGGAGGAGAGCTCCAGGAAAAGTCTGCTTCAAAACGGCAAAGTGACAGGACAAATCAAAAGAGAAAAGGGAGGGTGGAGGAAACCTGGTTTTGCAAATCATTTCAAACAAGGGCGACCTTAAAAGGGGAAAGGAAGGCTGGCTTGGGAAAAGGTGGCCCCAGTCTGTCTTGAAAGACAAACTGCCAAAGTCAAAGCAATCTTTAAAACAGGGAAAAAGAAAGCGGAGGGAGAAAGAGAAGGGGATGGAGGAGGAAAGGAAGGGCGATTCACAACAGGTCATCAATCACAATCCAATATGACAATCACAATCCAATCACAAGGGACCCGGTTTCGCCTGCAAGGCGGGCAATAATTCTCTTAAAGATCTGACAGCTTAACTTGGCACCTTCTTCATTCTTTAACTCCCTGGTTTGTTTTAAGTGGGTTTTGTTGTCGAGCTTGGAAAGTCCTTCTACTTCCCCCACCCCAAAATGGTGTGGGTTTATTATGTTGGGATCTGGTGCCCCCTTTACAAGCGGATCCTGTGCTGGATCCTGCCATGTTCGATCAAGAGCATCGCCTTGGGCAGATCTATTTTCACAAAAACGATAAACAAAGGAATAAAGCAAACAAACAAACAAGGGCGTCCCTTTAAGATTCCCCAGTGAATTATTATGATTATTACAGTCTGATAATCATTACTATTGCAGGACGTGGGTTGTGTTTCCCGGAGTGGCCACGAGGCGGCACTGCAGGGTAAGCTTTGAGCCGGACTCACCTGGGCGGCGGGCCTTACCTGGGCGGCGGCGGCGGCGGCGGCGGCGGCTTCCCCGGAGAGGAGCAAAGAAAGGTAAGAAGAGGAGGGTTTAGTAGGGCGGGGGGGAAAGGGGTGTGTGGGGGTGGGGTGGGGGTGGGGGTGGGGTGGGGGTGGGGGGGGGTGGGTTTCAGTAGAATAATAATGTTGTGTCTGGGTTGGAAAGATTTTTCCCCTGCCTGGGCTGGAGGGAATAATAATATTCTCTGGCTGTTTCCACTCCTTGGGTGCCAGGATCAGACCCAAAGAGATGGGCCTCCTAACTAAGGATGGCCGCAAAGTAGGGGAGGGTTTCGGACTCCAAGGAGGCCCAGAATGCCCCCAACCACACATGCTTTGTGTGTGTGTGTGTGTGTTTGTGGTGCCCAGGTTTTGGGTTGCAATTGGCAGAACTGGACCAGTTAAAATCCCTCCATAGTACGTTTTGGGGTCCAGTTATCCTCTGATCACCCCGTCCAAAAATGAAACGAGAAGCCTTGATGCATCCTTAAGGCCCGGCATGTTTTATTGGGCATAGGATTCCCCACCCCCCACCCAAAAGTTTACAGTTCATTCATTTCCCCCAACCTCGGCCCTCCGGGTGCTCTTGGACTTCAATTCCCAGAAGCCCCGAGTCAAGACTCCTGCGGATCAGGGGCTTCTGGGAGCTGAAGTCCAAGAACACCCGGAGTGCCGAGGTTGGCCATCCCTGCCTGAGCCGAGCAGGCTCCCTTTCCATAAAGGAAGGGTCCTTTTTACACCCTCAGGACGGGGGCCGATGGATGCGGAGGCCACACGACGTGGCCTGACACCCTTAAAACGGCCCCAAGCCTCTCGGGTCTTTTCGCTGCAGCCTTAGAAGTAACTCAGAAAAAGACATCCCTCTTCGGGGTCCCGTGGGCTCCTTCTGCAGGAATTGAGGCTTTATTTCTCAGGAGTCCATGGAGAGCGTTCCAGGCAAACTCTTAGAAACACCTTTTCCTGTTCCTCAGTTTGAGGGAAACCTCAAGCAGGGAAGGAAGACGTCATTTCTGTACTTTGGACAAGAGGTTCCTCAGCTTGAATGAGTTTGGTGCCCCAGAAATGCAGATGTTTCCCCTCTAGCTTCAGGGCCTCGGCCAGGATTAGCGAGGGTGGTTTCCCTCTTGGATGTTCACCTCAAACCTCTTTCCCTGCCTAGCAGTCAGGAGACATCGTCTGGGCCAGGGAAAGGCTCCCTCTCCAGCCCAGCCGTGAGGAGGAGGAGAGCAGTCCGTAAGCTGGCAGGGGGGGCAATCCAGAAACTCCCCCCCGCAGGCCCCCCAAGCACTCTCACACAACCCCCGGCCTCTAGGCAGGAGCCCTCTGTCTGCTCCAAACGGTCCAGAGTCCCAGGCGGAGCTCAGAAAGATCACTTTAAGATGAACACCCTCCAAATCCACAAAATAAGGCATTCCCACTCCTTTGTAAACAGGGTGCTGGTCTCTCCCCCCCCCCCCACACACACACACCAAAAAAAAAGGTCTCAACCCAGATAAAAGAGAAAACTGGACTGCCCTAAGACTTTCCAGCCTCCAGAGTCCAATCTGCCCATTTCCAGAGTTTGGCTTTGAATCTCTTGTTGGTCTTTTCCGACGTCTGTGTGTAGAGGGTCTTCCCTCTCCGTCTTTTAAGGGTCGCCTCCCTCAGACCGCCTCGCGGAGGTGTGTCGTCGTCGTCTCCTGTGGTTCTCCCCAGTTATCCTTGCTCACCCTCCAGAGTTCCAAGGCAGTCTCTGGGGGTCGGGGGGTGGGACTCTGGTTGTCCGGAGGGGCAGACGTGGCGTGGAAGCCCTGCCTTGGTCCCAGTCTCTGCTGGGGTGCTTGGTGGCCAGGGGTGCTTGCGAGGGTCTTGCTCTGAGCCCCTCTTTCTGAGCGACACTTTCTGGACGCAGTGTTGGCGGAGGAGGGAGGCCAGCGAAGGAATAGGGACTTTCTGCACTGGGGTTGGGTTTATCTTGCGGCTACGTTGAGGTCCACCTCCACCTGCTTGTGCGTGCGCTGATCTGCCCCGCACTGGCCTGGCAGAGGCTCCCCTGCAGAGTCATCCCCAGCGAGAGCCGAAGTTCTTGGTGTGATCCTGGTTGGGCTCCCCAACTTGGGCCTGTTATTTTCCCTTCAGAAGAGTCTTCCTGGCAGGGACCTTCCGTTTGGTGTTGGGGCCGTGGGTCTTGAACGTGACCCTTCGAGTCAGGGTGGCTCCCAGGTGGGTTTTTTTGGAGGAGGGGGGGTTGTGCATGTGCGCGCGCAATGTTCAAGCCTGGTGCCATTCTAAGTCAATTTGCGGATTCCAGGTGGGAAATTTATCTTTTGAAATGTGTTGGGTTTCCTTCTTGCTCCCGACCGTCTCCCTTTCAAGATTAAATTAAAATAAATTAAAATAAATTTAATAAATTCATATACCGCCCTATCCAAAGGACTCTGGGCAGTGTACACAAGTTAAAACCAAGGCTAGACCCCCAAAGGTGTCTAATTCTGGGAGATGATAGCAATGCTATTCGGGCCCCTGGTCTGGTCACCCCACCCCAGAATTGACCGGACCCTTCCCCTCTCCCCTTCCCTCCTTCCTGTGGGTTGCCTGCACAATGGCAAAGCTGCTCTTGGTTCCTCATGCGCTCTCTCTCTCTCTATGCCACACTGCCAGGGGAACCAGAAAGCAGCAGGAAAAGAGGAAGACCAGGGAAGAGATGGATGAACTTCAGGCTTGAGTTGGCAAGAGCCGAGCCAGGTGGGCTGGCGAGAGGGTCTTCTGGAGGCCCCTCCGTCCATCCACGGGGGCCTCCTCTCGTGAGGTCGGCTGGCACACATTGGCCAAAGCATCTCCCATGTGTTTTCCCTTGTCAAATCGACCCAGCTCTTTCTAGTGTGTATTTTAAATTTTAAACCACAGTAATGGGTAACGCCCCCTCAGACATCATTTTATAGTCTAGTCTTGTCTGTCTGTCTGTCTGTCTGTCTGTCTGTCTGTCTGTCTATCTATCTATCTATCTATCTATCTATCTATCTATCTATTGTTTTGGAGTCTTTTCAATCCATCTATCTACAGTATCATTTTATAGTCTTTTCCATCTATCTGTCATTTTATACTCTTCTCTATCTACTTACCTACCTACCTATCTCTCTGTCTGTCTGCCTCTATCTGTCCATCTACCTACCTATTTCACTGTCCGTCTACATCTATCTATCTACCTACCTACCTACCTACCTACCTACCTATCTATCTATCTATCTATCTATCTATCTACCTACCTACCTACCACACTGCCAGGGGAACCAGAAAGCATCAGGAAAAGAGGAGGGCCAGAGAGGAGATGGATCAACTCCATAAAGGAAGCCCTAGGCTTGAGTTAGCAAGAGCTGAAGGGGGGGGGGATGTCTTCTGGAGGCCCCTCCTTCAGTCCATGGGGTCTCCTCTCATGAGGGTGGCCGGCCACACATTGGGCAGTGCGTCTTCGGTGTGTTTCCCCTTATTAAATGCAACCCAACTCTCTCTCTCTCTCTCTCTCTCTCTCTTTTGGCTCAGGGGGGCTCCTGTGTTTTGTGTAGGACCCCCACCCCTCTTTGCCCCAACCTCTCTGGGGAGTGGTGGGCATTGTCTGCTTCCCCCCTTTATTCCTCCTCCTCCTCTTTGACCTTCTCTCCTGCTTTGGCTTTAGGGGGTCTCTCTCTCTCTCTCTTGATGATGATGATGATGATGATGACGACGGGTAATCAGTCCTCGCTTCCGTCCCTCCTCGTCCCTCCAGGTAGGAAAAAGGGGTGTTTGTGGGGTGGGGGGGAGGCAGGGCTAAGGACCCCCCCATCCCCTCCCCAGCTGTTCTCTTAGGAACCGCGCCTGCCCCCGGGGTGCCCCCCCGCCCCCCGCCCCCCAGGGCTCCTGCCCTGCCTCGGCTCATGTGTTGGAGTCTCGGGGCGAGGACCCCCCCCCCCCCCAATTGCTTCCCTCTCGTCCGACCCCCCTCCCTCCCTCCCTCCCTTTATTCTGGCCCAGAGGGACTCGGTGGGGGATCTTTTGGGGAAATCCCCCCTTCCTGAAATTGGGGTTGGGGGGGTCCCCCCTCTTCTTCCCTTATTTAAAGTGGCCGAAATAAATGTTCATGGTTTTGCCTTCGGTTTTTTTAATTGCTTCTTTTTGTGCCCCAAGTTCGACTATGGCGAAGCCCCCCCCCCCTCCAAGCCCCCCCCCCCACACACACACACCTGGCGGCACCCCTTAGTTAGTCCCTCCGCCCTCCCGCCCCCCCCCCCCCCGCCCGCGGAAAGGGAGGGGGGAAATGATCCCCAGGCTAGGTGGGCAAGCGGGGGAGTCGGGTGTTTCGGGGGGGGGCGAGGAGGGGGGCCTTGGGAAGGTTACACCCGGATTTAGGCAGTATTTGTTTTGGGGGACCCCGAAAACTCCCTCCGAAAACGAGCCTCGTCTTCGGGCTCGCTAACGCTGGTTTTTTTTTTTTGTGACGTCAGCAGGGCTCTCCATGTCAAGATTACCAGGAGCTCTGTAGCGCTCAGGCGCTGGGATGGCTCAGCGGGGAAATGCTTGGTAACTTACATATTGTGGCCTTAAGCCGCCTAGTCAAAACGCGCACTTGGCGCGTTCGAATCCCCGTGGAGTGAGCCAGTAACAGCCGCCGTTCTCCGCATCCTGGGCTTGGGTCCTGCCACCTGTGTAACCTTGGGCAAGTTACACAGCACTAACTGGCCCCACCTTGGCAGGACCGCCAGATAGGGCTGTGTAAAGATGCGCAAGCTTAGACAGGGAGCGGGGCCCCGGAACAGGAAGCGGAGAACATTTTGCACAAAATGGCGGGCGCGACGAAAATAATTGATTAATAATAATCTCTCTTCATTGTTTTTCCAGCTCTGCGGGGACTCGAACTCACAGACCCCGAAAGAAGACCAGCAAGGCCGCCTTACCACCTGCGCCACCGCTGCCTCGGGGCTCCGGCGAGGGATTTTGGTCTATTTGGCCTTATGTCGTCTGACTGAAAATAATAAATAAAACACAACATTGATTTTTCAGTCTTTTATTTGTCGAGTCTTTACTTTGCAACCCAAACTTTTACGGCTCTCTCTCTTCGGCTGTGGCGTTGTGTAACGTGAAACGCCGCGACGTGCCGGGCTGCCATCTCCTGACGTGGTCGCCAAGGCGGCGTGCCAGCTTCACCGGCCAGGCTTTGCAATGGCGGCGGCAGAGGGCGGAGGCCTGCAATCCCCCGCCGTGGCCACCAGACGGCGCTGAAAGAGAGACTCTGTCATTCATGCTGGTCAATAATAATAAGAAATGCCTCTTTTTTGGGGGGGGGGGGGAAGAAAAGGCCTTGGATTCTTCGGGGGGGGGGGGGAACCAACACCTTCCTTCCTTGAACCCCTTTAGTGGGACATACACGCAACACATACACACGCGCACCTACACGAGAGACATGGAAATACATTATTAACAGGCTTTTATTTAAACTACACAAACTTCTTTAATATAGACCACGGGGGTGGGGGGGGGTGGGGGTGGGGGGTGGGGAGCAAGGCAGCCCCGGTGCCCCACCGGCCGGGGAGGGGAGGGTTAAAAGGGGGGGCAGGCATTCTCCCCCAATTTGCCCATTTATTCTCGTTGCAGAAACGAGGGGCGCCCGGAAGAGTCCGAGGCATCCGGAGCAGAAAGAGGGGGGGGGGGGGGTTTGTAAAGGGAGAGGAGGAGCACCGGACCCTCGGCTCAGATACGACTGGCTTGCTTTGAGCAAAGGAGGCGCCTTTTTGAGCCTTTAATTGGGGGAATGAATGGGTCCTTCCATTGCTTTTTCTGGACGGAGAGGGGAGAGAAGTGGCCCTCCCCCCTCTCCCTGCCGCCTGAGGCTCCTCTCCCGATGGGACCCTTACTCATTCCTGCCTACAACACTGGTCTGGGGGTGGGGGGTCCGTCCGGGGATGATGATGATGATGATGCCTCCCCTCGCCTGCAAGTGCCAGAAAAAGACCCGCAAGATCGCCCCCCACCTTCCAAGGGAGGGAACAAGCGAAGCTTATGGGACGCCCTAGAGATCTATGGGGAGCCAGCTGTGCAAAGGCAACATCTGGATGGATGGATGGATGGATGGGGGGGCGAGAGGGATCCAGTGGGGGGGGAAGGGGTTTTTTTTTGGGGGGTGGGGGTGTCTCCCCTCCTCCCTTCCCCAGGTAAGCCACGGCGGTGGGTCCTGCCCAGGGGTTTCCTCTCCAAAGGGGGCCCCAACCAACCCCCCTTCCTCCCCCTCCAATTGTTGACTTACCTTCAATGCGCAGAGCCACGGGTTGGGGGGCCCTGGCCGCCCCCCCGGGACCCACATCTGCCTCCCTCTGCCGAGACCGGAGTCCTTCGCGGGCGTCTTCCTCCTCGCCTGGCCTAATCCAGCTCTTTCGGGTCTTCAATTACCAGGAATTCAAGATCGGCCACACCTGCTTCCCCGGCCAGGGGGATTCTGGGAATTGGAGTCCAAGGAGAGCTGGGGAAGCCGGAGGGGGGGGGGAACAGTCGCTGGGAGACACAGATTTCCAGAGGGAAAAAGGAGCCCCCCTTTCCAACCTGTATCCTATAAACTCCCCCCCCCAGATCCCCCCCCCTTTTGGGCCAAAATAAATACAAGAGATCTTGTTTTTGCTTTGATGTTTCTATATATTTCTACACACATACACAGGACACGGACGAAAGTTTCCAGAGCTGGGGAGGAGAAATTAAAACCAGGGAAAGGGCACGGGGGCGGGGGGGGGGTCCCAATGAGCCATGGGGGGGAGGTTACTCTGGTCCACTAAAGATCCCCCCAAAAAAGAGTGAACTTCAAAATGTGTATTGCTCCAAAATGTTTTTTTTTTTTGGGGGGGGGGTGTGACACCATGAAGACCCCTATTTCTCCAAACCCTAACCAGGCCCAGCAGCCTGCAGGGGAACCTCCCCTTCCCCGTTAGTTCTTCTGTTTTTTAATTAGGGGGGAACACCCCATGAATCACCAAGACTAATGACAACCTTCCCCCCCCCCAAAAAAAAAATAGGAGACCTCTAATTTTTGCTGCCTGGGATAATGAGCTTCCAATGAGCTGGGGCGGGGGGGGGGGGGCGGGGGGAGAGTTCCTTCCTTGGGACAATGAATCCCAGCATCCCCCAGCGGCCAAACTAGCCTCAGAGGGTGGGGGAGCCCAAACTCCCCTCCCCAGTCCTCCTCCTCTTCCTCCCTCATTAAAAGAAGACACCCATTAAACCTAATCTGAGGTGCTGATATTCCACATATGCTGCAATGCTGTTTTGTTTTGTGGGAGATCAACCCAGGCTCAGCTTAACACGGCTGATCATTCAGGGGTGGCGCTTTGAAGGCATGACGTGTCTGGAGGGAAAAAGCAGAGGCTGAACTCTGAGAAGGGTGTGCGTGTGTTTGTGTGTGTTTGTGTGTCTTCTTCTTTGAGGCAGGAAATTCACAATCCGAATTTACACTCCATGTAAAAACTTACAAGCTGCGTCGTTTCGAGAAAAGGCTTTTCCTGCTGAAACACAATATGCGGCCAACGCACCAACGGGCCGCTTCCGCACGTGGGTTCCTGGCACGAAAAGGTTAACACAGCCATTTCTTTGGCAAAGCCGGGGCCCTTATAAAAGGAAACGTCCAAAGGCCCTCCTTAAACACCTCCCACGACTTCCTAGCGGGGCGGAAACCGGAGCGCATGTCATCCGGAGCACACGTCATCCGGAGCGTACGTCATCGGGAGCGCACACTTTCTAAGCCCGGTTGCCAACGTACAAACTCAACCGACGCCTGGACTTTAAGGACACGAAATGGTGCAGCCGAACCAGAGAAGAGGCGCTCGACGCCTGAAGTCCGGCCTTACCAGGCGCTAAATGAAAGTCAATGTGCTTCATGTCACACCTGGCAATACCTGTTCTTGGCCCTGTTGAGTTGCCAAGGGTGAGAAGAAGCATCGTTATTTACTAACGATGGTTGCTATGTTTTTAAGGTTTCTGATGCCATCTGGTTAGTTTCTTGTACTGTATGTTTTTATAGCTAGTTGCTGAATTATTTTAATCACACGCAGACACATCTATAACTGTACAGTATATATTTCCAAGATCAGATTAACGGATCAGATTAAAATCTTACAACGATAACGAATAAGCACACAGGGAATTAGGAAGAAAGACAGCTTGATTTGTCCTCATTTCAAAATGACGGGGTATTAATGTAAATTAAAAAATAGAATAAGCAGCAGACAGGTGGTCTCGCCTGTCTAGGCTACGTGTGACACGTCCAAATCGAAGGCACCTTTGGGTGAGTTTGTTCTGTGGTTCCCTCTGCCAGGCCTAGAGTAAGAAAGATTAGAGGGCAACGCAAGATTTGCCGTTCCCGGGGTGTGGTTCAAACATGCCCCAGTCCTCAGGGCAGATCTTCCTGTGTCTACCCTAGTCGAGGGAGGCAAGGCACCCACTGGCGGTGGAATGACAACGCGTGGGCTACTGGACAGGCCCCTCTGGGCCAGGCCACTCTCCCCATCGCACGCCCCAACGCATGGCAGCCCTTTGGTAAGAATCGCCCCACAGGCGAGGCCTCTACGCCCTTCCCTGGGAAGACCAGCCCTGGGTTTCACAATCGCCCCCGCGGCCTACAAATGTGAATCTACACCCCCCTGTCTGTCACCCTGGTTCCGTTCCCTTTGGGAAAGAGGTGCTCCGTTACTTGGAGGAAAATGTTTACCTGTAGAAATGTAGAAAAAAAAAAAAAGAAATGGGCTGAAACCCGATGGTAGATTCGGCCGACGGGCAGAGAGAGAAACGCCTCCGAGTCTGTAGGATGCTTCTATGCCGTGTCGTCTGTTCAATATGTCGTCTCCAGACGAAAGACAGACAGAAAGGGCTCCTCCTGGTCTTCCGGTTGTTCCTAGGAAGGCAAAGAGGAGAAGCCCTCAGTGCGACTCACACCCTTTCGTTGGCCAAGAGCTTCGCTCCTCCCTTCCCCACCCCTGACATAACCACCCTTTTAAAGTGGGCTTGCTTTTTAGAATAAAACCTGACAAAGCCTGCCTCTCCCCCCCTCCCCCCGCCGGTGTGTGTGTCTGTGCCTGCGATTCGGTTGGCAGGCGTTAGGCTACGGGACTTCCCGGGGACCCTTCCTACAATGACAAGAGCCTTAGAAGGAACATTTATGGCCTCCTGAGCTGCACCTGGTCAGAGGTCAGCAACTGGGCTATTCCACGTTTCCTGGGGTTTCTGTCCGTGGGTTTGTGCGTCTTTTCTTTGGGTTCCCTTCCTTTAGTCAGAGTGGGGATGATGGCCTTGCAAGTCCATCAGGTGAAACCTTCCTTCCCTCCCTCCCACAAAAACCTTCACTGTCACACCGTAGGCGGAGCCTACAGCATGGGCCATCTAGTCATGCCTGCCATGTGGCCATGATGTATACATCTGCAAACACAAGCAGCACTGGCTCTTTGGTTGCACATGGAGATGAGCACTGCACCCTTGAGTCGGATAGGGCTGGCTTTTGATCAAGGGAGACCATGAACCCCTTGCAGGGACAAAACCTGATGGGGCAGGGCAGGGAGGTGGGCGTGGCCACCCAATTTTGCTCCCTCCCCTCCCCAGAGACCACCCAATTATACTAACACCGGCGAACCCGTTGCTGCCCATCACTGCAAATCCCCTCCCCCCCGCCCCCCCAAAACACACTCCTGGGTCACCTGAATCTGAATAAAACCCCACGGGCGCCCCACTGCCACGGTCTCTTCTAGGGGACGGTGGGGCCGCGGTCTCCTCCTCCTCCTCCTGGGGTTCCCCTTAGGACACGGGGTGGGGAAGGGGCGGGGTGGGCCCCCCAGGATCACCCAATTTTCCTAACCCATCTCGGGGGGGGGATGCGAACCCCTTGCTGCCCACCACGGAATCCACCCCCTGGGTAATCCGAATAAAACGGCACCGTCGCCCCACTGCCATGGCTTCCCGCGGGCGGGGGTGGGGCGGGCATCTCCTCCCCATCCTCGGCTTCCCTTAGGACATGAGGTGGGGTGGTGGGGCCCGCGCCCCCCTTGGACGATGTGTGACCTACCTACCTCCAGGCAGGAACACACCGCCCGAAATCGTGTCCTCCGGGCAGCAGGGAACCGCGAGAGGGCGATGAATAGAACTCGGGAGGGCGCTGGGCAAGGCTTTGAATCTGCAGCGGAGACGCTCTAGGAGTCGTTCAGACGACGCTCTAGCGTTTGACTTTGCAGTTTCCATGATGTGTCCGTCAGGGATGTCCCTCCGCTGCACCGTCTCCGGGAAGTGCCCCAAGGAGCCGCTCTAGCGTTCTAAACTCATCTTCGCGTTACCATGGGAACGCTGCGGCGTCTGTAGGCCCCAAACCTGGCCCGTAGAGAGGAGGACGGGAGTCCTAGAGCGGCCGGTCCTCCGCCCCATGCCCCCTTGTTAAGCAGGGGCTTCTTTGAGCGTCTGGCTGCCTTCCTTCCGAGGCCCCCGAGATTAGGACCTGCGTGGATCGGGGAGTTGCCCTTGGCGGGTGGGGGGTTTGTGGTCCTCGCAGGCCTCCCTCTGCCGGGACCGGAGCCCTTCGGGGGCGTCTTCCTCTTCGCCTGGGCAAATCCAGCTGTTTCGGGTCTTCATTTACTGTACCAGGAATTCAAGATCTGCCACAGGGCTTCCCCGGCCAGGGGGATTCTGGGAATTGGAGTCCAAGAACAGCTGGGGAGGCCGGGGAGGGGGGGGGGGGAGCCGTCACTGGGAAACAGATTTCCAGAGGGAAAAAATCCCCCCTTTCTCCAATCTGTATCCTATAAACTCCCCCCCAAGTCCCCCCCCCTTTTGGACCAAAATAAATACAAGAGATTTTGTTTTTGCTTTGATGTTTCTATATATTTCTACACACATACACAGGAGACGGATGAAAATGTCCAGGGCTGGGGAGGAGAAATTAAAACCAAGGAAAGTGCCCGGGGGGACGACAAGGGGGGTCCCAATGAGTCATGGGGGGGGGTCCTCTGGTCTACTAAAGACCCCCCCCCAAAAAAGAGTGAACTTTGCATTGCAAAGGCTTCAAAATGTGTATTGCTCCAAAATGGTTTTTTTTTTTGGGGGGGGGGACACACCATGAAGACCCCCATTTCTCCAAACCCTAACCAGGCTCAGCAGCCTGCAGGGGAACCTCCCCTTCCCCCATTAGTTCTTCTGTTTTTTAATTAGGGGGGGACACACCATGAATCACCAAGACTAATGACAGCTCCCCCCCCCCCCCCAATAGGAGACCTCTAATTTTTGCTGCCTGGGATAATGAGCTTCCAATGCGCTGGGGGGGCAGGGGGAGAGTTCCTTCTTTGGGACAACGAATCCCAGCATCCCCCGGCGGCCAGGCTAGCCTCAGAGGGTGGGGGAGACCATACTCCCCTCCAGTCCTCCTCCTCTTCCTCCCTCATTAAAAGAAGACACCCATTAAACCTAATCTGAGGTGGTGATATTCCACATATGCTGCAATGCTGTTTTGTGGGAGCTCAACCCAAGCTCAGCTTCACACGGCTGATCATTCGGGCGTGGCGCTTTGAAGGCATGACGTGTCTGGAGGGAAAAAGCAGAGGCTGAACTCTGAGAAGGGTGGGAAATTCACAATCCGAATTTACACTCCATGTAAAAACTTACAGGCTGCGTCGTTTCGAGAAAAGGTTTTTCCTGCTGAAACACAAAATGCGGCCAACGCACCAACGGGCCTATTCCGGACGCGGGTTCCAGGCACAAAAAGGTTAACACAGCCATTTCTTTGGCAAAGCCAGGGCCCTTTTAAAAGGAAACGTTCAAAGGCCCTCCTTAAACACCTCCCACGACTTCCTAGCGGGGCAGAAACCAGAATGCACGTCATCCGGAGCGCACTTTCTAAGCCCGGTTGCCAACGTACAAACTCAACCGACGCCTGGAGTTTAAGGACACGAAATGGTGCAGCCGAACCAGAGAAGAGGCGCTCGACGCGTGACGCCCGGCCTTGGCAGGCGCTAAATGAAAGTCAATGTGCTTCATGTCACACCTGGCAGTCCCTGTTCTTGGCCCTGTTGTGTTGCTAAGGGTGAGAAGAAGCATCGTTGTTTACTAACGATGGTTGCTATGTTTTTGAGGTTTCTGATGCCATCTGGTAAGATTCTTGTATGTTTTTATAGCTAGTTGCTGAATTATTTTAATGACACGCAGACACATCTATAACTGTACAGTATATATTTCCAAGATCAGATTAACGGATCAGATTAAAATCTTACAACGATAACGAATAAGCACACAGGGAATTAGGAAGAAAGACAGCTTGATTTGTCCTCACTTCAAAATGACGGGGTATTAATGTAAATTAAAAAATAGAATAAGCAGCAGACAGGTGGTCTTGTGTGTCTAGGCTACGTGTGACACTTTCAAATCGAAGGCGCTTTTGGGTGAGTTCGTTCTGTGGTTCCCTCTGCCTGGCCTACAGTGAGAAAGATTAGAGGGCAACGTGAGGTTTGCCGTTCCCGGGGTGTGGTTCAAACATGCCCCAGTCCTCAGGGCAGATCTTCCTGTGTCTACCTTAGCAGAGGGAGGCAAGGCACCCAGTGGCGGTGGGATGACAACGCGTGGGCTACTGGACAGGCCCCTCTGGGCCAGGCCACTCTCCCCATCGCACGCCCCAACGCATGGCAGCCCTTTGGTAAGAATCGCCCCACAGGCGAGGCCTCTACGCTCTTCCCTGGGAAGACCAGCCCTGGGTTTCACAATCTCCCCTGCGGCCTACAAGTGTGAATCTACACCCCCCTGTCTGTCACCCTGGTTCCGTTCCTTTTGGGAAAGAGGTGCTCCGTTACTAGGAGGAAAATGTTTACCTGTAGAAATGGGCTGAAACCCGATGGTAGATTCGGTGACCTCACAGAGTTCCTCGTGCAGAGATCGGAGTGGCTCCTGGGACCCCGAGTGGCACCCATTTCTCCGTCAGGCCGACGGGCAGAGAGAGAAACGCCTCCGAGTCTGTAGGATGCTTCTATCCCGTGTCGTCAGTTCAATATGTCGTCTCCAGACGAAAGACAGACAGAAAGGGCTCCTTCTGGTCTTCCGGTTGTTCCTACGAAGGCAAGAGAGGAGAAGCCCTCAGTGCGACTCACACCCTTTCGTTGGCCAAGAGCTTCGCTCCTCCCTTCCCCACCCCTGACATAACCACCCTTTTAAAGTGGGATTGCTTTTTAGAATAAAACCTGACAAAGCCTGCCTCTCCCCCCCTCCCCCCGCCGGTGTGTGTGTGTCTGTGCCTGCGATTCAGTTGGGAGGCGTTAGGCTACGGGACTTCCCGGGAACCCTTCCTACAATGACAAGAGCCTTAGAAGGAATATTTATGGCCTCCTGAGCTGCACCTGGTCAGAGGTCAGCAACTGGGCTATTCCACGTTTCCTGGGGTTTCTGTCCGTGGGTTTGTGCGTCTTTTCTTTGGGTTCCCTTCCTTTAGTCAGAGTGGGGATGATGGCCTTGCAAGTCCATCAGGTGAAACCTTCCTTCCCTCCCTCCCCCAAAAACCTTCACTGTCACACCGTGGGCGGAGCCTACAGCATGGGCCATCTAGTCATGCCTGCCATGTGGCCATGTATATATCTGCAAACACAAGCAGCACTCGCTCTTTGATTGCACATGGAAATGAGCACTGCACCCTTGAGTCGGATAGGGCTGGCTTTTGAGCAAGGGAGACCAGGAACCTGATGGGGCACGGCAGGAGGTGGGCGTGGCCACCCAATTTTGCTCCCTCCCCTGCCCAGAGACCACCCAATTTTACTAACACCGGCGAACCCGTTGCTGCCCATCACTGCAAATCCCCCCCCCCCCCAAAACACACCCCTGGGTCACCTGAATCTGAATAAAACCCCACGGGCGCCCCACTGCCACGGTCTCTTCTAGGGGACGGTGGGGCCGCGGTCTCCTCCTCCTCCTCCTCCTCCTGGGGTTCCCCTTAGGACACGGGGTGGGGAAGGGGCGGGGTGGGCCCCCCAGGATCACCCAATTTTCCTAACCCATCTCGGGGGGGGGGATGCGAACCCCTTGCTGCCCACCACGGAATCCACCCCCTGGGTAATCCGAATAAAACGGCACCGTCGCCCCACTGCCATGGCTTCCCGCGGGCGGGGGTGGGGCGGGCGTCTCCTCCCCATCCTCGGCTTCCCTTAGGACATGAGGTGGGGTGGTGGGGCCCGCGCCCCCCTTGGACGATGTGTGACCTACCTCCAGGCAGGAACACACCGCCCGAAATCGTGTCCTCCGGGCAGCAGGGAACCGCGAGAGGGCGATGAATAGAACTCGGGAGGGCGCTGGGCAAGGCTTTGAATCTGCGGCGGAGACGCTCTAGGAGTCGTTCAGACGACGCTCTAGCGTTTGACTTTGCAGTTTCCATGATGTGTCCGTCAGGGATGTCCCTCCGCTGCACCGTCTCCGGGAAGTGCCCCAAGGAGCCGCTCTAGCGTTCTAAACTCATCTTCGCGTTACCATGGGAACGCTGCGGCGTCTGTAGGCCCCAAACCTGGCCCGTAGAGAGGAGGACGGGAGTCCTAGAGCGGCCGGTCCTCCGCCCCATGGCCCCTTGTTAAGCAGGGGCTTCTTTGAGCGTCTGGCTGCCTTCCTTCCGAGGCCCCCGAGATTAGGACCTGCGTGGATCGGGGAGTTGCCCTTGGCGGGTGGGGGGTTTGTGGACCTCGCAGGCCTCCCTCTGCCGGGACCGGAGCCCTTCGGGGGCGTCTTCCTCCTCGCCTGGGCAAATCCAGCTGTTTCGGGTCTTCATTTACTGTACCAGGAATTCAAGATCTGCCAGGGGGATTCTGGGAATTGGAGTCCAAGAACAGCTGGGGAGGCCGGAGGGGGGGGGGCGTCACTGGGAAACAGATTTCCAGAGGGAAAAAATCCCCCCTTTCTCCAATCTGTATCCTATAAACTCCTCCCCCCAAGTCCCCCCCCCCTTTTGGACCAAAATAAATACAAGAGATTTTGTTTTTGCTTTGATGTTTCTATATATTTCTACACACATACACAGGACACGGACGAAAGTTTCCAGAGCTAGGGAGGAGAAATTAAAACCAAGGAAAGTGCCCGGGGGGACGACAAGGGGGGTCCCAATGAGTCATGGGGGGGGGTTCCCTCTAGTCCACTAAAGACCCCCCCCCCAAAAAAGAGTGAACTTTGCATTGCAAAGGCTTCAAAATGTGTATTGCTCCAACATGTTTTTTTTTTTGGGGGGGGGGGGCACACCATGAAGACCACCATTTCTCCAAACCCTAACCAGGCCCAGCAACCTGCAGGGGAACCTCCCCTTCCCCCGTTAGTTCTTCTGTTTTTTAATTAGTGGGGGACACACCATGAATCACCAAGACTATTGACAGCTCCCCCCCCCCCCATAGGAGACCTCTAATTTTTGCTGCCTGGGATAATGAGCTTCCAATGAGCTGGGGGGGCAGGGGGAGAGTTCCTTCTTTGGGACAACGAATCCCAGCATCCCCCGGCGGCCAGGCTAGCCTCAGAGGGTGGGGGAGACCATACTCCCCTCCCCAGTCCTCCTCCTCTTCCTCCCTCATTAAAAGAAGACACCCATTAAACTTAATCTGAGGTGGTGATATTCCACATATGCTGCAATGCTGTTTTGTTTTGTGGGAGATCAACCCAGGCTCAGCTTAACACGGCTGATCATTCGAGCGGGGCGCTTTGAAGGCATGACGTGTCTGGAGGGAAAAAGCAGAGGCTGAACTCTGAGAAGGGTGTGAAATTCACAATCCGAATTTACACTCCATGTGAAAACTTACAGGCTGCGTCGTTTCGAGAAAAGGCTTTTCCTGCTGAAACACAAAATGCGGCCAACGCACCAACGGGCCTCTTCCGGACGCGGGTTCCTGGCACAAAAAGGTTAACACAGCCATTTCTTTGGCAAAGCCGGGGCCCTTTTAAAAGGAAACGTCCAAAGGCCCTCCTTAAACACCTCCCACGACTTCCTAGCGGGGAAGAAACCAGAACGCAGGTCATCCGGAGCGCACACTTTCTAAGCCCGGTTGCCAACGTACAAACTCAACCGACGCCTGGAGTTTAAGGACACGAAATGGTGCAGCCGAACCAGAGAAGAGGCGCTCGACGCGTGACGCCCGGCCTTGGCAGGCGCTAAATGAAAGTCAATGTGCTTCATGTCACACCTGGCAGTCCCTGTTCTTGGCCTTGTTGTGTTGCCAAGGGTGAGAAGAAGCATCGTTGTTCACTAACGATGGTTGCTATGTTTTTAAGGTTTCTGATGCCATCTGGTAAGTTTCTTGTATGTTTTTATAGCTAGTTGCTGAATTATTTTAATGACACGCAGACACATCTATAACTGTATAGTATATATTTCCAAGATCGGATTAACGGATCAGATTAAAATCTTACAACGATAACGAATAAGCACACAGACAAGTAGGTAGAAAGACAGCTGGATTTGTCCTCACTTCAAAATGACGGGGTATTAATGTAAATTAAAAAATAGAATAAGCAGCAGACAGGTGGTCTTGTGTGTCTAGGCTACGTGTGACACTTTCAAATCGAAGGCGCCTTTGGGTGAGTTCGTTCTGTGGTTCCCTCTGCCAGGCCTAGAGTAAGAAAGATTAGAGGGCAACGTGAGGTTTGCCGTTCCCGGGGTGTAGTTCAAACATGCCCCAGTCCTCAGGGCAGATCTTCCTGTGTCTACCCCAGCAGAGGGAGGCAAGGCACCCACTGGCGGTGGGATGACAACGCGTGGGCTACTGGACAGGCCCCTCTGGGCCAGGCCACTCTCCCCATCGCACGCCCCAACGCATGGCAGCCCTTTGGTAAGAATCGCCCCACAGGCGAGGCCTCTACGCCCTTCCCTGGGAAGACCAGCCCTGGGTTTCACAATCGCCCCTGCGGCCTACAAGTGTGAATCTACACCCCCCTGTCTGTCACCCTGGTTCCGTTCCTTTTGGGAAAGAGGTGCTCCGTTACTAGGAGGAAAATGTTTACCTGTAGAAATGGGCTGAAACCAATGGTAGATTCGGCTGACGGGCAGAGAGAGAAACGCCTCCGAGTCTGTAGGATGCTTCTATCCCGTGTCGTCTGTTCAATATGTCGTCTCCAGATGAAAGACAGACAGAAAGGGCTCCTTCTGGTCTTCCAGTTGTTCCTAGGAAGGCAAGAGAGAAGCCCTCAGTGCGACTCACACCCTTTTGTTGGCCAAGAGCTTCGCTCCTTCCTTCCCCACCCCTAACATAACCACCCTTTTAAAGTGGGTTTGCTTTTTAGAATAAAACCTGACAAAGCCTGCCTGCCTCACACACACACCCCCCCCCCGCCGGTGTATGTGTGTGTGTGTGTCTGTGATTCAGTTCGCAGGCGTTAGGCTACGGGACTTCCCGAGAACCCTTCCTACAATGACAAGAGCCTTAGAAGGAACATTTATGGCCTCCTGAGCTGCACCTGGTCAGAGGTCAGCAACTGGGCTGGCTTTTGAACAATGGAGACCATGACCCTGATGGGGAAGGGCAGGGAGGTGGGCTTGGCTACCCAATTTTGCTCCTTCCCCTGCCGAGAGACCACCCAATTTTACTAACACCGTAGTATCTGTTGGTGCCCATTACTGCAACCCCCACCCACCCCCTAACACACCCTGGGTCATCCCACCCTCTCCCACCCCCACCCCTGCCCGGCCTACCTTCTCTCTCAGAGCAGGGAGGAGGGCGTTGAAGCAGGTGGGCTGGAAGACCCCTCCCCCGATGGCGGTGCAGAGGAGCCGGCCGGAGGAGAAGGACCGCTGGGCCTTCTCTTAGTCGGCCTCCAGGACCTTGACCAGTGGCAGGAGGGACCCGCCCATCATCAGCAGGAAGACGGCCCCCAGGCACAGTGCCCCATTCATCCTGGCTTTGGGGCAGGCAGGCAGGGAGGGCCGGCGGGCGTCAAGGTGTGGGTCTCGGCTCCTCAGGTGTGGGGCAGCGGCCACTGGCCAGGCCAAGCCATGGGACCCTGGAAGAGAAACGCAGCAGGGTAAGCACACGGAGCGCATCCTACGACGCACAGAAGGACGGACGGAGAGAGGGACAGGCAGCAGGGCCCCCCCTGCCTTGCCAATGAACTGCCACCAGGTTGAAGCCCCTCCCGGGCACCTGACCCACTGCGCCCCCCGCCCCCGCCCCACGGAGGAGAAGCTGAATGAGGGCCTCTTTGCTGCTGCCCCTCTGGGGGCCCCGGCTGCCCGTTTTCCCTCCACTTTCCTTTCCCTCCTTCCTCAGGGCGTGAAAGAGAAAAATAAACCAAAAGGCTCTTTCTTGGCTTCCTCTTATTCTGCCTGAAAGACTCCAAGGGGGGGGGGTCAAGCAGGGGGCAGGGGGGTCAAACAGGAGGCAGGGGGGGAAGGGGGGTCCCTGCCACCAGCCCCACCTTCCTGGACAGCTGGCTGGGGGACCCCGGGGGGGGGGAAAGGTTTGGGGTTCCTTTTAGTTCACTCCCCGCCCCACCTCTTTCTCCTCCTCCTCAGAAAATCAGGCCTTGAACCTGGATTTGGAGGCATGGAAGTGTGGGGGGGCGAGGATGATGATGATGATGATGATGAGGGTCTTCTTCACTCTCTTCCAGCCCCCCCATAACAACAACAGCCCCCCCCCCCGTTCTCCCTTCCTTGCGTAGAAACTACTGCGGAGAAGATCCGTGGCTTTCCGGGGGTCCCTGGAGGGCATCTAGATTAGAGCCCCTGGCCAAGAAGAAGAAGAAGAAGAAGCTGCCGCCCCCCTTCCGCCCCCCCTCGTGGCCCCCCTCGTGGCCTACCTGACAAGGGGGGTGTCCTGTTGGCCCCCACCACCATTGCAGAAGCCCCAAATATTGGGGGGGGGGGACGAAAAGGGGGGGAGAAGGAGGTTCGAGGGGGGAAATACATAAAGTTTAACTCTTAAGAGGGGGAAAAAGTAACTTGAGTTACCCTGGGAACGGCTTGACAGAGTAAAGTAACTTGCAGAGCCTGGAGATCTTCTTGACGGAGGAAAAGGACGACGCTGACGGGCCCCCCCTCCGCGCGCCCCCTCCCCTCCCCTCCCTGCCTGCTCCCTTCCGCCCAGAGCTTGGAAAAGTTACTTTTGCCGCGTGGTTCAATAATTCAGCGCCATCATTCCTCACTTAGCCAAAAAGGAGTTCCTTCTTCCCCACCTGCCAAAAAGTAACGCTTCTTCCCTTCCGTTCCAGCCGGGGCTCGTTGCGCGCGCAGCCCCCTCCCGCCCTCTCCGGCCGCCCTTAGCAACCGCCGCGCCCCGCCCCGCTAGGCCGCCGGAGGACCCTAGCAACGGGCCCGAGTCGCCTCGGGTCTTCCCGGACGTTCCTTCCGCCTTCCCGGGTCGCCCCCGCCCTCCGAGCAGCGATGCCCCGCCCGCGGAACGGTGATTGGGTCGTTTCTGGAAAACCTGTTAGCTGATTGGCTAGCGTAACTGTCCCTTAAACCTCGCAGGAACCGCCTACTTCATGTACGTCCCCCAAGAGTGTCCGTCCTACTTCCGGTAAATGTAGGCGCATCACCGTATAGGGACCTGCAGTACAACGAGGACACTGAGCAAGGGTTCCCGTGTTGAAAAATCCTAATGCGATATTTTGCGCCCTCTGGCGTCTATTTTGGGGAACTGCAGGCTATGAAATCCTAAGGCTTATTCTGCAGGCTATGAAATTCTGGCTTATTTTGCGCCCTCTGGTGGCGGAATTTCGGAACTGCAGGCTATGAAATTCTGTGGTTTTTTGCGCCCTCTGGTGGCGGCATTTGGGAACTGCAGTTCCCAAATCTCGCCACCAGAGGGCGGAAAAATGAATCGTTAGGATTAATTACCCTGCATTTCTGAGAGGCCGCCACCAGAGGGCCCCAAATAGGGCAGAATTTAATAGCCTGCAATTCCGAAATGCCGCCACCAGAGGGCGCAAAATAAGCCCTCAGGATTTCGTAGCCTGCAATTCTCAAACGTGGCCACCCGAGGGCGCCAATTAAGGCAGAATTTCATAGCCTGCAGTTCCCCGAAAGAGACGCCAGAGGGCGCAAAATAACGCAGTAGGTCACTTCCCAATCCAGGAACCTTCGCTGTGAGGCCTCGTTTTACTCCAGGTCACTCTAAGGTGATGCGCAATTACAGGAAATGCAACGGACACTTTTTTTTAAGGCACCTACTGGAAGGAGGCGGTTCCTGCTAAGTCTAACGGGCAGTTTCCCCAGCCAATCAGCTTTCAGCTTTCCCGGAATTGACCCAATCACGGTTTACGGGGCGGGCCGTCGCTAATGGCGACCCGGGAAGCTGGAAAGGACGGCGGGGAATATCCGCGCCGGTGCCCGAGGCGAGTCAGGGGCCGTTGCTAAGGGTCCTCCGGCGGCCGAGGGGAACGGGACGGCCGTTGCTGGGGCGGGCGGCGGCGGCGGCGGCCAAGGAGGGAGGGAGGGAGGGAGGGAGGAGGGGAGCAGCGTTACCTTTGCAAGGGAAAAGAACTACTTTTGCGATTATTAACGTATAGGGAACTCGTTGGGCGGGGCGCGCGCGGACTGTAACTTTCCAAAAGTAACTTCTCCAGGCTCAGGGTGCTGGCGGGGTGAGTAGAGCCCCTTCCACGTTGTTCCCATGATGGTAACTCGTTACTTCGCCTCCTCCCTTTGAGCCACCCAGGGCTGATGATTCAACGTTACTTTCTCCCTTAGTCCTTCCGCAACAAAAGTAACGAGGTGGGGAGATTGGGGGGGGGGAGCGTCCAAAGCGCGGTGGCTCCCCAGTTCGATGCCAGGCTCCGTACCAGGGAAGCCCTTCGTCGTCTTCTTCCTTGGTTCTTTGGGTCGCACCCATCGATGGGCCTCTGGGGTGGGGGGTGGGGGTGGGTTGAGATAAAGGGGTCCAGGCCTCCCTCCCTCCCTCCCTTCATTCCCGCTTTTCCTCTCGCTTTCCAGGTGGACGTTTGTGCCTCAGATGCTGGAGATCCAGGAATGGTTCTGGCGGCAGAGATGGCCCCTCCCACCTTCTGGGGGCCACATCTGGCCTACGTCTGATCACTCGTGCGGTCACGACTCAATAAAGGTCTAGCAATGGATTCTGCCTCTGCCTGGTGGCTCTTAGCTCCAAAGGACACCAGAGTCTCTTCTTGAAACGCTTCTCCTAGACGTGTGTGTGTGTGTGTGTGTGTGTGTGTGTGTGTGTGTGTGTGTGTGTGTGTGTGTGTGTGTGTGTGTGTGTGTGTGTGTGTGTGTGTGTGTGTGTGTGTGTGTGTGTGTGTGTGTGTGTGTGTGTGTGTGTGTGTGTGTGTGTGTGTGTGGTGGCGGCTCTTAGCTCCAAAGGACACCAGAGTCTCTTCTTGAAACGCTTCTCCTAGACGTGTGTGTGTGTGTGTGTGTGTGTGTGTGTGTGTGTGTGTGTGTGTGTGTGTGTGTGTGTGTGTGTGTGTGTGTGTGTGTGTGTGTGTGTGTGTGTGTGTGTGTGTGTGTGGTGGCTCTTAGCTCCAAAGGACACCAGAGTCTCTTCTTGAAACGCTTCGCCTAGGTGTGTGTGTGTGTGTGTGTGTGCGCGCGCGTGTTAGGCAACGTGGCTCCCCAGAGGTTCTTGGCCTTCAGTCCCCAGCTGTGCTGACTTGGGCTTCAGGGAATTGTGGGGAGCCAGGCTTCCTGGACCCCCGTGGTCTGGAGGGCTGAACTAATCCCTCCACTGCTGCACCCCCACCCCCGTGGAAGCCACCCACCCCCTGGCGCCACACCCCCTGTTTTGGTGGGGAGCTTCCTGGCAGGTAATTAAGCAGAAGAGCCACGAGAACAACGACAACAAACCCCAACTGGTGCGTTAAAAGGATTTTTTTTTAGTTTTCTACATCAAAAGGGGGGACGTCGTGGGAATCTTGTTTCTGAAAGCGCCAGGAGGCCGTTTCTCCAGGAAGAGAGAGGGGAAAACAAGGCCTTGGCTTCTCACCACCACCACCACCACCACCACCACGGTCATGAAAGTGAGTGCCTCCCCCCACCCACCCCGGCTGCAGCCTCTCCACCCCTATCGTGGCTTGGGTCTGCAGGGGTGTGCGTGCGTGCCTGTGGGATTTGGCATCTGGGGTGGGGAGGGCTTTGCCGGTCCAGCCTGGAAGTGGAAGAGGAAGAAGAGGACCAAAGCCTTCCTCCTCCTCCTCCTCCCAGCTGAGCCTGTAGCTGTCTTTGGAAATCTCCCGCCTGCTGGAAACTCTTCAAGGCTGCAACCGGATGTGTCTCCTCAAGAGGCAAAGGGCAGCCTGCCCTCCATCCTGGCCGAGTCAGGGAACAGAAGAATCTCTGGGAGTTCTTCCTTGCAAGCCCTCTTCCTCCCTCCCTCGGCACAGGATAGGAAGCCAGCCCCCCCCCCCAAAGATAACCCCCCTCCCCAAGCCACGCGCTTCTTCTCTTGGCTGTTCCACATCAGGAGCTGCCCCCCAAAGGAAGGAAGGCAGGGCAGCCAGGGGGAAGAACTGTCAGCCCCAGAGTCTCTCTCTCTCTCTCTGCAGTTTCGGAGTGGAGGTTTTCTTCCGAGAAAGAGCCTTTTCTCGGGGAGGGGATGAGCAGGAAAAGGGGGGGTGGAACAACTAAGGTCAACTCCAGAGGGTCAAAATGGAGGGAGGGCCATGGCCATAAGGAAAGAGGGAGGTTTTCTTCCGAGAAAGAGCCTTTTCTCGGGGAAGGGGGGAGCAGGAAAAGGGGGGGTGGAACAACTAAGGTCAACTCCAGAGGGAGGGCCATGGCCATAAGGAAAGAGGGAGGGAAGGAAGGGTTTTGGGGAATTGGAAAGGGGGGGGACTATGTGGAAGAGGCTCTAACATGCAGGGTTGGACCCCCCCAACCATGGGGCTAGGCTCCCCCCGCCTCCCCTCCCTCGTTTGTCTTCCCTTCCGACTGGAGAATCAGCTGCAGAGACTCGGTCCACACACACACACACACACGCACGCTTTCCTTCCTTCGGCCGCACCGTCGGTTGGTGGGAGCTGAGACAAAGGCCTCATTAGTCCTGCAGTACTCGGGAATTATGTTAGCGCAAAAGATTTCAGAGGCTAGACTCCGTTTCGCCCATTTCTCATAGAGGGTCACTCACAGATGCCACGTGCCCGTGCACTGCAGGAACTTAGTTAAAAGCCAGGGACACTCAGTGGCAAATGAAGCCATTCCGGGCGTTAGAAAGCCCCGTCTTGAGAAGAGAGCCTACCACTTCCAGCTGCAGCTAGAGTGATCTGATCAACCGTAAATCTCAGGGTATTGTACAGCCATTGCCCAATTCCTTCTGCTCTTTCTTTTCCAGGAAGGCCGGCCGTTTGCTGAAGAATGAGAGATGGGAGCGTCCCAGGAGGAAAGCTCACTTTCTGCCAAGTGAGCTCAAAGACAGGCCTTGAGTGAAACATCAAGGCAGGGGAGTTGAGATGCTTGCGGAGACAGTCTAAGACAAGCACGGCAGCTTCGTGCTCTTTACCTGCAGGGCGGCAGAGGCAAACTGGCCAGCTGCAGCTCCTCTACCCGAGGGACTGGCCCGCTCGGCCTTCCTTCAGCCTGGAGGAAGACATAGACCGTGCACCTACGGCATCGTAGAGGCACGGTCCCATCTGTTTCCAGCTCGACAGAGGCAGACCTAGTCTTCGCAGGACCCTTGGCTGCCTGCCGTTCAGATCTCTTACCAATCCAAAAAACCCATCTTACCACAACACGGCTCACGGGGCTATTTACCACTAGCTCCCTTTGGGATAAGAAGGCCGCTTCCGTCCCACCCGTGCCCTCATGGGGGCCACTTCTGTACAACTCGTGCTGAAGGAGACGGGCCTTTTTTGAGCTCGCTTGGCAGAAGGTGAGCTTTCCTCCTGGGACGCTCCCATCTCTCGTCTTCAGCAACCGGCCTTCCTGGAAGCGAAAGAACAGAAGGATGGGTAATCACTGTACAATACCCCGAGATTTACTGTTTATCAAATCACTCTAGCTACAGCTGGAACTGGTATGCTCTCTTCTCAACACGGGGCTTTCTAACACCCAGAATGTCTTCATTTGCCACCGTGTGTCATTGGACTGTAACTAAGTTCCTGCAGCGCACAGGCCTATTGCACCTGTGAGTGAGCCTCAATGCAATGGGCGAAACAGAGCCTAGCCTCTGAAAGATTTTGGGCTAACATAATTCCCGAGTACTGCAGGACTAATGAGGCCTTTGTCCCAGCTCCCACCCACCTAGCAGTTCAAAAGCAAGACGTTGCAAGTAGATAAATAGGGACCCCTTTGGTGGGAAGGTAAACAGCCTTCCGTGCGCTCCAGTGGCTAGTCGTGCCTGCCACATGACCACCAAAACGTCTAGAATCAGACAGTGCTGGCTCTTCAGCTTTGAAACAGATGAGCACTGAACCCTAGAGGCAAATAAGACTGGATTTCCAGCAAGGGAAACTTGTACCTTTGCTTTTAATGAATCGTTGGCGTTGAAGAGGCCGCAAGGCTCCTTCCGGTATTGACTGCTCCAGTATGCGCCGTGGCTGTAACCCTCCCAGATGTTGGTTTTATTGCTTATTTCATGCCAGCCAACCCCCAAACTCAAAGACCAACCTCTATAAGCCCCACAAACCATCATCCTACCTAGCCCTGACCCTGGCAGACGTACTAAGTGGGCGGGAGGGAACGAGAGAGAGTTAATTAACAGGGTTAGTTATAAATGCCTCCTAACCCCAGACCTTTGCGATCCCCCCTACGACACCCCCCCCCCGAACAAAATATGACAGATAAAAAGATTATTTGTTTTTGGTTTTTTGGGGGGTGGGGGTGGGGGGAGGGGTACGTGACCGATTGGGCATTTCCTATCGGGGTTCGAAGGAGGGAAGTCCTAGTCACGCTCCTCTTGAGGAATCCCACAGCCAAAGGGGGGGAGGTGGGTTAGTAGGCAGTTTCTCTCCCCCCCCCCCGTTCCTGGCCTGAGGACGCGGAGAGAACCGGGCGAGCGAGGCCCACAAGCCCCCCACACACCCCGGGCACCTTTCCGATCCACGCAGGGCCTCCTCGGGGGCCTCGGAAGGCAGCCGGACGCTCAAAGAAGCCACGGCTTAGCAAGGGGCCACGAAGCGAGGACCGGCCGCTCTAGGACTCCCGTCCTCCTCTCTACGGGCCAGGCTTGGGGCCTCCAGACGCCGCATCATTCCCATGGTAACGACGTTGTAAAAGGCGGGGCGAGACGTGCCGCGCAGATGAGACTGGAACGGTAGAGCGGCTCCATAGGGGACCTCCGGGAAGAGGCGTGCCGGAGGACCGACCCTCCGACAGCCAAAGGCTAGAGCGTCCCCATGGGGATCTTCCCGGAAATGGTGCTGCGGAGGAACATCCCTGACGGACACATCATGGAAACTGCAAAGGCAAACGCTAGAGCGTCGTCTCTTCAACTCCTAGAGCGTCTCCCCCGCAGGTTTCAAGCCTTGCCCGGCGCCGTACTGAGTGCTCTTCATCGCCCTCTCGTGGTTCCCTGCTGCCCGGAGGTCACGAGGTCGGGCGCTGTGTTCCAGCCTGGAGGTAGGTAAGATCGTCAAAGGGGGCGCGGGCCCCACCACCACCCCACCCCACCCCAAGTCCTAAGGGAAGCCGAGGAGGGGGAGGAGACCCCCACCCCACCGACCCCGGGAAGCAATGGCAGCGGGGCGACGGTGTCATTTTATTCGGTTTACCTAGGGGTGGATTCAACAGGTTCGCATCCTCCCCCCCCCCCCCCGGGAAGGAGCGTTAGGAAAATTGGGTGATCCTACCTAGTAGTACCTCCAGAACGGAGGCAGGGAGGAGGGGGGCCGCCCGGGGAGCCCCTACCCTTCCCCACCCCGTGTCCTAATGGGAACCCCAAGGAGGAGGAGGAGGAGGAGGAGACCGCGGCCCCACCGTCCCCTATCTAGAGCCCGTGGCAGTGGGACGCCCGTGGGGTTTTATTCAGATCCGGATTACTCAGGGGTGTGTGTTTGGGGGTGGGCAGTGGTGGGCAGCAACAGGTTCGCCGGGGTTAGTATAATTGGGTGGACTCTTGGCAGGGGAGGGAGCAAAATTGGGAGGCCCTGCCCCGCCCCATCAAGTTATGTCCCTGCAAAAGTGGTTCATGGTCCCCCTTGCTCAAAAGCCAGTCCTATCCGACTCAAGGGTGCAGTGCTCATCTCCATGTACAACCGAAGAGCCAGTGCTGCTTGTGTCTGCAGATGCATAGATGGTCACATGGCAGGCATGACTAGATGGGTCATGATGTATGCTCCACCCACGGTTTGGTAGCAAAAAATTTTGCTGCCCACCACTGTGTGTGTGAGAGAGGGAGGGAAGGAAGGTTTCACCTGATGGATTTGGAAAGCCATCATCCCTACTCTGACTAAAACGAAGGGAACCCAAAGGAACGACACACAAACACACGCACAGAAACCCCAGGTAACGTGGAATAGCCCAGTTGCTGACCTCTCACCACGTGCAGCTCAGGAGGCCATAAATGCTCCATTTAAGTCTCCTGTCGTTGTAGAAACGGTTCCCAACTGAATCTCAGACAAACACACACACACAGGGGGGAAAAGGCTTTGTCGGGTTTTATTTAAAAAAGTAAACCCATTTTAAAGTGGTAGTTATGTAAGAGGTGGGGAAGGGAGGAGCAATGTTCTTGGCAAACAAAAGGGTGAAACGCACTGAGGGCTTCTTTTTTCTTGCCTTCCTAGGAACAACCCGAAGACCAGAAGGAGCCTGTTCTGTCTTTGTTTTTTCTGGAGGCGACAGGTTGAACATAAGAGTGCGGGATAAAACATCCTACAGACGATGATGCATTTCTCTTTCTGCCCATCGGCATGAAGGAGAAATGGCTGCCGCTCAGAGTCCAAGGAGCCGGGCCAATCTCTGCACGAGGAACTTGGAGGTCACTGAATCTAGCATTAGGTCTCATCCCATTTCTACAGGTAAACATTGCCCCCCTAGTAAAGGAGCACCTCTTTTCCAAAAGGAACGGAACCAGGGTGACAGACAGGGAGGAGTAGATTCACGCACTGCCTCCCCCCCCCCCCCGGTACTTGTAGGCCGCAGGGGCAATTGCAAAACCCAGGGCTGGTCTGTGGGGCGATTCTTACCGAAATGTCCAAGAAGGGCTGGCATTAGTCGGGATGTCAGATGGGGAGAGTGGCCTGGCCCAGAAGTGCATACTTCGACGCCAATGATTCATTCAAAGCAAAGGTACAAGTTTCCCTTGCTGGAAATCCAGTCTTATCTGGCTCTAGGGTTCAGTGTTCATCTGTTTCAAAGCTGAAGAGCCAGCACTGTCTGATTCTAGACGTTTCCGTGGTCATGTGGCAGGCACGACTAGCCGCTGTTTACTATCTCACCAAAGTAGCCCCTATTTATTATTATTATTATTATTATTATTATTATTATTATTATTATTATTATTATTATTATTATTATTATTATTATTATTATTATTATTATTATTATTATTATTATTATTATTATTATTATTATTATTATTATTATTATTATTATTATTATTTAGACTTGTATGCCGCTCTACTCAGTAAAGACTGACTCAGAGCGGCTCATAGCATTCACAAATAACAATATTACAGTGCAAACCAAAATACACTAGCATATAACAAAACAATTAAATACAGTAAATACTATACAGATCAATACACCTACAATATTATAGTGTAATCAAAATACAATAAATAAATATTATCACAGCACAATCCTCAATATACAATAAACAATTCAACAGTGTACAATATACAATACAGGAAAGAGCAAACAAAAAGTAAACCCTATTAATTCCAAATACGGCTGTAAAGAAGGCCTACAGCCCAGGCAATATCTACAGGGGTTTTTTTCCACATCAATTACAGGAGGGTGGGGACCTAAGGCCAACTGGATGGTGGGGGTCAATTCCTCCCAGGGAGAAATCCGGTACGAGAGATGGCAGCAGAGCCAGCATTTGTAGCTGGCTGGCTGCATCTTTCAGCTGTAGTCCTTTCCTCCCAGGGAGAAGTCCAGTCCTGGTAAAAGAGACGGCAGCAGAGCCAGCATTTGTAGCTGGCTGGCTGCGTCTTTCAGCTGTAGTCTACTTGCAATGTCTTGCTTTTGAACTGCTAGGTGGGTGGGAGCTGGGACAAAGGCCTCATTAGTCCTGCAGTACTCGGGGAATTACGTTAGCGCAAAAGATTTCAGAGGCTAGACTTTATTTCGCCCATTGCATTGAGGGTCACTCACAGATGCAATAGGCCTGTGGGCTGCAGGAACTTAGATAAAGTCCAATGACACATGGTGGCAAATGAAGAAGTTCCGGGTGTTAGAAAGCCCCGTGTTGAGAAGAGAGCCTTCCACTTCCAGCTGTAGCTAGAGTGATTTGATAAACAGTAAATCTCTGGGTATTGTACAGTGATTGCCCATTCCTTCTGCTCTTTCATCTCCAGGAAGGCCGGCCGGTTGCTGAAGATGAGCCAGGCTGAAGGAAGGCTGAGCAGGTCGGTCCCTCAGCTAGAGGAGCAGCAGCTGGCCAGGTTGCCTCTGCCGCCCTGCAGGTAAAGAGCACGAAGCTGCCGTGCTTGTCTTGGACTGTCTCCGCAAGCATCCCAACTGCCCTGCCTTGATGTTTCACTCAAGCAGAAACTGGTTTCAAAGTCTCCCTGCTCTGCCTATTTTGTGTTTTCTCTGCTAGTCGGAATCCTAATAAAGCCGGTTCCTAAAACACTTACGTTGGTGTGTGGTTTAAATTCCCCTCCCCGATTTCCAAAAGCCTCTTCCGCTTCTTATTACCTTGTGAGCCCTGTTGCCGGCATTCTCCTCCTTGACTTTTTGGTATTTTTACCCTTTGCGGCGGCAAGGGCATGGTGGCATGGACGGTCTCCCCCTGCTGACATTATGGGAAGTGGACGGACCCGATCACGGCGGAAAACGTATGAGTTTTCTTACTCTTTCTAGCTGTACTGCTTGTTCACAGGCTTCTCTTAAGAAGGCACATAATTAATCTAATTTAAAACCTAAAATCACGCCTAGCGGACAGGACAAATCACAATTGGGGGGCGGTGGTGGGTTTCAATTCATACACAACAGGTACCGAGGTACATAATGGATAGAATATAAATTTGGAAGGGTAGCTGTGTTAGTCTGTTTTGAGCATATCGAAGGGTTTAAAACTCCCATTTAAAAAAGAACAGTTTGTTTTTATATTCCACCACACACAACACTAAAGGCAGTTTTACTTGTGCTTCTGCCAATGTGATTTATGCCATCTCTTGCCAAAAATGTCAGTCTGTGCTTTATGCAGGACAAACAGGACAATCTTTACGCAAAAGGATTAATGGACACAAATCAGACATCCGGAATGGCAACACAGAGAAACCTGTCTCAAACCACTTCAATCTAACTGGACTCTATCCAATACCTCAAAGTTACAATTCTGGAACAGAGAAATTACAAAACTAGGATTGAAAGGGAGACAGCAGAAATCAAATACATCCATCTGCGAGACACCCATCGCAGGGGATTGAATATTAGCGAAGGGTTTCTGGGGCACTATCAAATTTGATACAGCGATTGCTATATGCTGCTAGATATTTTATATTTATATTACAACCTTCCTGCCAATTCTCTTTAGCAAAACAGGAATAACCAGGTACAGTGTTTTTGTTTGCAGACCAGAATGGGCTTTCTCAGACCCTTTGAGATTGAAGGGGAGACATTTAGAGCTAATCTGAATAATCTATTGTTGCTGATGGCTGTGGGAAGCTGTATTGTTGTGCTTGCTTCTTGTCTGTCATTTTGCTTGAACACACCCTTCTACCTTTGAGCCCTGAATTTGGTGTATAAAAACCATGCCTGTAAGTTTCACTCCTTGTCTGAAGAAGTGGACTTGATCCACAAAAACTAACAATAAAAATATAGCAGTTAGTCTTTAAAATGCTACAGTGTTTTTTGTTTTGTTTTGTTTATTTTGTTTTGTTTTCTGACATATCCATATACAGTAAAACACCGGATAACGATTGGATCGGATAACACTAGAATCGGATAACGATGCAAGTTTTTTGGAAAAACTTGCATCGGATAACGATTCTGGATAACAATTCTATAGCGTTATCCGAGCCAATCGTGGGTGGGTGGGGGTTTGGATTGGGTAGAACATCTACCCAATCCAGGGCTTAGCTGTCATACTCAGCTCCGGCAAGCGATTGCTAGCTGGAGCTGAGTTTGACTTCGGTGACAACGGCGCACCCCCTTGGGTGCGCGGGTTGTCTCCGAAGTCAAGCTGAGCTCAAACTAGCGATTGCTAGCCAGGGCCTAGCTTGACTTCAGGAAGAACCCATGCTACCGTGCAGGTTGTTGCTGAAGTCAAGCTTAGTGATGGCTAGCGATGGCAGGGGGCTGAGCTTGACTTCAGTGACTTTTGCCAACTCCATATATCGTGTATTTGTGCTTGCAACGTGCGTGTGTGTGTGTGTGAGAGAGAGAGAGAGAGAGAAGAAAGAACCAGACAGAATTACACTTGCATGGAATAGGATCCCTTTTATTGCAATCCATCGTTTTTTCCCCATGAGAGGTTTGGCACTGAGACGAATCATCTTCTGTCTTGTAGCCTTCTTCGGTTGCTCAAGGGCTGTGCTCATTACCATGTAGGTTCTCCTTACAAACCCATTTCTTCAGTTCAAAGCATTTGGAATGCTTCCAATTTGCTTTGCCAATAAATGGGTCTATATAGGCGCAGGATGGGTAGTCATTGTGGATACTGGAGGCGTTGGGAGACCAAAACCTGGGGGTAAGTTACATAATAATAAAAATGGTAAGACTTCAGTCCTATTTCAGCCTCCTCCTCTTCCCTCGGGAACTCTCCTTTACCTGAGACTACCGAGCTCCAAGCTGGTTGAAGCTTAACTAGTACCCTCTCTCATCAGTTAGGCAGAACCCCTGGCTCCTTTACAAGCAACAAGGGAATGGCATCCCAGTGCAATTCACCAACTTAATAAGGAGAGTTTTAAAAAATATATCAGGTATCATGTGTGTGGCTATGATTCTCTTCTGACCAAATGACCTATAATTCAGATTTCGTGATGAAATAAAGGTTTCTTTATTCAAATAATAGCATTAGTCCATTGAAAAACAGGTACTTTTCTTTCCCCTTATTCCCTTTAGTTGTTTATCTTTCCTTATTGCTGTAGTAGCCAATACCTCCATAACCAACATGAACAGCCCTGGCAACAGTGGGCAGCCTTGTCTTGTACCTGCCTTTAGAGATCTCCGTTCAGTCTTATCTTGGTGTAACTCTGACTATACAATTGGTTTATTACATGTTGGAAGTTTGGACCAAAACCAATTTTATCTACTAGATGTTTTATTGTGATCCATTGGGCCGAGTCAAAAAACATATTTTCTCTTTTGTTTTTGGTTTTTTTGTTATGTCAATCATATTTATTGTTCTAGCTGTTAAGGATTCAGTCTGTCATCCCTTTAGGAATCCTGTCTGGTCTTCTGAGATGTATAAATTTGGAAACTTGTTCAATCTGTCAGCCATTATGGCGGTAAAAATTTTAGCATCCTGGTTGAGGAGCGATATGGGTCTATATGGATCTACCCTTTCTTTATTCTTGTTTGGCTTTGGAAGCAGCACAATGATGGAATGATTCCAGGATTCTGGTAATGTTCTGCCTTTAAGAATATAGTTATACAGTAAAAATGCTTCAATCTAGGAATAACTGCTTCTTTAAAATGTATTATTGTCTGAATTTTATTTAAAAATACTGCTTGTTGTTGGTTGGGAACGTAGACATTTATTAACATCACTTCCTTTCCCTCTATGTTACCCTTTAATAATAAGAACCTTCCGTCTTCATCCCTGATACATTTTGTTAATGAAAAATCTGTTCTTGTAGAGATTAGAGTTGCTACACCCCTTGACTATTTTGTTGTTCAGTTGCTCAGTTGATTCCGACCCTTTGCTATGACCCCATGGACCACTGTCCACCAGGCACTTCTGTCCTCCACCCTCCTCCTTAACTCACTCAGTTCTGTGCCCATTGTCTCTACAATACCATCTAGCCATCTCATTCTCTGCTGCCCCCTTTTTCTTTTGCCCTCCACCCTTCCCAGCATCAAGGCTTTCTCAAATGAGCTCTTCTCATCTGATGTCCAAAATACTTTAGCTTCATCTTTACTATTTGACCTTCTAAGGAATAGTCAGGGTTGATTTCTTCTAAGATTGACCTATTTTGTTCTCCTCGCTGTCCAGGGGACTCTCAAATCTCCCCTCCAACACCACATCTCAAAGGCGTCTATTCTTCTGCGCTCAGCTTTCTTAATGGTCCAGCTCTCACAACCATACATTGCTACCAGGAATACCATTGCTTTAACTAGACGAATTTTTGTTTGCAATGTGACGTCTCTACTTTTCACTATGTTCCCCAGGTTTCTCATCGCTTGCCTCCCAAGAATCAGTTGCCTTTTTATTTCATGACTGCAATGACATCTGCATTGAGCTTTGATCCTAGGAAAGTAAAATCTGTCACTGCTTCTACTTCTTCCCCATCTATTTTCCAGGTACTGATAGGTCCTGTGGCCATGATCTTGGTTTTCTTGATATTGAGTCTCAGCTTTTGCACTTTCTTCTTTCAATCTAATCAGGAGCTTCTTTAAGTCCTCCTCACTTTCTGCCATGAGGGTGGTATCATCTGCATATCTCAAGTTGTTGATGTTTCTCCCAGCAATTTTGATCCCAAATTGTGATTCCTCCATCCCTGCATTGCGTATTATGTGCTCTGTCTATAAGTTGAATAAGCAGGGTGACAAAATGCAGCCTTGTCTTACTCCTTTTCCTATTCCAAACCACTTCCTTCCATAAGTCTGTAGAGTAAAAGAACTCCCCCTGCAAGTCCATTAGTCCTTAAAAGGGCCAACTGGCACAGTCCAATTCCATGGGATGGCATAGGATGGCATAGGATGGCATAGGATGGCATAGGATGGCATAGGATGGTAATCATCTTCAGGAAAATCTGGCATAGTCCATGGCCTCTCTGATATTCATCAGCTTCTTTTAGCAGCATCCTGCTACGTGTAGATATTTCCCCCAGAAGGAGAATTTTGAGTTCAGCTAACAAAGCATTTTAGCCTCAAGTAAGAGAACTGATTTGAAGTCTGAAATAGTCAAAAGTGTGATTTCCTCCTCCCACAAGACTTCAATGATCTTATACTAATTACATCATTTGGAAATTTCTTGAAGGTTTTGGAAGCTTCTAGTACCTCCTGGAAGATTCCAGGTCTGCAGGTCTTTAATGACCTCATGAGAAGACAGCTAACTGTCCAACTTAATCTGACTAAAATCTGACATAAGGGGGATAACAAGGCATGGAGTTGCCCAGCCACTGGCTAAGCAATGGGCCACCAAACCAAGTTCATGACATGGGGAATCTGAAATAAGTGTAAGCAAATGACAAAAAGCAGACAGCAAAGTCAGTCTGGCTAACTTTAAGTACAGCAAGGAAATATGGCTACCTCAAATCATGTCATTTTTTTTTTAAAAAATTATAGGTTTACAAAGAAAAACAGAGAAATATACATTAAAAAACTCATACATAAAGGAAATCATACATTCCCATGTTCGACCACAACATACAAAATACACATGATATATATATATAAGAAAGAACAGAGCAAAATCAAGATAAAATAAAAATACAGAATCCATCATTAATGTCTAACAATTCAATCTAATTTTCTAATACATTCATTTTCCTACTCTACTGTAATTCACTCTTTTAATCTCACCCTTGTGCTAAACTCTACATCACAGCAAGCGAACAGCCGCTTGCAAAGCTGCTTCTTCTGTAACATAATAATTTTGTGTCAGAAACTATTCTGGGTTGATAGGGTTTTTGCAGAATGAGCTCCACTCAGGGAACACCCAAATGAGGCTCCTTTCATGTCCCCAAGATCTGGGACAGAGACGGTCACTCAATCCATCATGCAGTACCCGGGTCTCGAACTGCTGGCTGTCAAGCCCTCCAACTAACTAGCCAAGCAGCCCCGTTGCTTCTAGGGCAGTCGTGAGACTGCCAAAATGAAGGGACCTTTTGGTGAGTCCATTCTGCAGTTCCTTTCGCCTGACCCAGTGTAAGAAAGAGTAGCCAGCAACACGAGTGGCCGTTACCTGAAAAACCACATCAGAGGGTAAGGAGATCTCTTTCAGGCACCGATTCCTTCTCAAGGCAGATTGGAGCTTCCGTGAAAGACAAAACTGCTCCCTTCAGCTCTCCGTGAGGTCTCTGTAAACTGATTCCTCAGAGTCGGCAAAGGCTTTGACCTGGCCACATGGCTCTGGCCGGCCTGGACATCCCAGAGGATCTTAGGGAGGAGACGGGGGCTGGCACCCACCCACCCTCTTCTTCTTCTTCTTCTCCTCTAGTTCAGCCTCACTCCATGCGCCTGGCCAGAGTTTTGCCTCCTCTTTAGGGGCGAAGGGCGAAAGAGAGTGGCTTTGCTGCTCAGCCCCTGCCCTATGTTTGATGTTTATTCTCTCGGAGCATGAGATCTTGAGAAGCATTTCCCAAAGGGTGCGGTCTCTAAATTGTGCAAAACGTGGTACAACTGGGCAAACATTCAGAAAATTCTCCTCCAGGGGCACACCTACTGTGCAGACTTACTGTGTGAGTACACTTGTGCCGTCTGTCCAATTCCATTCACCTTTCTCCTTCCCATTCCAAAGACCAATCCAGATCGGCTGCTTGGCCAGAATAGTAAGGTAGTACTGCAAGAAGAGACAGAGCATTTTCATCAGGGAGAAGAAGGTCACACTCAACTACGCAGGTATGACAATCGCTGCAAGGACGAGGGACCAATAGGCTCTCCTTTGTGACTCACAGAAGGAAGGTGGGCTCTCAGGTCCACCTTCTGGGATGATTTTGTATCCCAACCTCTCTGCTAAGAAGGCCCTTGGACTCCTTGGGAATCACAAACAATCTGGACATCTCTGGAGGGGAGAACCAGGGACACCATGGAGACTTTACCGTCTTACAACCGGCCCTCTGTGGGTGCATGTCAGTCTGTCTGGGTTATCCTGCTATGGTAACAGAGTAGACCATGCTACTCGGGCGGCGGCGAACTAACCTGACAACCCTCAGGGGTGACTAACAGCCTTGGGTGCCAAAGTCGACAGGGAAGGGTGAGGGTCCACAACTGGATTAAAAGGTCCCGCTTGAATCCATCTTGATTGAGGGCAGCAGTTTCATCAATACTGGTGTGGGGCTGAGGAGGAGGAAGACTTTGTGTGCTAAAAAGGCTCAGGGCCAGAAAGTGACTCATGGAACTGGATCAGTGGTGCTATGTGGACGCCAGATGAAACGCCATGCTTTTTTTATAGCCTCAGGGCACTCTTCATGGCTGATGGCCATGAGGATTGGCAATATGCCCCCGATTCGGATACAGCACAAAAAGCAGAAGCAATCCTCCAGTGGGTGCTAGACTGCCCCACGTGACGTGATGGTGTTGCTTCTGTGGTTCCCCCACCCCACCCCCACCCCCCACCACTTTGCTTGTACTTCTGGGCCTGGTGTCTGTCTTCTGCAGAGGAAAGAGCACATTGGGTCTTCCCAGGAGGAGACAATGCCTAGGAGAAATGCCTTCTCTTTCACCACCTACCATGCTTGGTGAAGAGAGGGGTTTCTCTGTGGTCCCCCTCACATGAAGGAGCCCTGGTGGTGCACGGTTTAATCTGCTGTCCTCCAGGTGCAAGGTTGTGAATTCTGTCCTGGCCTGGGCTCAAGGTCGGTTCAGCCTCTTCCATCCCTCCGAGGTTGGTAAAGTGAGTACCCAGAATGTTTGGGGGTAAAAAGCTAGTTCCCTTGTGATGAAGTGCCCACCCAGAGAGGGCACTAAGACCCCTCCCCCTCCCTCCTCCCTCCCTCCCTCCCCCCCTGCAGGTGGTGCCGCTGGCCCCTTTTCCTTCTGCCAACAGGTAAGCACAGACCTTTTTACAGTGCAGGATTAAGTGAGCATGAAGGAGATAATTCAGATGCTGACGTCTTTTAAAGCATTTATAGTTTTTAATGTTAATCTAAGTATTTTAATTAGCAAGAGCAAGAGCAATAACACATATATATTGCTATATTATATACGGTAGTACCTTGGATAACGTTAAGACTTGGTTCCACAAGTCTTAACATTATCCGATTTTTCGCCTTATCTGATGCATGCATGCATCAGATAACATTAAAATCCTTTGTAGATGACTCAGATAATGTCAACTCCATAGAGATACATCGTTAACAACACAGACTTCAAGGGAAAGTTAAGGAAACATGCTGGAACCTTAAAGAACTTTATGAAATAATTGTCTAAAGGGTAAATACATGACAAAAACAAGCCAGACCACCCTGACTTTAGGGGAACAAAACCACACAGCATTTTAAAACTTTTTAAAACTTTATAAAGTGCTTGTTTAAACCACCCTGACTTTAGAACAGGGGTGTCCAAGCCTTTTGGGCCATGGGCCGATCATGTGGTTCAGGGAGCCAGTTACTAAGGCCCAGGGCCCCCAGGCCTTAGTTTGGGCACCACTGCTTTAGGAGAACAAAACCATACAGCATTTTTAAACTTTTGAAAACTTTATAAAGTGCTGTTTTGAAAGATCTGCTCCCTCTTTTTGCTGTCAGATTTTTATTCCAATGATGCCATGGCACACCAGAAAAACTAGGTGAGCAGAAGAAAACAAATTTTAGTTTGTGTACTGTGCTGTAGTGCACTGACCTTCCAAGATCACCAAGACATTGGGGGGGGGGGGAATTCTTTCAATATGTCCTGACTCCATTTTAAAAGCTTAGAGGGATAGAAGCAGGCCCTAAATGGATGACAACATTTACCATCATGCAGAGTGGCCATATGGAGCCATGTGCACAGGAATCAATTTTAAAAGCTAACAGCATGGGTGCCCAAACCTTTCTGTCCACGGGCCGGTCACGTGGTTCACGGGTGCCCAAACTATGGCCCGTGGGCCAGATCCAGCCCATGATGCCAATTCATCCAGCCTGCTCCACCCTCGTTGCTCCCAGAAGCGGAAGTAAAACTCGCCCTACTTCCACTTCTGGGAGCGATGAGGGTGGCATGGGCTGGATGAATTGGCATTGGAGGCCAGATCTGGCCCACATGGAGTAGTTTGAGCACCCATTAACCACGGGGCTGGCCCATGGCCTGAAATGTTTGGGCACTACTGCTGTTAGCAAGGCTCATGGGCCGGATCTGGCCCATGATGCCAATTCATATGGCCCATACCAGCCTTGTCGCTCCTAGAAACGGAAGTAAAACTCACCCAACTTCCACTTCCGGGAGCGACAATTGTCACAATCCTGGCAGTCCCAACTTAAGGGCCTCTCCCCTCTGGTTCCAGGGACCCAGTTAAAGAGCCCCCTTACGTCAACATAGCCCTTCTTCTTGAAATGGTAAAATATAGCAGAATGCAGGAAGGTGGCTGGCTTTTGCCACACCCTGAGGTTTGAGAGTGTTTGTTGAGATACAGGAGACAAAAACAAACTCCGGCTTGGGTTGCAGGAAATATGTATTTACACTATTTACAAAGGTTGTGCACAAAGTGCAAGTTAACACTTGTCTTGAAGTCAGACCAAGTGGTGCTGCAAGTCCTTATAGTCTATGTGAGCTAATTAAGCTCTTATCTTCGATAAAGCAATGCAAGCAGTCCAAACCTTTATCTGTTGCTTCAAGGTCGGCTTCGAAGATATTCACCAGTTCATTCTAGCTACGGAGTAGCTCGGTTCCAAAACAGTCCTTGGTTAGGTCACCACAATGTGGCTGAGGTATGTGTTCCAATATCTTGCAATAAACGGCAAGTAGACATACCAGACAATCCTCAAGAACGACGAAGGTCCGATGGACGTGAGCACAGCAACAAAGCAGTCAGAGAACAACAGGCTGGCTGGCTGGCAAAGACTGTTGCCTCAATTTATGCTAGACACAAACACTCAATGCTTGCACCTGGCTGTGGTAGCTGCACAGTCTTAAAGATACAGTCATTGGTTTGCTCTCGTTGCAAACCTACTCATATATCCTAACACTTCTATTGGGAGAACCGGGCTGCAAAAGCTTGCCAAACACAGCAGGTTTCTGTGTTCATTCAATGGAGCAAGTGGGGAGATAAGTAGCGAGGCTTCATGTGTGTGCAGGTTACCTTTTGTTGACGAAATGAGACATAGATCTTCAAGGAAAAATAGTAGGTTTATTGATCAGGTTCTTAAAGCATAGTCCATGGAGAATAAAACGTAAATAAAGTCCAGTAGCATAAGTCAGTCCACAGAAAGGGAAAACACTCTAGGTAATCATGATGAAAAACAGAAAGGGAAAAATTCCCTGGCTTTGTTAATGCCAAGACATCCCAAAACGAACTGAGCTCCTCCAAAATGGAGAATCTCAACCATGTGGTGTGTTCTGGACCAATGAGAGAAAGTTTTTATTGAAACAGAAACTTTCCCATAACAAAGGAAAGTGTTTTTATACATATACAGTCATAACAAAGCACAACAAGGCTTCCTCTACTAGCCAGAGATAAGAGTGGTTATACACTGTACTGGAAAACAAGCTATCTTGTGACATGTAGTCTTGTGACACAGAGAAGGGAAATGATTTTTAAGGCCTAGTAAAAACCAAGTCACCTCCAGCTTTGAGAAACGTTAGAAAAAGAGATGTCGTTCCATGACATGCCCTCCTTAGGAAAGTCTTGTTACACTAGACTTTTCCAAAGACACTATTTGCTAACGTGAGCAAAGCAATTCAGCAAACCCTTGTATATGTGTAGGTTGTTAGCATTAAGCTTCTTCCAGGAATCCTGGAGGCATACTTGGGATACAGTTCCACATAGCAACCAACCTAGCTCAGGTGTAATCATCACCTGTACACTCTAACTGAGAAACAAATCAGGTAACAGGTACATCAGTTTCAATTTCCCCCTCTTCAGTTTCAGAAAACATTCTGCTAAGGGAATCTGCAAGCACATTCTGACACCCTTTGATGTGTTGTATGGAAAATTGGTAATCTTGTAACAACAAAGCCCATCTCATTAGTCTTTGGTTTGAACCTTTCATTTTGCTCAGGAACATCAACGTGTTATGATCAGTGAGCAACTGGAATTCCTTTCCCCACAGGAATGGTCTCAGTTTGGTTACAGCCCAAATTATGACAAGACTTTCCTTTTCCACAATGGAGTAGTTATGCTCACGAGGAAGTAATTTCCTGCTGAAATATGAGATTGGATGCATAACATTTTTCTCATCTTTTTGTAGCAGACATGTGTCAAGACCGACATTACTAGCATCAGTTCTGAATATGAACTCTTCGTCAAACTGTGGTGGTCTAAGAACAGGGTAAGAAATCAATTTCTCTTTTAACAGGTCAAAAGATTTCTGACATTCATCAGTCCACACAACCTTAAAAGGTTTTTGTTTCTGTGTCAGTTCAGTCAGTTCATGTGCAATGGTACTGAAATCAGGATTTTACCTGCCTCTTTGTTTGTGGAACAGGCCAATCTTTGACACTTTTGACTTTAGCATGAACAGGAACAATTTCAGATGAACCAAACTCATGTCCCCAGTAAATCACCTTGCCAAGACACCATTGGCATTTTGAGGCTTTGACAGTTAAACCAGTCTCATGAATACGTTGGAGAACATTTTCTAAGTGTTTAAGATGGTCAGAAAGGGTGTCACTGTAAATGGCAACATCATCTATGTAAGCACTACCCTGTTTCCCCGAAAATAGGACCTCCTCCTATAGTAAGGCAACCCTATATTTTTCCCCACCTCAGAAATATAAGCCCCCCCTCCCGAAAATAAGCCACTCACCTAAATCTTGCCCTGGTGACCCGCTGTATCAGCAATAAATGTGTACGGTATTCTTCATCATGGAAAAATAAGACATCCCCTGAAAATAAGACCTTGTGCCTATTTTGGAGTTTTAAAAAATATATGACAGTGTCTTATTTTCGGGGAAACACGGTAGCATAAGTCAAACCATTCAAAACCTTGTCAATCATTCTTTGAAAAGTGGCGGGTTAATTCCTTAACCCAAACAGCATTCGAGTGAAAGCATATTGTCTTCCATCTGCTAAGGAAAAAGCAGTTTTGTGTTTAGCACTTTCTGTTAAAGGAATCTGCCAAAAACCTTTGGTCAAATCTAGAACAGAAAAATATTTAGAACCCGCAATCTTGTGGACCAAATCATCCATCCTGGGCATAGGATATAAATCAGGGATAGTTACAGAGTTTAGCTTCCTGTAATCAACACAAAATCTTATCTCAGGTAAGATATTCCCAAATACATCTTTCTTTTTCGCCAAAACAATGGGAGCTGAAAAAGAAGAGTTAAAAGGTTCAATAACACCCATTTGCAACATTTTCTGCACCTCTGCATAAATTTGCTTCTGGACCTCCCCTACAATCCTGTAAGGAGGGGCCCAGATAGGCTCATCTGTAGTGAGTTCGATGCTATGTGTTTGCAAATTACAATTACCAGGATGCGAGGTAAAGAGATGCCTAAACTTTTCCAGGACAGATCTTACCAACATCTGTTCATGTTCAGGTATTTTGCTATTAATATACAGGTCATCAAAACTCCCAGCGTGCTGGTACTCATCACTGAGACAAACAAGGTCTGCCTTCTCTACATCAATAGGTATAGCAGTATTCTTCATCATGGACGGTGCCCTGGAGGATTACAGTTTCAAAGAGTTAGCGTGATAAATAACAAAAGAAACCCTGGAGAAATTCCACCAAGACTTCAATAATTTTCACCCAAATATCAAACTCAGTTTGGACCAGTCTACACAACAAGTAAATTTCCTGGACACCACTGTGAAATTACAAAATGGACATCTTAGTACCACACTATATCACAAACCCACAGACAGATGTACCTACCTGCATGCCTCCAGCTTCCACCCAGAACACACAACAAAATCCATCGTCTTCAGCCAAGCCCTCAGGTACAATCGCATCTGCTCAGACCCACACGATAGAGATGCCAAGCTCACAGACTTACAAAATGCATTTCTCAAACTACAATACCCATCCAATATGGTTAAAGAACAAATCAACCGGGCTAGATGAATACCCAGGAGTAATCTACTACAAGACAGGCCCAGAAGGGAAAGCAATTGCACACCACTGGTTGTCAACTTAAACCCCTCACACACATAATGAGGGATCTCCAACCCATCTTGGACAAGAGTGCTTCACTTTCCAAAGCCCTTGGTGACAGATCCCTACTCGCTTATAGACAACCCCCCAATCTCAAACAACTATTGACACACAACAGACTACACAGAAGTGGAGCAGAGATGGGAACTAGACCCTGCTGCAAATCCAGGTGTCAACTATGCCCCCACATTCGCTCTGGAAACAGCATTACTGGACCCAATGGCACCACACACAACACTAAAGGCAGTTTTACTTGTGCTTCTGCCAATGTGATTTATACCATCTCTTGCCAAAAATGTCAGTCTGTGCTTTATGTAGGACAAACAGAACAATCTTTACGCAAAAGGATTAATAGACACAAATCAGCCATCTGGAATGGCAACACGGAGAAACCTGTCTCAAACCACTTCAATCTAACTGGACACTCTATCCAAGACCTGAAAGTTGCAATTCTGGAACAGAGAAATTACAAAACTAGGATTGAAAGGAAGACAGCAGAAATCAAATGCATCCATCTGTTAGATACCCATCACAGGGGGCTAAATATTAGTGAAGGGTTTCTGGGACATTATCAAATTTGATACACAGATTGCTATATGATTTTATATTACAACTTTCCTGCCAATTCTCTTTAGTAAAACAGAAAGAAATCAGGTACAGGTGTTTGTCCCCCCCCCCCCCCCCCAGACATGCAGGTCACAAATTGATCAGAGACCGTAGTGGGCTTACTCAGCAACCTTGAGATTGAAAGGGAGTCATTTAGAGTTTATCTGAATACTCTATTGTTGCTAATGGCTTGGAGAAACTGCAATCTTGTGCTCGCTTGTCTGTCATCTTGCTTGACCACACCCCTTCTCCCGTTGAGCCCCTGAATTTGGTATATAAAGAATATGCCTACAAGTTTCATTCCTTGTCTGATGAAGTGGACTTGATCCACGAAAGCTAACAATAAAAACATAGCAGTTAGTCTTTAAAGTGCTACTGTGTTTTTTATTTTATTTTGTTTGTTTTGTTTTCTGGTTTCCCATATGTGAAGCACTTTCGAACCATGTGGGCCAGGAACGGTATGCCCATCATCCTTGGAGGGTCGACGTGTGATGCTCCCCCGTAGAGCAGCATGCTTTTTCTTCGATGATACTCCTCCAGGAGCCTCGCTTTTATGTTCTGGAGCACTAAGTCTTGGCAGGGTAAGGCCTCCAAAGCAACAACAAAATCCTCATAGGAATCATCCAAAGAGGATAATAGGATACATGCTTTTTGCTGCTCGAAGATGACCAGGCCCTTTTCCTGTAAGTCCATCAGGATGCCAGACAATGTTTGAATATGCTCCAGCATGTTGTCTCCAGCAAGGAGTTGCGTCCAGAACAACCGACGGGCGAGTTGAATCTGTGCACCAACCGTGGTCCTGATGCAAAGTCTCTTTAAGGTCTGCCAACAGGCAGCAGCAGAGTCCTCTCCTTGGATATGAACCAGCTGGGAATCAGCCAAAGTGAGCCCGATAATGGAAAGGGCTCGCTGATTTTTCTCTGCTTTCCTTATGTCCTCTTCATCCTCCATGTTGAGGTCAGCAATGTCTATGGGTGCAGCCACAACACCCCACAAGCCTTCTTTCTTTAAAAGCAATGAACACTTGAGTGCCCATGCTTGGTAATTGCTGCCATCCATCTGAGGAATGAGGTTTAATGCAGCAGCCATTGTAGCACCTCAGGAGTAAATTCAAGCCTCAGCTGCTCAGGTAGTGATGGGTTGCGGGCGTTATGCTCGTGCCTCACCACTGCTTCGGGAGCTGCACTGGGTGCTAGTATGTCTCTGGGTGCAATTCAAGGTGCTGGTCATTACCTTTAAAGCCCTAAATGGTAGTGGGCCAGGAGACTTAAGAGACCGTGTCACCCCCAAGAACATCTGTCTATCCCACCAGGGTGGATCGGAGAGTCTCTCTTATCATCCCATCAGCTAGAGAGGCGCATCTCTCTAGCACCAGAAGGAGGAGGAGGGCCTTCTCCGTGGCCGCCCCGGCCCTTTGGAACCTCCTCCTGCCAACTGAGTTACGTCTACGGGCAGAGCTCCTGCCCTTTCGGAAGGGCCTAAAAACCTGGCTGGCAGGGCAGGTGTGGGGCTCCAGTAATACGGGGTCCCACGTTGGGTGGCTGATCTGATGGGATAGCCACCCCTCTCTCCCTCTTTTAAACTTTTTTTAAAACCTTTTTAAACTTTTAAATCTTTGAGGTTTTTTTTTTTTGTAAATATATAGTTTAATTTTTCCCCCCAAGTTGATTTGGTTTCTTGGTTTGTCGGGTACTGGTTTGAAAGTGGGATTTTTTTTTTTGAAAGTTCTGAAATGTTTTGTGCATTATGCTAATTTAATTGTAACTGTATATTTTGTATTCTGTTTGTATTGTTAAAATCCTATGGGATGGATCGGATAATGTTAAAGCTCCATAGAGATACATTGTAACTGCACAGGCTTTAGTGGTTGTTATCCGATCCATCCCATAGGACCTTAACGTTATTCAATCCAATTCTCCTCCCCAGATTACTTAACGTTATGCGATTTTAGCATTATCAGATCCAATCGTTATCCGGTATTTTACTGTATCTCTATGGACCTTTAACGTTATCCGTTCCATCCCATAGGATTTTAACATGGATCGGGTAACACTAAAAATCGGATAACACCAAGACTTGTGGAACCAAGTTTTAGCTTTATCTGTATAAGGACCAGCTGAAACAAACCATGAAGGTGTCAGGTATAAATGCACAGACTTGGGAGACAATGACCAAGACCTCCCTCTTTGGCTCCATACTATCTCTGCTGCTACCAGTCACTTCAAAGGGGAATGCTGCAGACATGGAGGCTAAGCGACAAACACGCAAGCTTTGTCAAACCCAGCCATGTCCTCCACCATCTATTCAGTGTAGTGTGTGTGGTCGCTTGTTCCATGCCAGAATCAGTTTATTGAGTCACCGGAGACACATCCATCAATGGAGAAAATAAATACTTTCAGGAAAAATGTGTGCTCGGATACAAGTGGCAGCCATCGACAACAGCAGTTTAACCCCTGCACCACCAGGACTCTCTCTTACTGAATTCTAATTTTTGGTATGCCACCTTGGGCCCTCACTAAGAGAGAAAGGCAGAATAAACATGAACACAAATCAACTGGACCAATAAAAACCTGCTCCTCTTCTGTTTCGACAGAAGCCAAGTGTGCATCTCTTGACATGCAGAAGTCCTCAGCGTCATACCAGGTCTTCTCGTCGTAGGAACTATAATACACGCTCTGCCCAAAAAGATCCCACTCTTCTCTACGCGTTGCAGGTGGCATTTTCCCATTCTTGAAGATGTATTCTAAGAATGTATACAAAGAGACAAACATAATGTGGTGCTGGAGGAGGTTCTTCAGAGTGCCCTGGACTGCAAGGAGATCAAATCAGTCCACCCTGAAGGAAATCAACCCCGACTGCTCCTTGGAAGGACAAATAGTGATGCTGGAGCGCAAGTATTTTGGCCACCAAACGAGAAGGGTTCCTTGGGTGGTTGGGTGACGGTGGCGTCAAACGGTGCCATTGATCAAAAGCTTTAGGGGAGGGGCGAAAGTTTTCTTTAGAGGAAAAGTTTCCAGAATCCTCCTTGTGGGTTGGGAACTTGTTGGAGTAGGATGCGCATTTCCTGCGTGGCTAATCATGTCGAGGAAGAGGGGGCAAGTTGTGGGGGGTAGCGAGGAGTCAGTCCCGCAGAAGAGAGGTGGCGGGAAGGAGTCGGTAGAGGAATTGTCGGAGGAGGAACTGGAGGAGCGGGCTCCTTTTGCGGCTCCTCTGAGGCCCCTCGAGATGGAGGGCGGAAGAGCAGTGGATCCAACTGGCTCCAACAGGGGGCCGGAAGTGCTGGAGGTGTGAGTGCGCCATGTGGCGCGCAAGGGTTTCAAGGAAGAGGGGGCAAGGAGGATCAGATGGAAGGTGTTGTTGGGGACAAGGTGGCCCCTGTGGTGGCGGGACAAGAGAGTACAGTTGCTGCAGGTACAGATGTTAGCCAAGGCATAGTGGACCGACTGGTCTGCCATAAAAGACCTTGCCACTGCTGCCGCTGTAACCACCACTGGACTCTCCCCAGCCAGTCAGGCTGGCAGAATGAGGGGCAGCTGCGTGGACTGGCCGGCCAGCCAAAGACTGCCGCCGCCACTGCCACAGCTGTTATGCAGCCAGCCACTCCCTGCTGGGAAGGGATAAGGACTCTTCTGACTGTACTGTATTTTCTAAACTGAATGGTATTTTTATATTCATGTAAGGTTTACTGACTGCACAGACTTTATTATACAGTATTTGTGGTTCTATTTATATTATGTTGTATTTATAGTTGATTTATTGCAATATATGTTGCCCATGTTATGTTACCCGCTCTGAGTTGCTTCGGCAAGGAGAGTGGTATAGAAGTCTAATAAATAAATAAATAAATAAATAAATAAATAAATAAATAGTGGCTGGGGGCAAGGAGGTGCCCACGGCAGGGAGTGAGAGCAACAAGGGGAAAGGGGAGGGGTGAAATGTGGCAGCGAGCTTGGTGGTAGGAGGGGAGACAGGAGGTGGCGCAGCGGTGCCCTTTTGGAGAGCATTTATCTAAAGTGACCAAGGAGAAGATTCTGAGAGGGGAATACATGGATCTATCTTGCTATTGAACAGGGAGGTGGATGTAAATGAGGTGGAAAAGATGGATGAGAGGGAGAAAGATCTGACACGCAGGACGAAGCCTCTCAGAAATTGGGGAAGCTGGCTGCCACCCATGCATTTGATTTATATGGGAGTGACTGTTTATGAGCAGCCTCATCGGGCAGTTTCACTTCTTAAATATTTGGATTTGATGTACAGGGTGCACATAGATTTCACGGGGGTGGCATGGATGCATTATGATGAATTTTTCCATTCTTGGGCGCAGCAGCAGCTGGACATAGATTGGGAGGAACCTCATTCCCTTCTCTGGATGCAATATATGACCCTGGCCAGGCCTCTGCCCGGAGATAGGAATGCCAGTGGTCACTTGGTGCTGAGAGCCAGTCCAGCTATTGCCCCCACATCCTGGCGGGGGTGGGAGCCAGTTCAAGCCCACCTTGTCTGCTGGGAATATAACTCCCACGGCTTTTGCTCCAGAAAACCTTGCAAGTTCAAGCATGGCTGTTCCCAATGCGGCAGGACACACCCCATCACGGCATGCCCAAGGGGCAGACAAGGGGGTAATAGGGACGGTCCTGGGCAGCGTAGGGCAAGTAGTTCTGGGCCCGCAGTTAACAATGTGCCCCAGCCCAATCAAAGTTGAAGCCTTGGAGGAATAGCTTAGAGGGTGTCCTAGGAGACAGGATGCCTCACTGTGTTTAAATGGTTTTAAGTTTGGTTTTCGCATCCTGGTGGTGGGAGCTGTGGGGGCGTCTTTGGGCCTTTAAAGGGAATAAAGACAAGGTGAGGGACAAGATCGGGAAGGAGGTTAAATTAGGTAGGATCATTGGTCCCTTTTCTGCTAGCCCTTCATCTTTCCCCTCTGGGCTTCGTTCCAAATAAACTCCAGGGAAATACAGGCTCATTCATCACCTTTCCTACTCGGAAGGGGGATCGGTGAAGGATGCCGTCCCAGAGGAGTTGTGTTCAGTTAAGTACGCCTCTTTTTGTACGTGACGGTGGCCATGGTCAGGAAGTGTTGGAGCAGGCCTTTCATGGCTAAATGTGACATTAAGGTGGCTTTCCGCCTGTTGCCCATCCGCCCGGATGATTTCCATTTGTTAGGTTTCTTTTTCGAAGGGAGGGGGGGTCCTACGTAGATAGAGTGTTACCGATGGGTTGTTCCATTTCTTGTCCACTGTTTGGATGTTTTAGCACTTTTATTCAGTGGGTGTTTTCAAAGAAGACAGGGGCTAAGTGCATCACCCATTATCTAGATGATTTCCTCCTATGCTCAGGGGAGTGGAGGGATCACTGTGGCTTTCTGTTGAGGCAATTTCAGGAGGTGTGTGAGGAACTGGGGGTTCCTTTGGCGCAAGAGAAGATCGAAGGGCCAGCCACAAAGTTGTCTTTCCTAGGTATTGAGATAGATGCAGCCAGTCAGTTCTCTAGTCTAGGTTGCCAGAGGACAAAATACAGGACAACCTAATTAGGGTAAAAGAGATGAAGGGCAAGAAGAAGGCCTCTCTGCAGGAGCTGCAAATTCTGGTGGGGCATCTGAACTTTGCATGTAGAGTAGTGGCCCTGGGCAGGCCCTTCCTGAGGAGGTTCTGTTATGCCATGGTGGACTTGAAGAAGCCTCACCATAGGAGATGACTCTCATTAGGCATTAAGGTGGATCTGCAGATCTGGGAAGAATTTTTGTTACACTTCAATTGGGTGTCTTTTTGGAGGGACAAGTTGTTGCTGAGGGAGGACTTTCAAGTGCACACAGGTGCTTCCAGGGCTCTAGGTTTTGGAATATTTTTAAAAGGGGAGTGGTGCTGTGGGTCATGACCGATTGGTTGGGTGGAGTCAGGTGCTACCAGGGATTTAACTTTTTTTGGACAGTACAAGAAAGCCATATGCGGTGGCATGTGAGGAATTTTGTAATTTCAGGTGGAGGGAAGGTCTGGACAAGGTTTGACCTGTCCCAATGGAGCATCTGTTGCAATTTTGAGTGTTTTTGCATAAGAAAGGTTTGTTAGTTCAGACGATCAAGGTAAAGTTGGTGGCGGTTGCGTTTTTTGCTAAGTCCGGGGTTTTTGGGGATTCCTCTGGGGATTTCTGTGTTAAGAAGGTTTTGGAGGGCTGGGAGAGAATGGCAGGCACAAGGGAGGATGGGAGAGCCCCCTTCTCCCTGGGGATCCTGCTTTGTCTGTTGCAAATTTGGGATCAGGTTTGTTTGGATGAGTATGAGGCAGCTTTATTCCAGGCAGCCTCATTACTGGCCTTTTGACATGAATTCTATGAATGTCTTACGTTTCAGTTGGGTGGTCTGACAGCTCTTGCAATGTAACAAAAATCATGTACTTTTGCCAAGCTGCAACACCAAAACTAAGGCACCCATGAAAATAAGGGTTATGTCATTTGAAAGACCATCTTGGTGACTTTAAGAATTGGTTGAAACCAAAAGCCAAAAATGCAAGGAAATGACATAATCGCTTTCGGAAGTAGCATTGGAAAAGTGACAGTTTTGCTGGTGGGGGTCAGTTGTCGTGGGTCCAGCAAAAAAACTTCTCAACCAATTCAGATGATCCAAAGTGTGTTTGAAAGAGGAAATATTAACCTTTGTGGAAACACTTTCAGATTCAAATTTGGACTTTGGAAACATAATCTATGAAGCATTTTACAAAAAACCACTAAAAAGAGGTCACACAAACCCCAAAAAAGGAGGAAAAACCAATTTAAAATGTGAATATGACAACTTCCTGAGGTGGGTACAGTTCACATGCAACATGTGGAGAAAAATGACACCATAGCAGAAATCCACACAAAAAAAAAGTATTGAGGAAAAATGTGACTGTTGAAATGACATTTCCGGTGTGTGTGTGTGTTTGGTGGTGATCCAACCAAAAAAAAAATTGACCTATTGAGGTGATCTAAAGTGTGATTGAAAGAGGACAGAATAACCTTTCTTTTGATACTTATACAATTTGGATCGGACTTCAGAAACATTTTATATGAAGGTTTTTTAAAAAACCATTTTTTTTCTAACCTTCTTTCCTTCAAAAAAAGATTCTCTCCACAACAGAATAGATACATTGGTCTGAGAATGGATACACTGTAGGAAGTTTCTCCTTTGAAGTCATAACCAGTTTCCTTTTTGGCTTTCCCTCTTATTGAAGAACTGCTTTCAAGGAATCGTGAAGGAAAAACTTTTTCTTTGCAGTTTGACTATTGAAATATTTATTAAAAATAGATCCTTTGCAGTTATTCACTTGTGGTGAATAGTTGTTTGTACAGTAGGCTGCTTATGGACACATGCACATAGTGAGTAGCATAGGGGATAATGGAAAAGAAAGGTTAGAAGCATCTTTATTGAAAGATAATAAATAAAAAATAATAAACACAAATAAAATTGGGATTTCTGGTTTTGGGTTAAAACAACGTAGCAGTTCAAAAACAAGAAGTTGCAAGAAGATAAATAGGGACCACTTTGGTGGGAAGGTAAACAGGTTCCATGCCTGCTACATGTCCACGGAAATGTCTGCAGATACAGACAGCACTGGCTCTTTGGCTATAAACAGAGATGAGCACTGAAACCTAGAGTCAGATATGACTGGCTTTCGATCAAGGATGACCTTTACCTTAGCTCAGAAAACCCTAGATTTTATGAACATTTTATGAAAACCTTAATTTTATGAACATAATGTCTTTATTTTCCCCCATTTGAAACATTACCCTTAACTAATGAATGAAATAAAAGAAATAAATGCACTAATGAGCATAATTCAACACATCGAATTCATGCACTAAATCCATGACTGCAGCGTCCACTGCCACTTTTTTTTTTTTTTGGGGGGGCGGCGGCACAGGGTAAGTGAGTGAGTGGTCGATTCCAAGGAGGATAGCAGGAACAGGGCTTTGTTGAGGGAGGATGTGGTGGCACTTGTATCTGTTTGTACGTTTTTCAAAAACTGACCAAAAGGGTGAAGGCAGGTGCTTAGTTTTGGGCACCTGCCACATTCAGGAGATCTGTCCCGTCAGGGGGATGAGATTTTTCTCCTGCTTCACAAGGGTGGGGACCCGCTCACAAAGTTCCAATTTCGAGTGGTGCTGGGGAAGGTGCTCTCGGAGGCCGGGATAGTTGGTTGGCATTTTGCCTCCCATTCTTTCCAGATTGGGGCGGCCTCCACCCTGACAGCCCTTGGCTATAAGGAAGAGAACATCAAGCAGGCGGGGAGATGGACATCGAGTCATTTCAGATCCTATGTCAGGGAAGTGTGTTGAAGGGTTCTTGTTGATATTGTTAAAAGTTTTGTGTTTTACAGGTTTTTCATTGGCCACTCGGGAGATGATATGGATTCTTGGGGCCTGGCAGGTGATGGGGGCAGAGAGCTGGGCTACGGGGTCTTTCCTAGGAAGTCACTTAGGTCTTTGGCACTCCAACGTGGTTTGGCAAGGACATGACAGCCTGTGGTTCGGGGACGTGTAGGAGGAGATGGAAGCACTCCAGGTCTATGGAGCACACCTCACGGCTGTTCTTCACTTGGGGGGCAATGAACTGGGGGTTCAGAGGATTGAGGACATTGTGAAGGGCATGGTCTAGGGAGGCCGTTGAGCAATTGCAATGTTCTGTGTCTCTTTTCAGAAATTTTGCCTGTACCAGAGGACTTGGTGGAGGTGGAAGTATTGGATCCCGGCTTTGAAAACATGGAGCACTCGTGACTTTTTCTGAACTCCAGGCTCGCAGAGGTGTTCTGGCTGAAGCGTGGGTGGATAATATCCCATTCAGGCATTCTAAAAGGGGACCCTTCGTGTTTTGAGGTGGGCAGGTGGTTGCTTAGTAGGAGAGATTTTGACATGTTTGAAAGGGACCTTCGCTGGGGCATTGATGTTTTTTTCCCCAGGGGGGGCCTCGGATCCTTTCCGGGCCCTCATGCTGTGGCTGAAAGCATGGGGGGAAAGGTGGTTTTTGGTAGGGGGAGGGGTTTCCGCAGTTCCTGAGCAGGTACATTTTTGGGGGAGATGTCTGGGGGCATGGTGTCATAGAACAGACCTCAAGTTATTAAACATATCCAAGATGGAGTTTATTAGGTTTTAGACTATAATAGAAATGTGGCTTCTTGTGCTAGCCAAAGGCCACCTGTTTGTTTTCACTCCCTGGGACCCGGATGGGAAGAACCAGACTGGGAGGCGCCATGCTTCATCAATCGGGCCAGAGTTGTTTACCCCAACTTTGGGAACTGATTGGATGTATGCTAATTACCCAGATTCACCTACTACCTGGTGTGAGGGTCTGGCAAAGGGCTGGAAGGAGTTTGAATATGGTGGTCAACAAGGAAACAACAATATGTGGGGAGGAAGGCCATTCCAACAGGCCTTATCTCCGGAAGTCTTAACTATGGTAACTTAGAACAGATAGATAGATTCTAGGGTGGCAGATAACAGGGGACCCTAGTGTGTGTTGGTCCATGGGGTCGCAAAGGGTCGGACTCAACTGTGCGACTGAACAATGAACAACAAGAAAATAAAATTTAACTCAAAATTATAAAGCACTCCTGGGCAGTAAAAGCTGTTTAACAATGAAATGGTTTGGAAAAAACCCACAAGAATTCAGATGGTCCTCAGTTACCAGTGGATCTCCTGCTTTGACATCAGGTTGAAATCCATGATCTTCAGCTCTACAAATCTATGATCCTTTCATCCAGAGGGTGCCAGAAAGTCAAATTTAAAACTTGCCTGGATGATCTCACCCTTGATGTCTCAAACTCTGCTGTGAGGAGTCTAATAAGAGAAGAGAGGTACTTACGGTATGTTTTTTTGTCTTTCTCATACGTTTTGTCTTCTGCCTTAATTTTTTCCATCAGGTTTCTTAGTTCTAATACCACCGAAGTGTCTAAAAGGATTAGTTAAAGGGTAAGAATGCAGTGGCTGTAGTGGTTAATATGCTGACTGGAAGGTCAGCAGTTAGATACCCGAGTACTGCAGGACGGAATGAGCTCCTGTCTCTGTCCCAGCTCTTGCCAACCTAGCAGTTCAAAAGCAAGAAATTGCAAGTAGATAAATTGGGATCACTTTGGTCGGAAGGTAAACAGAGCTTTGTGCACTCTGGTCTCCAGGCATGCCTGCCACACAGTGGTGGGATGTCAAAAAATTTATTACCCCACCGTGATGTCATCATAGTGTGGGTGGAGCTAACATCATGATGTCATGATATCATGGGCAGGGCCAAAGAAAAAATAAATAAATACAAAAAAAGTAAAGAAAATAAGCACACACACACACATCCCTCACACACACACACACACACACACACCCCTTGGCGTGCATGCGCAGTGGGGGAACCAGTGAAAAGGTAAGCCCTGAAGGTGGTTCCCCCAAAAGCTGCTACCGGTTCTCCGGGACACTGGCGAAAGTTGATACCGGTTCCGGGGAACTGGTGAGAACCTGTTACATCCCATCACTCAGTGATGGGATGACACCGGTTCTGACCGGATCCACAGAACCGTTTTAAGGATTTCCGGAGGGCTCTCCGTGGGGGTAAAAACGTTTTTGAGGCGTCCGGATCGGACGCCTCACCGGGAGGAAAATTTAAAAAAAAATTGGAGCAAGGCAGGGGAAGCCAGCGGGGCTTTTTAGGCACCTCCCCGCCCGTATTTCCTCTCACGCCCCCTTTCCAGCGCCAAAGCTCGCCTGGCGTTGTTTTAAAGGCTTAAAAAACTTCAGGGACGAGACGCGGCGTGGACTCCGCCGGGGGCAAGTTTCCACCTCTCTGTTGTTGTTTTTTGGGGGGGAGGGAGGGGGGGCAGCGGCTTTTGGCGGGAGCCAGGAGGACACCCCGGTTTTTACGCGCGCGCACGCCCACATACACACGAGGCGCCCCCAGTCAAGGGTGGGTGGGTGTGTTTCTGCCCCCCCCCAACCCCGGGGCTCTTACGGGGGGGGGGGGGAGAAAGAGATGAAGCGTGGCAGTGGTGGTGGTTCCTTGCAAATGAACGGGAAAACCCAGCCAGGGGCGGGAGGCGGGTTGGGAAAGGGGGGGTGAGGGAGGCGGTGAGAGCGCAGCCTGCATGCATGACCCGCCAGCCGCGGCAGTAGCAACGAGGAGGAACCTCCGGGATCTCCGCGTCAGCAGGCAAAGGCAGCCCGATGTGCAACGCTGGGGGGAGGAGGAGGGAGTGCGGGGGAGCTGTGGGAGGGAGGGAGGACGGGCCTCGGCAGGGGGGAGCGCGACGGGCACGCCGGCACCCGCCCGCCTGCCCAGTTGCGTAGGCAGGGGAAACTCCCCCACGTCCCAAGTTTTCTCCCATTTGTTTTGTTTCCCCCTCCGGTGTGTTTTTAAAAAAAGGGTAGCGACTGCTCAAGTGGCTAAGACGCTGACTGGAAGGCGGCAGGGTCAGCCCCTCGAGACCCGAACACTGCAGGGCGGAAGGAGCTCCCGTCTTTGCCCCAGCTCCTGCCAACCTAGCAGTTCGAAAGTAAGACATTGCAAGTAGATAAATAGGGACCACTTCGGTGGGAAAGTCAACAGGGTTCCGTCACGCAGTGATGGGATGTAACAGGTTCTCACCAGTTCCCCGGAACCGGTATCAACTTTCGCCAGTGTCCCGGAGAACCGGTAGCAGCTTTTGGGGGAACCACCTTCAGGGCTTACCTTTTCACTGGTTCCCCCACTGCGCATGCACGCCAAGGGGTGTGTGTGTGTGTGTGTGTGTGTGAGGGATGTGTGTGTGTGTGCTTATTTTCTTTACTTTTTTTGTATTTATTTATTTTTTCTTTGGCCCTGCCCATGATATCATGACATCATGATGTTAGCTCCACCCACACTATGATGACATCACGGTGGGGTAATAAATTTTTTGACATCCCACCACTGCCATCACTGCGTGACGGAACCCTGTTGACTTTCCCACCGAAGTGGTCCCTATTTATCTACTTGCAATGTCTTACTTTCGAACTGCTAGGTTGGCAGGAGCTGGGGCAAAGACGGGAGCTCCTTCCGCCCTGCAGTGTTCGGGTCTCGAGGGGCTGACCCTGCCGCCTTCCAGTCAGCGTCTTAGCCACTTGAGCAGTCGCTACCCTTTTTTTAAAAACACACCGGAGGGGGAAACAAAACAAATGGGAGAAAACTTGGGACGTGGGGGAGTTTCCCCTGCCTACGCAACTGGGCAGGCGGGCGGGTGCCGGCGTGCCCGTCGCGCTCCCCCCTGCCGAGGCCCGTCCTCCCTCCCTCCCACAGCTCCCCCGCACTCCCTCCTCCTCCCCCCAGCGTTGCACATCGGGCTGCCTTTGCCTGCTGACGCGGAGATCCCGGAGGTTCCTCCTCGTTGCTACTGCCGCGGCTGGCGGGTCATGCATGCAGGCTGCGCTCTCACCGCCTCCCTCACCCCCCCTTTCCCAACCCGCCTCCCGCCCCTGGCTGGGTTTTCCCGTTCATTTGCAAGGAACCACCACCACTGCCACGCTTCATCTCTTTCTCCCCCCCCCCGTAAGAGCCCCGGGGTTGGGGGGGGCAGAAACACACCCACCCACCCTTGACTGGGGGCGCCTCGTGTGTATGTGGGCGTGCGCGCGCGTAAAAACCGGGGTGTCCTCCTGGCTCCCGCCAAAAGCCGCTGCCCCCCCTCCCTCCCCCCCAAAAAACAACAACAGAGAGGTGGAAACTTGCCCCCGGCGGAGTCCACGCCGCGTCTCGTCCCTGAAGTTTTTTAAGCCTTTAAAACAACGCCAGGCGAGCTTTGGCGCTGGAAAGGGGGCGTGAGAGGAAATACGGGCGGGGAGGTGCCTAAAAAGCCCCGCTGGCTTCCCCTGCCTTGCTCCAATTTTTTTTTAAATTTTCCTCCCGGTGAGGCGTCCGATCCGGACGCCTCAAAAACGTTTTTACCCCCACGGAGAGCCCTCCGGAAATCCTTAAAACGGTTCTGTGGATCCGGTCAGAACCGGTGTCATCCCATCACTGCTGCCACATGTCCACAGAAATGTTTGCAGAAAGCACTGGCTCTTCGCTTGTGATACAGAGATGAGCACTGAACCCTAGAGTCAAATACAATACAACTGGCTTTCAATCAAGAGTGACCGTTACCTTTACTAAAATTTGCTATAACTTCACCACCACAAATAACATCTCTATTTCTGGCTTCTTTTAAATACCTTTGAAAGGTATTTAAAAAGAGGCTACCCTACCCCACCCGGTCATGAATGGCCATCTCAGAGAGCAAATCCTATTGTTGGTTGTCTTCTTCTCTTTAATGTTTGCCACTGAAGCACCCTTCTAACTTTTGTGTCAGCAGTGTGACTACACTGGATGCGCCCATCATTTCCTAGGGTTCGGCCTCTCCTCCACCCTCTCCATAGGATAAACTTCAAAATGGGATCTGAATTTGTCCCCATTTAAAAAAACACCTAAGGTGCAGGAAGGGACGGTGGTGGCAGAACTTGACATGGTTTGGTCTGGTCCAATTTTATAGGACTGGGGTTCATCTCACAAGGACAGAGTTATTAGACCAGCAATTCGAGCACGGGGAATACACCAGCTCGTACAGTGATGGTGAACCTTGGCACTCCAGCTGTTCTTGATTCCACACGAATGGGTTTACTGCACATATGCAGTGGCTTCCTTAAACCATTTAGACCACTGATCATTTGGGTTTACTGCACACACACAGTAAACCCATTTGTGTAGATTAACAGGGACTTGGGCTTCTGGGAATTGAAGTCCAAGAACAGCTGGAGTGCCAAGGTTCACCATTATGGTGCTAGTATTGTTATGGAAAAGGAAATTGGGTTTGTGGTTTTTTGAATCTGTAATGGAGATGTGTGTGTGCATACGTGTGTGCGTGTGTGTGTGCGTGCACTGAAGGGGGTTGGTGTGGTACATTCTGGATATCGCTGGGCAGGAATTGCTCAGTAGACAAAACATCCAAGCCTTGTGTTCTGGAAGAAATGAAACTTAAATTGGATGAACATGTAATACTGTAGAGTCCTTGGCTGAAATCCTTTAGGGGAATGGCCAGAGGGTGGAACCTGTTGGAGGAGAAAAAAACCATAGGGAGGAGGCAGGAGACTCTCTTGGCCCAGTGCTCCATGCTATGCCAGTCTATGGGTGTGCTGTGAACTCAGCACACATGTAGTTGCTTTTTAAAATATATCATACTTGTATGCCGCCCTACTCAGAAGGACTCTGGGAGGCTAACACAATGTTGGAAAATAACAATCCAATCAACTCATCCATAAACCAAACTATACCCCTAATTCAAAGAGATTAAAAACTTAAAGGTTCAAGATTAATTAAAAATTAAAAACTATAAATTTAAAAGACTCATTTTTTTTTAATTTAAAAGGTTTAAAAGAGAGAAAGAGGGGGCTGTCCAATCAAATCATCCACCCAACATTGGACCCTGTTGTAAGGCAAGGAGTGAGTCACCACCCCTACTGTGAGAAAGTTTCCTTCTTTCCCTCTGTGATTATGAGGCTCAGGTACTAGGAACTGTGGGAGAGATCTTGATAAGGGGGGAAGAGATGGGTTGAGCTCCTGAGTTATCTGTAAGAGACATTCCAAAGGAGGGGGTTGGTCATCAGAAGTGAGAAAGAGGGGCCGGGATGATCAGGAATGAGTGACTCCACTAATTAACCCCAATAAGGTCTGCTGATTGGGTAACATCTGGTGGGGAGGTGGAGAATGGGATCTTGAGTGACGTAATTGTATAAGACTGCATGTATTGTTTTGTGAGCTGAGCTGTGCTGCGAGCTTGCTATTCTGCATATGCTGGGAGGACACACATCCATCTCTGCCAAGGGGGGGGCACATCTGGGTTAGGTTTTATTATTTTACACTCTTTGCCTATGTATGCTCTGTGAAACCTTTGCCTTTTCAATAAAAAATCCAGACTATGGAAGATGGAGTGTTGTTGTCTTGAGAATGGGCAATGCCCTGGCAATACTACCGAAGGGGATTTCCCAGTCTTATATGGTGGCAGGGGTGGGATCTGAATCCTGAAGTTACCACGGTGCGTAATGAAGTAATTGCCTGTGCTGAAGGAGGCTTGTCGAAGTCCAAGGGTGGCTGAGGACTATTGGAGGAATTGCCAAGCGTGTGTAAGTTCCAGAGAAGAAACTTTCTTGTCCAGTGTGCCTGGGAGTGTAGTCTGTGTAATGGTAATTGGTGAACACAGAGAATTCATGGCAAGGGTGAGTGTTAGTTATTTTTGGGTAGTTGGGAAGGAAGGTGTGTAGTGGATGGAGATTCCTGAAGATTTGTGGAATCAACCTGATGCCGTTCTTGCCGAAAGCACCCCCATTGTACATGTAAGGAGGAGGAAACAGGACTTGTTGTCAGATTCAGCCCTCCAAATGATAGAGGATATCAGAAAGCAGTCTGGGTGGCCAGCTGGCCTGACTGATGATTTGCAAATGGAGAAGGAGGATGGAGCTGGAGCAGGGGTCGCCCAGGATCCACCATCTGCGGTGGTGCTTCAGGAGGCCGTAAATCAACTAATCCAGGCCCAAGCTAATTTCCTGCAAGCTCAGGAGGTACATAGGGCCCCCCCCAAACCCTGCACCAAGTCAACCGGAGCAGTCTGCAAGTGCAGCAGCCGAAACATGAATTGTGGCCCTTCTTGACTCGCTTTGAGGCCGTTTGCAGAGACTATGAGATCCCACCCAGGCTGTGGCCCCGGCTGCTGGTGGGCCAGACCACTGAGGCGGTTGCTACTTTCTTGGCTGCCCTGGACAAGGCCTTGCCCTGGGAGGAAGTCAAAACTCGCCTCCGTGTACAATACGGCCTCCCTGCAGACGCAGCACAGGCTAGGTTCCAGAATACAAGAAGGCAAGGGGGGGGAGTCCCACATGGAATTCCAGGGTGATCTGGTTCGGAAGATAACCCTGTGGGTGGAGGCAGCCCAGGTGAACACTTTTGCTCAATTCTATCGGCTCATCTTGAGGGAACAATTTTTGGCGGAGGTATCCTGCTTACAAGGCAATATTGGAAACTCTAAGCCAGGGTGGCTATACTCTCTATGGATCTGCTTTTGGTATTCTTATAACAGAGAGCTCTATGTTAACCAGAGAGGATATCATTGCTTTACCAAAAAAATAAAAAAAAATAAAAAATAAAATCAGGTTTAAAGAGAAATTGTTAGTGGATAAGTAATTAGTGTTTTTGACTATGCCCAAAAGGTAAAACGTTTGATTCCCTCTTAGGTCTTAAGTTTTTAAATATATATATATATATATATATATTATTATAAATATAATTACATTTATTTATTTATTTATTTACTTTTACATTTGTATGCTGCCCTACTCACAGCACGACTCAGGGTGGTTAACAAAGTACAGTAATACCCTGGTTAACTTGTCACTGCACAGCGTTAAAACTAGATAACATTGGGAAATTTGAGTAAAACTTTTACACTGCACAACTTAAAGTTAACATTGTGCGATGAAAACGTTTTCATCGAATTTCCTGACGTTGAGCTCTGCCCCAAAGCTCCTGTGGGCTTTGGGGCAGAGATCTCCAGAAGCCGGGGATCGGATGCTGTGATCACCAGCTTACCTTGGGAGAAAGCAGGTGGGTGCGCCCAGCCGGACAGTTTCCCCCAAGGCAAGCCCAGGATCACAGCCTCTGATCCCCTTGGCTTGCCTTGGGAGAAAGCAGGCAGGCGCACCAGCACGGTTTCCCCCAAGGCAAGCCAAGGGGATCAGAGCCTCCCATCTGCACCTTCCTTTGGGGGAAGGTAGGTGAGCAGCTCATCCCTGGCTTCCCCCAAAGGAAGCCGGCTTTTTTAAAAACATAAATCTGCGATAAATGTATCACATAATGTTAAAAATTGGATAATGCTAAGACTCGTGGAACCAAGTTTTAGCGTTATCCGGGGTTTTACTGTATCACACAAATATCAAATATAGTAAAGTCACAATCCACACAAAAAAGTCCACAAACAAACAACAAAATCCAGGGGTGGGGCGGCAGGCATCCCCAGCCTTAGAGCGGGCCGTCTTCTGTCACTTGAGCCGGCGTGGCTTCCTCGACCCCTGGCCAGGCGGAAGTCTAGGGGTGGGGCGGCAGGCATCCTCAGCCTCAAGGTGGGCCGTCTTCTGCCACTCGAGTGGGCATGGCTTTTTCAACCCGGCTTTTTCAAGAAAAATAAAATTACTGTTCCATCTTGCATCCTTTCTTTAAACAAAGGGTCTCTTCTGAGGCAGGGTTTGATTCCCATTTAGGGCTTCTGCAGCCTGGATTTTAAAAGCAATGATATCCTCTCTGGTTAACTTAGAGTTCTCTGTTATAAGATTGCCAAAATTAATTCAATCAGCAGTGAAGCTGCCTTGGCTTAGAGGTTGAAATTTTGCCTTGTAAGCAGAAGGTCAAGGTTTGATTCCCCAGGAAAGATGGTGGGAAGATGTATAATGGCCAGAGACAAGGTGAGAGGAGGAAGGCCTCCCCCTTCCTGCCCCTGTGGTCGCCCCTCCTTCCCCTTCAGTTAAGGCCCCCCCCCCCCCCGGTGCAGTGCTGGCTTGGCTTCTCCCTCCCTGCCCTTTGGTTAAGCAAAAATAAATAAAAATAAAATGCCAGCCGCAGGGGCAGAGATTGCTGGGGCGGAGTGGGACGTTGCCCGATTACCCACAAACCCAGCATGTGGCTGGGTGGGATGAGCTCCCATTCTCTGTCCCAGATCCTGCCAACTTAGCAGTTTGAAAGCAAGAACTTGTAAGTAGATAAATAGGTACTGCTTTCCATGTGATCCAGTGTATAATCAAGCCTGCCACAAGTTCATAGGAACATCTGTGCTAGGGGAGGGAGGAAGTGCTCCTATTTGGGCTGCTGGACAGAGGGGTGGGGTGAGCTCTGTGTTGGGGGGAGGGAGGAAGCAGTCCCATTGGGCTACTGGACAGAGGGGCGGGGTGAACTCTGTGCCGGGGTGTCTGCATGGGTGCCCACAGAGAGGGCTCTGAGTGCCAACTATGGCACCTGTGCCATAGGTTCACCACCACTGCTCTATGGCATCCCAAGGGGCCTCTTCTGTGGCATCACAAGACATTGTCCCACAAACATCCGCTTTTGTCCCAGAAACCGGCTCACTTGGCACTTGGAGAGGACGGGGTTGGGAGGAGGGGGCCTATTTCTGAACAACCAGCGGCAAGTCCAGTCAAGCCTCCTCGCCTAAAGAAGAAGGAGCCCCTCCTCCTCCTCCTCCTCCTCCTCCTCGCCTGGAGAGCAACTCACTTAAAGAGCAGGATTTTCTCTGAGTGTTCGCTTCCCTTAACAAATAAAACCAAACAAAAACTCACTTAACAAATAAATCGGGGTTTGGCAATCTCTCCCTCCAGAAGTCTCGAGGGGTCCTGTGGAACACATTATGTTCTTTAAGCTAGGGACAACTGTCATTATTTTCCATCCACTTACAAGGTTTATGATTGAATTCCCTGTCTTTGTACGCTTTTGAAATGGTGCGCCTCACACTATTCATCGGCTGCTTGAACTCCTTCTTCGACGTTGCACCCACATGACGACCTGAAAGATGGGAGAGAGACCAATATTCCCACCTGCCAAGCATTCAACGGCGAAGGATGTCAGCTAACAAGCAAGTCGCAAGTAAGCCAAGCTTCATCGTCAAATCTAAAGGGAAACCCAAAGGTCATTCCATCCAGAGGAGCCTCTCCTCAGGCTGCCTGGCCTGGAATGGAGGAGCTCTCCACCTCACGCCCTGCAGCTCTCCAAGCCAAAACCAAGCAGAGCAGGAAAGAGCTGGGAACCTGGCTGGCAAAACAGGTGTGGGGGCACCGGTGAGGGGGTCTCCCCTGCCTTCGCTCCCTTTTTTTAGGTTTTAGTATTGGGTAATTTTTAGTACTTTTAATTGGGCTTATGCGTTCTTAAGTTTTAGATTGTGTTGTGGATTTTAATGTTGTGAGCCGTCCAGAGTCATTTCGAGTTGGGTGGCTATATAAATTTGATAAATAAATAAATAAATAAACAAAAATAAAATTGGTGGTGGTGGTGGGAGGAGGAATTGGCTAATTCCCAAAGCCCTGATCAGTGGTTCCTAACTCTTTTTTTTTTGGCCACGCTCCACCTAAGGGCTCTTTTAAATACCACCTAAAATTGCCTCCTTTTTGAGCCCCTCCACCTCTGTGACTTTTCGTGACCTTTGACCGACCCTCCCAACCCCACTAAATCACATGGTTTCTCAGCTAAATAAGAGAAATAACATGGAAAAATAAGCTTTATAAAGCACATTTCTTACTTGCAAACTCCCAGGGAAATCCAAAAGTAGAAAAGGATTCAAACAGCCAGCCCCTTTGTGCTAGAATATAGAAAAATATAAAACCAAAGAGACTCCATCTTTGCCCTCTTAATAACCTAGAAAGTGGAGTGACTGTGAATCAGTTAAAACTTGCCTGCCTGTTGTTCAGGCTGAGGCTATAAACCCTTTCCTCATTAGAATAGAGGGCTTAGAAGAGGATAGAGAAGTGTGGACTTTGGCCACTAGCCAATACAAGTCTTCTATTTGAATTCCTTTCTCCCTGGGACCAATACCAAGGTGTCAAGATTGTAAGACCACCGCATGGTCGAGGTGCCATGCATTTCCTGTTTACCACTGGGTTTATAAACTCTTGGCTTTGAGCCCCTCGGGGTTCTCAGATTTGAGTAGCTCTAGGTCAATCTTAGAAGAAATCAACCCTGACTGCTCCTTAGATGGTCAAATAGTAAAGATGAAACTAAAGTACTTTGGGCATCAAATGAGAAGAGAGGATTCACTTGAGAAAGCCTTGATGCTTGGAAGGGTGGAGGGCAAAAGAAGAAGGGGACGCCCCAAGATGAGATGGCTAGATGGTATTGTGGAGATAATGGGCGCAGAGCTTAGCAAGTTGAGGAGGAGGGTGGAGGACAACAGGAGTGCCTGGAGGACAGTGGGGTCCATGGGGTCATCACAGAGGGTTGGAATTGATTGTGCAACTGAACAACAACAAACTCTCTGTGAACCATTGCACAATAAAAGACCCATGTATCTGTACGACCTGGAATTGTTGTCCCATCTCATCTATTGATACATCAATTCTACAATACCTTTAAGCAATGCAATGCCAATAACCCAGGTAAATAAGAGAAAGAATAGCATGGAAAATTAGCTTTACTCAGCACATTTCTTACTTGCAAACTCCCAGGGAAATCCAAAAGTAGAAAGGTATTCTCTCCCCTTTTGGAGTCATGTGATTTCACATTGGAACCCCCCCCCCCCGGTGACCTTCCATGACTTTTGGTTAACCTCCTCCCCCCCCTAAAATAGTCACATGGTATTTGAACGACCCCTAAGCTGCACCCTGATTTCCCCTGCTCACCTGCCCTAGTGAGATATAATTCTTCTTATTCAAAACGTGAACTTCTCCTCACTGGGGAAGCCCAAAAGGCCATTCACTGTTAGTTAGGCTGTGGATAAGGGGTCCTGCTTTGTCAAAGGAATGACCACGTTTGGAACTGGATGGAGATATTTTACCACAGACAGACCCAGTGCGTAATCTGGGGGTCCACATGAACGCATGACTCCTGCTCGAAGAGCAGGTGGCAGTCGTGGCCAGGAGGGGTTTTGCTCAAGTTTGAGTGATTCGTCAGTTACTCCCATTCCTGGGCTGGGGCTCCTTGCTGCTCATGGCCACTCACACACTGGTCACCTCTGGGGTTAGATTATTCTAATTGCTGCTTCCCCTATTTTCTTGAGTCTAAGCCTGAATTTTGCTAGAGAGGCGCATCTCTTTAGCACCAGAATGAAAGCCTTTTCTGTGTCCACTCTGGCCCTTTGGCACCTCCTGCCAACCGAGCTGCGTCTCCAGACAGAGCTGCTGCCTTTCAGAAGGGTGTGAAGACCTGGCTGGCGGGCCAGATGTGGCATACGGGCCAGTTGGTTGCTCAGGCCTGCTGGCTCATTTGACTCCACCCCTCTCCCCTGTGAGTTTTTAATTTGTGGTTGTTAAATCTTTTCTCTTTTAAAACCTCTTAATCCTTAATTTTAACTTTTAACTCTTCTTAAATGGGTGGGTATTTCATTGTGGGTTTTATTGATGCTTTTTATTTTTATTGTTGTTAGCTGCCCTGAGTCATTCGTGAGGAGGGCGGCGTAGAAATATGATAGATAAATAAATAAATAAATAAAAACACTGATAAACTACCTCTCACCTGCACCAATTAAAATTCTAGTTAAAAACTACTGGGGAACACCCTGGAAAAGATCAACACAAGTCAGAATTGACTTGACAGTACATTATTATTATTATTATTATTATTATTATTATTATTATTATTATTATTATTATTATTATTATTATTATTATTATTATTATTATTATTATCATCATCATCATCATCATCATCATCATCATCATCATCATCATCATCATCATCATCATCATCATCATCATCATCAAGTCAGCATAATTGTAGCACCCATTCTGCCCCACATAATACATTAACACTCTGTATTGGCTTTTTAATAAGAAGGGGTTTTCCATCCAGAAATGCACATAAACCATCAGTGTCCTGCTTATTGCAAGAAAGTAATGAACTGCACATAACTTGTTGTTTGTGGGGACTGAAGTGGTGGCCTACTAGTGGTTATGATGCCGAACTTCATGACTGGAAGGTCAACAGATCAGCAATTCAAGACCCAAATGCTTCGTGATGGAGTGAGCTCCTGTCTTTGTTCCAGCTCCTGCCAACCTAGCAGTTCAAAAGCAAGAAATTACAGGTAGATAAATCGGGACCACTTTGGCAGGCAAGGTAACAGCATTCCGTGCACTCTGGTGCCTTGTCATGCATGCCACAGGACCGTCTGCAGATGTAGACAGCACTGGTTTTTTTGTTGTAAATGAAGATGAGCACTAAACCCTAGAGGCAGATACGACTGGCTTTCGAGCAAGGGAGACACCTTGACCTGACCTAACTTGTTGTTTGTAGTGAGTTAATTCCAAGTTCTGCTCAAACCTGGGGACCTGACCTAATGGCTGAAGGCATTCCTTCCTTCCTTCCTTCCTTCCTTCCTTCCTTCCTTCCTTCCTTCCTTCCTTCCTTCCCAACTTTGGAAGGCAGCCTCAGGAGTTCTCACCAGGTTTTGACAGAAACGGAGGATAAACCTGTCTGGAATCTTCACTCAAAGGAGGGAAAGCCTTCATTTGAACCTTCCGCCCATTCACAGGTCAGGGTAGAGCACAAGAACAACTGGAGGTTCAACAGTTCCCTGCAGTTTAGCACTAGAGTTGAACTTACCTATTTGGTCGGTGATAGCTATGGCTATTAATAAAAAAACGACACAGCCGGCATAAATTTTATTTTTGCGCCGCAGATTAGGATCTGGACTACTTCCCTCTTCCGGAGGTTTTTTCTCATCTGGAGGTTTTTTATCGTCCGGAGGTTTTTTATCGTCCGGAGGTTTTTTCTCTTTTTCCTTCGGAGCCATGGCTGGGAGGGATGGAAGGAAGGAATTGTCTTAGCAGTAGGCATTATTTCCAAGAACCAGTAAGCAATAGCAATAGACCTCGGAAGGCTGAGTCAAGGATCGACCTCACCATGTGCTGGCTGCAGTACAGCAGCTTTAATCATTGTGCCTCCAGGGGACGATAATGGCAGGCTGCTTGCCAGTCACTCTTCCTCTTCCTCTTCTTCTTTGTGGTCCCCTGTGAATCCACGCGAAAGGCTTTACTGCACGGATACGCAGTGTGGATTCACAGAGACCACAAAGAAGAACTTGAGGGAGCCAAGTAGGGGCAGAAATAGACATTGCAGATATCCCATTATAGAAGATTGTTCTATTTAACAAGGCTATCGCAATTAGACTTATATGCCACTACATAGCGCTTAGTGGACTCTCTTGGCGCTTCACAAGGGAATGAGCATTTTTGCCCCCCACACACACGTTGAGTACTCATTTTACTGACCTTGGGAAGCTGAACTAACCTTGATCCCCATCAGGATGAAACTCACAATGATCTTGCTACCGTACAGCGCTTTAATCACTCTGCCACCAGGGCAAACGTGTGCTGACTTCTCATCAAAAGACAAGTCCGTCCACCCACTTCTACCAGACATGGCTAAGCCTGGGTCTTCTTCGACAAGGAGGAAAATTGTTCTTGGCAGACGGAGCAAGAAGGGGAAATGGTTCCATTTCTCACTGTGGGGAAGGCTGAGCTTTGTTCTCTTCCATAAGTCACTTCCCAGGCTGGCCAGCCTATCCTGCTACTATGGCAATGGAGGAGTAGACCCTACTGCCAGCAACTCAACGCCGATTGCCAGATGCCAGTTAACTAACCTGACAACCCTGGAGACGAATGGCTTTGGGTGGGGAAGTCGACAGGAGATGAAGGGTGATGGTCTCCAAGTGGATGAAACAATCCCACTTGAATCCATCTTGATGGAGGGCAGCAGCTTCATAAAGTCCACTGGGTCAGATCTACGAAGCGCTCCAGATGTTCTTGACCTTTATTTCCCAGAAGCTCTGGTCAGCAGGAGTGCTGGCTTGGGCTTCTGGGAATTGAATTCCAAGAACACCTGGAGTGCCAAGGTTGGCCATCCCTGGGGGTAAAGCATTGGGACTGAACATCCAAGTTCCCATTCGAACATCTATTTCCCAAGTCCCAGCCTGAAGGCATTCATCAACCGAAGTGACCCCAAACCAGCCCGGCTGCCACACACCAGGGAACGCCAGTGGCCACCAGCATGTCTACCTTGGGCTTCAGCTTCTGCTTGGGAGCCAGAGGCGACACGACTCAAGGTTGGGGTGTGGGTGGTTTCCCTGGGCTCTGGCCTTGCTCCTTTGTGGTCTCTCCCATGGCCTCCTGGCCACCCCCTCCAAGCCTCCCTCCCTTTGTCTTCCCTGCTTCACCCATGGAGCAGACTCAAGCTGCTTGCTGATTGGCTGGCTGCCTCCCTCCGGCCCACCCCCACCTGGAACTCTGAGGGCAGGTGGATTGTGATGGCTATGGCCAGAGGAAGGGCAAGAGAGAAGAGGAGCAGGGCCTCGCCGGCCTCCTGCCTTTGGGACAGGGTGGGTGGAGAAGTCCCAGGGAGGCATGTTTGCCTCAAATCTGACATTACCCTTTTTATTATTTTCTTATACTTTTATTTTCAATAAAATCCTTTTCTTGTTATTTTAATTTGCCCTCCACCTCAAGGTTAGGCTTCTGTACACACCAAGCACTATACTGACATACACTCTTTGCCTCCCCAGCCTCCCCCCCCCCCCGAAAGGAAGGACACAGACAACGACGTGGAATAAAACTTGGCCACTTTATTTCGTGACTTGGATAAAACAAACCCTAACGCAGGGGCCAGCAAAGCATGGGGGCAAATCTCCGGGGGGAGATTTGGACCAATCAACAGTTCCCCAACAATAGCCAAATCAGAAACCCCCCAAACCCCCCTTTCTTACGAAAACACCCCCCCCCCCCACTCCCCTGTGCTTTCCGCCACACTCCAAGGCCTCGGAACGAGCCCGAGGACCCCCCCTCCAAAATCCCAACAATGCCCTGCGGATGTCCCTAATAAAGAAATCCCACCCCCTATCATTTAACATATGCCACCCGTCCATAAAACAAGACAGGTCCCCTTTTAGGATTGCCGCGTGCCAAAAGACACGCCCCCCCCCTCTCTTCCAGAAGACCTCCGACAGCCTGGAGTTGAGATATAGTCTAGCTTGCTCTTTCGTGGTGAAACCCGGTTCCAGTTCCTCCTCTCCTGACCAGTCTTCACTCATGGGCAGGACTTCTGAAAAGGCACAATCAGTGCCGGGCCAAGCCGTCTCCACCATAGCAACAGCTTGGTCCGCCCCGTTAACAATGTCCTCTATCTTTTTTCGTCCCAATTCATCCCCCCCAATGTGCATTACAACCACCCTTGGCGCACTGTGGATGGGAAGCGCATCCATCATGGCCCCCACCCCCCGAAAACCCATAATGTCGGTGCCAGTCCATTCCACTGAACACCCCTTGATCCCCAACCGACGCCCCAGGAACGACCGTCCAGCCCATTCCTCTGCCAGTCCCCAAGGATCCACACAGTGCCCTTCCACTGCGAAATCCAACCTGAAAATCACAAGACTGAGAACAAGATCAAATATGCTTAACATCCCCCAGGCAGGTCCCTCACGTATGCACGGAACCTCGCCGAAGTCCACCTCCCCGCCCTCTTGATATCCTCCACCTTATATCCCAACGCCGCCAGAGTGGAAGCCGCCCCAATCCTAAAGGAATGTGATGCAAAATTCCATCCCACTATTATCCCCGCCTTCACCAGTGCCCTGTCCGTCACCGCCTTGAATTGGAATTTAGTCAGCGGCCCCCCATCAGCTTGCCCTTCCTCTGGCCATAGCCATCACAATCCACCTGCCCTCAGAGTTCCAGGTGGGGGTGGGCCGGAGGGAGGCAGCCAGCCAATCAGCAAGCAGCTTGAGTCTGCTCCATGGGTGAAGCAGGGAAGACAAAGGGAGGGAGGCTTGGAGGGGGTGGCCAGGAGGCCATGGGAGAGACCACAAAGGAGCAAGGCCAGAGCCCAGGGAAACCACCCACACCCCAACCTTGAGTCGTGTCGCCTCTGGCTCCCAAGCAGAAGCTGAAGCCCAAGGTAGACATGCTGGTGGCCACTGGCGTTCCCTGGTGTGTGGCAGCCGGGCTGGTTTGGGGTCACTTCGGTTGATGAATGCCTTCAGGCTGGGACTTGGGAAATAGATGTTCGAATGGGAACTTGGATGTTCAGTCCCAATGCTTTACCCCCAGGGATGGCCAACCTTGGCACTCCAGGTGTTCTTGGAATTCAATTCCCAGAAGCCCAAGCCAGCACTCCTGCTGACCAGAGCTTCTGGGAAATAAAGGTCAAGAACATCTGGAGCGCTTCGTAGATCTGACCCAGTGGACTTTATGAAGCTGCTGCCCTCCATCAAGATGGATTCAAGTGGGATTGTTTCATCCACTTGGAGACCATCACCCTTCATCTCCTGTCGACTTCCCCACCCAAAGCCATTCGTCTCCAGGGTTGTCAGGTTAGTTAACTGGCATCTGGCAATCGGCGTTGAGTTGCTGGCAGTAGGGTCTACTCCTCCATTGCCATAGTAGCAGGATAGGCTGGCCAGCCTGGGAAGTGACTTATGGAAGAGAACAAAGCTCAGCCTTCCCCACAGTGAGAAATGGAACCATTTCCCCTTCTTGCTCCGTCTGCCAAGAACAATTTTCCTCCTTGTCGAAGAAGACCCAGGCTTAGCCATGTCTGGTAGAAGTGGGTGGACGGACTTGTCTTTTGATGAGAAGTCAGCACACGTTTGCCCTGGTGGCAGAGTGATTAAAGCGCTGTACGGTAGCAAGATCATTGTGAGTTTCATCCTGATGGGGATCAAGGTTAGTTCAGCTTCCCAAGGTCAGTAAAATGAGTACTCAACGTGTGTGTGGGGGGCAAAAATGCTCATTCCCTTGTGAAGCGCCAAGAGAGTCCACTAAGCGCTATGTAGTGGCATATAAGTCTAATTGCGATAGCCTTGTTAAATAGAACAATCTTCTATAATGGGATATCTGCAATGTCTATTTCTGCCCCTACTTGGCTCCCTCAAGTTCTTCTTTGTGGTCTCTGTGAATCCACACTGCGTATCCGTGCAGTAAAGCCTTTCGCGTGGATTCACAGGGGACCACAAAGAAGAAGAGGAAGAGGAAGAGTGACTGGCAAGCAGCCTGCCATTATCGTCCCCTGGAGGCACAATGATTAAAGCTGCTGTACTGCAGCCAGCACATGGTGAGGTCGATCCTTGACTCAGCCTTCCGAGGTCTATTGCTATTGCTTACTGGTTCTTGGAAATAATGCCTACTGCTAAGACAATTCCTTCCTTCCATCCCTCCCAGCCATGGCTCCGAAGGAAAAAGAGAAAAAACCTCCGGACGATAAAAAACCTCCGGACGATAAAAAACCTCCAGATGAGAAAAAACCTCCGGAAGAGGAAAAACCTTTAGGAAAATATGGAGAATTTAAGCAACGTCATCCGCAGTTCGAAAACGTGATGTTTGCCACCGCCGCCTTCGTGTTCTTTTTATTCTTTGTTTTCGGCACCGTGGGATGTAAGTTCAACTCTAGTGCTAAACTGCAGGGAACTGTTGAACCTCCAGTTGTTCTTGTGCTCTACCCTGACCTGTGAATGGGCGGAAGGTTCAAATGAAGGCTTTCCCTCCTTTGAGTGAAGATTCCAGACAGGTTTATCCTCCGTTTCTGTCAAAACCTGATGAGAACTTCTGAGTCCGCCTTCCAAAGTTGGGAAGGAAGGAAGGAAGGAAGGAAGGAAGGAAGGAAAGCCTTCAGCCATTAGGTCAGGTCCCCAGGTTTGAGCAGAACTTGGAATTAACTCACTACAAACAATAAGTTAGGTCAGGTCAAGGTGTCTCCCTTGCTGTGGATTGGGTCTCCCGACCTCCCTGGAACTGGCGGGGGGGGGGGGCAGGAAGACCAAAATGGGTTTAAAAAATGACAGTTTCTCCCCCACCCATTTCAGGCACCCTGACTCCCCCCCTTGCCGGCTCCAGGGAGGTTGGGGGACCCGATCCACGCTATTTCCAAAGTTCCCCCACCTCCCTGGAGGCTGTAGCAAGCCAAAACATTGGAATTCAAATCCTGATGTTTTGGCTTGTTGCAGCCTCCAGGAGGGTGGGGGAACTTCAAAAATAGTGTGCATCGGCTCCAGGGAGGTTGGGAGACCTGATGCACGCTATTTTTGAAGTTCCCCCACCCTCCTGGAGGCTGCAACAAGCCAAAACATCAGGATTCGATGTCCATTTTTTACCCATTGTTTACCCATTTTGGGCTCCCTGACCCCCCTGGCGGCTCCAGGGAGGTCGGGAGACCCGATCCACACTATTTCCAAAGTTCCCCCACCTCCCTGGAGGCTGTAGCAAGCCAAAACATTGGAATTCAAATCCTGATGTTTTGGCTTGTTGCAGCCTCCAGGAGGGTGGGGGAACTTCAAAAATAGTGTGCATCGGCTCCAGGGAGGTTGGGAGACCTGATGCACGCTATTTTTGAAGTTCCCCCACCCTCCTGGAGGCTGCAACAAGCCAAAACATCAGGATTCGATGTCCATTTTTTACCCATTGTTTACCCATTTTGGGCTCCCTGACCCCCCTGGCGGCTCCAGGGAGGTCGGGAGACCCGATCCACACTATTTCCAAAGTTCCCCCACCTCCCTGGAGGCTGCAGCAAGCCAAAACATCAGGATTCAAATCCCAACGTTCTGGCTTGCTGCAGCCTCCAGGGAAACAGGGCTTTTTTTTAACATTGTGTGATCAATGTATCGCACAATGTTAAAAATCTGGATAATGACGGGACTTGTGGAACCAAGTCTCATCATTATTCGAGGTACTAGGATAACCAAGTCTCATCGTTATCCAAGACTGAGTGACTGTGGGTCCGGGGTCCCTGATCTACACAGGAGTTGCCATCTTTGATTCTGGATGGGGCTAGTTTGCCTCAAACAGATCCAGTGCACAATCTGGGGGTCCTCCTGGACTCACGACTCCTGCTCAATGAGCAGGTGGCAGCCGTGGCCAGGAGGGCCTTTGCGCAATTGTGTGTAATTCGCCAGTTGCACCCACTCCTGGACAGGGACTCCTTGCTCATGATCACCCACGCCCTGGTCACCTCCAGATTAGATTATTGCAATGCGCTCTACGTGGGGCTGCCCTTGATGACCATCCGGAGGCTGCAGCTGATCCAGAATGCAGTGGTGTTGGGTTGTGGGCATTACTCTCATGCATCCCCGCTGCTTTGGGAGCTGCACTGGTTGCTAGTTTGCCTCTGGGTGCAATTCAAGGTGCTGGTCATGACCTTTAAAGCCCTATAGGGTAGCGGGCCAGGTTACTTGAGAGACTGCCTCTCCCCAAGGGTATCTCTGCCCGTCCCACCAGAGGAGACCGGAGAGGTGCCTTAGTGGTTCCATCCGCCAGAGAGGCTCGACTCTCTGGCGCTAGAAAAAGGGCCTTCTCCTTTGGAGTTGCGCCTCCAGACGGAGCGACTGGCTTTCAGGAAGGGTGTGAAAACTTGGCTGGTGGGTATGGTGTGGGGTAATGATGGCTTATTGGCCCCTCCCCGCTGGCTTATTGAACATTTTATTTAACATCTCATACTTACCCTTTTATTCCTCTTACTCCTTTATTGAAAGGAATGAGATGTTGTTTTAAATGGTTTTTAATTTGTTTTTGTAGAGTTTTAACTATGTATTGTATATTGGTTGTAATCCGCCCTGAGTCACCTGTGTGAGTAGGGTGGAATATTAATTAAATTAAGCAAGGTGACCATTCAGAGAAAATGCTGCTCTTTAAGTGAGTTAGTCTCTAAGCTCGGAGCTCTTTATGTGAGGTTTTACTGTATACTTAGATGTTACCTTAACCGTTCTTAGGTCCTTGATTAGGACTTGAACTGTTAATTTCATTCCAGTCCTCAACTGTGAACCAAATGGCTATTTTTTATCCAATAAGTGAATGAATGAATGAATGAATGAATGAATAAAACAATTGCTTTAAAAGTAGAAATTGTAACCAAGAAGGTAGGTAAAGGTCACCCTTGCTCAAAAAGCAAGTCATATCCAACTCTAGGGTTCAGTGCTCATCTCTGTTTATAGCCAAAGAGCCAGCATTGTGTGTCTGCAGACATTTCCGAGAACATGTGACAGCCATGAATAGACACCAGAGATCCAGGGAACACTGTTTACCTTCCCACTGAAGTGGTCCCTATTTATCTACTTGCAATGTCTTGCTTTCAGACTGCTAGGTTGACAGGAGCTGGGACAGAGACGGGAACTCACTCCATTGTGCAGCACTCAGGAATCGAACTCTGACTTTCTAGTCATCGAGTTCAGCATCTTAACCACTTGAGAAGGTATACAAGTCATTTTAGGGCTGTGGTTCCCAACGTGGGGCACGTGCACCATTGGGGGGGGGGCAATTTGATTTTACGTGTGTGTGTGTGTGGGGTGTGTGTGTGTGTCTGTGTGTGTGTTTAAGAATTAAGTTAATAACAGTGAATGGCCTTTTGTGCTTCCTCCAGAGAAGAGTTCGCTTTTGGAATAATAAGCATTCTATGTCACAAGGGCGGCCTTGGCGTCGGCGGGCGGGGGGGGGGGGGGATGAAGAGTTTAGAGATGCTTGGGTGGAACATGGCTAGAAAATAAGGGTCAGGAGCCACTGGTCTAGGGCTTTGGGAGTGTAGTCAAACACATACACACACACCAGTTTTGTTTGTTTGTTTGTTTTGGTTTTGACAGCAGCAGGGATGCGGGAAAGAGATTCCTCTGGAAGGACTTTTCAGTTTTCCTTGTGATCTGATTAGAAACTGACCCAACTTTGACAACGGTGTCTGCTTGTGCCTTGTTTGTTAGCTTTTATATCCTTAGCTGTTGAATGCTTTGCAGGCGGGAATATTGACCTCCCTCCCATCTTTCAGATATTTATATACGCACTACGGGGCTGGGCCATCTCAGGCCAAGCATGTGGAAAATAAGGAAGACCATTTCTAGTGCCATGAAGAAAAAGTCATTCAACCGTGCATCATGTAAGTGGATGGAAAATAATGACTGTACTTGCGTCTGATTGTTGAGAGATAGACCCCCATAGAGGTTGGGCCGGCTGCAGCAGGGGAAGGCAGGGGAAGAGGCGGGAGTGGCTTTGGATCCAGTTTAAAGAAGGCTGCAGCTGGTCCAGAATGCGGCAGGGGTGGCTGGAGCACCGTTCTTGTGCCGGCTGGCAGCCCCTCACAGCTGTGCTGCATTGGTTCTGGATGGGACAGTTTTGCCCCAGACAGAGCCAGTGCGTAATCTGGGGGTCCTCCTTGACTCACGACTACTGTTCAAAGAACAGGTGGCAGGCGTGGCCAGGAGGGTTTTTGCACAACTTCGTGTAATATACCAGTTACGCCCACTCCTGAATCGGGACTACTTGCTCAGGGTCACACATGCACTGGTCACCTCCAGACTTGATTATTGTAATGCGCTCTACATGGGGCTGCCCTTGGTGACCATTCGGAAACTCCAGCTGGCCCAGAATGCGGCTGCTCGGGTAGTGATGGGGTGCGGGCGTCACGCTCGTGCCTCACCACTGCTTCGGCAGCTGCACTGGTTGCCAGTATGTCTCCGGGTACAATTCAAGGTGCTGGTCATTACCTTTAAAGCCCTATATGGTAGTGGGCCAGGATACCTCAGAGACCGCGTCACCCCAAGAACGTCTGTCCGTCCCACCAGGGCGGATCGGAGAGGCTCCCTTGCAATTCCATCAGCTAGAGAGGCTCGCCTCTCTAGCACCAGAAGGAGGAGGGCCTTCTCCGTGTCCGCCCCAGCCCTGTGGAACCTCCTGCCTATCGATCTACGTCAACAGACAGAGCTCCTGCCCTTCCGGAAAGGTCTTAAAACCTGGCTGGCAGGACAAGTTTGGGGATCCGGAAATAAAGGATCTCATGTTGGGTGGCTTATCAGATGAGAGAGCCACCTGTTGTTCTTACCTTCCTACCCTGGTTCTGTTTTTTAATAATTGCATAATTTTATAACTTGGAAATGTTTAATTTCTTTTAGCTTAACTTTTAATTATTGTATTAATTTATATTTTAACTGTGAATAGGCTATCGTATATTGATTGTGGTTTTATATTGAGTTGTGGTTTAGCTATGTATTTTTAAATTGTGTATGTAAGCCGCCCAGAGTTGGGTTTTTGACCCGATTGGGCGGGATAATAAGTCGAAGGAAATAAATAAATAAATAAATAAATAAATAAATAATTCTCTCGAGGCCGGGGCTGGGGCCGGCCGAGAGAGGAGTCCGGTAGCGCCAGGTCAAAGTCCAAAGACATCCGGACTGGCAATACAGAGAAACCTGTCTCAAACTACTTCACACTAACTGGACCCTCTAGCCAAGACCTGAAAGTTGCAATTCTAGAATACAGAAATTACAAAACTAGGATTGAAAGGGAGACAGCAGAAATCAAATACATCCATCTGTTAGACACCCATCGCAGGGGATGAAATATTAGCGAAGGGTTTATTTATTTATTACTTATTTATTAGTCAGATTTATATTCCACCCTACTCACACAAGCAACTCAGTGCGGAGCACAACAGACATAAAATAAACCCCTAAAAACACAAAAAGAACAAAGTAAAATTGAAACCCATTTAAAAACAACTTCTCATTCCCTACACTAACCCACCGAATATAGGAATGAGGGTAGGAATGGGGGGGGGGGCGATACAGGATGTTAAATAAGCCAACAAAGGGGTGTGTGTGTCAGTAAACCCTCATTGCCCCACACCATTCCTGCCAGCCAGGTTTTCAGACCCTTTCTAAAAGCCAATAACCCCATCTGAAGGTGCAGCTCCAGAGGCAGACGGTGCCATAGAACCGGAGCGAACAGGGAGAAGGACCTCTTTCTCATGCCAGAGAGTCGAGCCTCTCTGGCGGATGGAACCACTAAGGCACCTCTCCGGTCCGCTCTGGTGGGACGGACAGATACCCTTGGGGAGATGCGGTCTCCCATGTAACCTGGCCCGCTACCCTATAGGGCTTTAAAGGTCATGACCAACACCTTGAATTGCACCCAGAGGCAAACTGGCAACCAGTGCAGCTCCCAAAGCAGCGTGGTCGGGATGCATGAGAGTAATGCCCACAACCCAACACCACCGCATTCTGGATCAGCTGCAGCCTCCGGATGGTCATCAAGGGGAGCCCCACGTAGAGCGCATTGCAATAACCTAATCTGGAGGTGACCAGGGCATGGGTGATCATGAGCAAGGAGTCCCTGTCCAGGAGTGGGTGCAACTGGCGAATTACACACAATTGCGCAAAGGCCCTCCTGGCCACGGCTGCCACCTGCTCATTGAGCAGGAGTCGGGTGTCCAGGAGGACCCCCAGATTGCACACCGGATCTGTTTGAGGCAAACTAGCCCCATCCAGAACCAAAGATGGCAACTCCTGTGTAGACCCGGGACCCCCGACCCACAGCCACTCGGTCTTGCCAGGGTTCAGATGTAACCGATTGTCCCCCATCCAGACCCTCACAGCCTCCAAGCACCTGGATAGGACTTTGACGGCATCACCAGGGTCCCCACGGGACGAGATGTACAACTGTGTGTCATCTGCATACTGATGGTATTTTACCCCATAGGAACAGATTATCTCACCCAGGGGCTTCATGTAGATGTTAAATAGGAGAGGTGAGAGAACCGAGCCCTGAGGCACCCCGTAAGGGAGCGCCCTAGGACTGGACCTCTCACCCTCCACCCACACTGACTGAGTCCGGCCCATCAAAAAAGAGGTAAACCAGGCCAACACCGTGCCCTGGATTCCCAATCTCCGAAGCTGTCCCAGAAGGATACTGTGGTCGACGGTATCGAAAGCCTTGAGAGATCAAGGAGGCCCAGGATGGTGGGATGACCCCCGTCCCTCTCCCACCAGTGCGGCCAATGCAGTCTCAGTACCATATCCGGGCCTGGATCCTGACTGAAAAGGGTCCAGATAATCTGCTTCATTCAGGGTCTCCGGTAACTGCCGCACCACCACTTTCTCCAACACCTTACCAAAGAATGGTAAATTAGATACTGGGTGGTAATTGGATATCACCTTGGGGTCGAGTGATGGCTTTTTCAGGAGGGGCCGGACCAAAGCATGTTTCAAAGAGGCCAGAAAAAACCCTCTTGAAGCGAAGCGTTTATACTTGCTCCGACCCAACCACTAGTGACCGTCCTGGCAGTTTTTGTTAGCCAGGCGGGACATGGATCTAATGGGCAGGCGGTGGCATGAACTCCCAGGAGTCTGTCCACTTCCTCAGGGACAACAGGGTCAAACTGATCCCAGATAAAATGCCCAGACTGCACCCCGGGCAACCCCAGTCCATCATTGCCCACGCCAGGATTGAGCCCCGAGCGAATCCGAGTGGTTTTCTCTGTCAGATAATCCGCAAAAACCTCAGCTGACTCCTGAATCCTGGCAAGACTGAGTGGCTGTGGGTCAGGGGTCCCGTGTTAACTAAGGAGTTGCCATCTTTGGTTCTGGATGGGGCTAGTTTGCCCCAAACAGACCCGGTGTGCAATTAGGGGGTCCTCCTGGACTCATGACTCCGGCTCAATGAGCAGGTGGCAGTCATGGCTAGGAGGGCTTTTGCACAGCTTTGTGTAATACGCCAATTGTGCCCACTCCTCGACAGGGACTCCTTACTCATGATCACCCACGTTCTGGTCACCTCCGGATTGGATTATAGCAATGCGTTCTACATGGGGCGGCCCTTGATGACCATTCAGACGCTGCAGCTTGTCCAGAATGTGGCTGCCTGGGTGGTCTTGGGGTGTGGGCATTATACCCATGCATCCCAACTGCTCTGGGAGCTGCACTGGTTACCAGTTTGTCTCCAGGTGCAATTCAAGGTGCTGGCTATTACCTTTAATGACTTATATGGTAGTGGACCAGGATACTTATGAGACCGCATCTCCTCAAGCAGTAGTGTCATGTGAATTTCAGCCGCCCGAGGCATAAGCCAAATTTGCCACCCCCTGGTGGACACTAGCGCCGGCTCCCACTAGGGCTTCTGCGAATTGTAGTCCAAGAACACCCATATGCCCAAAAAGTGCCATCTGGGGCAGGCTGCCCCCTGCCGCCGCCGCCCCCCCCCCACGCTATGCCATTGTCCCCATGGTTATCTGTCTGTCCCACCAAGCAGACTGGAGGGACTCCCTAGTTGTTCCATCAGCTAGAGAGGCTCACCTCTCTGGCACTAGATGAAGGGCCTTCTCCGTGTCCACTCCAGCCCTTTGGAGCCGCCTGCCCCTAGAGCTGTGTCTCCAGATCAGTGATGGGATGACCCCGGTTCCATCCGGTTCCCGGGAACCGTTATGAACAATTTTGGAGGGTTCTCCGAGAGGGTAGCCCATATTTAAAGCATCTGGTTCCGGATGCCTCACTGAAAGAAAAAAAAGTTAAAAAATTGGAGCCAAAATGGAGCCAAAATTGGAGCCAAGATTGAGTTTCTGCGCATGCGCACTAAATTGGATCCATTTTGGCTGAATTTTTAAAAAAATTCTTTCGGCGCCGGAGCCGCACCTTTTCAGAGCGGCTCCGGCAGCGGTGGTGGCAGTGGCTCTCAGAGGAGGGCACCTCCCCTGGGGCCGCCAAGCTCCACGGGCACGTTGAGGCCTGCCCGGGCCATCTGCCGCCGCCGTGCCCTCCCAGGGACTTGGGGCCGACAAGCCCTCATGGCCTGGGGATGCCTGGCGGGGGGAGCCACCACCGCCTCCTCCTCCGCCAGACACCTGCAGCTTCCTCGGGCTGGTGCCTTTTCGGTCCAGCTCTAGCTGCGGCCATGGGCAGCCAGGGGCTGCGGGCAATGGTGGCTCTGGCGGTGGCTCCAGCCACAGCTGCGGCTGTGGCGACGGTGGCCGGTGGCTGCAGGTGGTGGCTCCTGCGGCCGCAGCCTTCGGAGGAGGAGACGCTGACAGTGGGGCACACGCGTGCCCTGAGAACCGAAAGGGAGAGGGAAAGAGGGGGGCAGACAGCCGGGGAGGGGTATCTCCCCCTCTTGAAGTATTGCTGTTGAGGGGGAAGACCCCACCTAACCACCCTCTGGGGCTTTCAACACCCCACCCACCCCACTTTGAGCCCGCTTTTCCCCTCAAGAGAGGAGGCGGCGGGACTGGCTGAGGGCTATCCGAAAAAGATGTGAACGGCTTTGCAACGTGCGTGAGGGATTTACGCTTGGCTGGTGGGGCTTCTCTCCCCCACCTTTTGTTCCCTGTCCACTTCCAAACTCCCCCGTCGCGCCTTTCTTATGAAAGGTCCCCTCTGAGCGCCTTCCTTCTCCGGCCCGAACCATGAGTTCGTCAGCCCCAAGGAAGGTAAGTGAGGGTTTTGTGTTTGGGGTGGGTGGGTGATTTATTTGTGTTGTGGGTGGGTGGGTGTATTTTTATTTTATTTATTTCTTTATTTTATTTATTTAAGTTATTTACAGGTTTGTGTTGTAGCTGTCTGGTTGGGTGAGTGGGTTGAGGGGTGTGTGTGTTTATTTTTATTTTATTTATTTTATTTTTTATTTTTGGCCCTGCCCACAACATCATGACGTCATGACGTTGGCTCCGCCCATGACATCATGACGTCATGCCATTGGCCACGCCCATGGCGTCCGTGACGTCATGGCGTGGTAGTAGAATTTTTGTCATCCCATCACTGTTCCAGATGGAGCTGCTGGCACCCTTTAGAAAGGGTGTGAAGACCTGGCTGGCGGGACAAGTGTGGGGTCGTGATGGTTTATTGACTCCTGCCCGCTGGCTTATTTAACATCTTATATCCACCCTCTCTCTATTTTATGAAAAGGAATGAGAAGCTGTTTTAAACTTTTTAGATTTTTATATTGTACTTTGAATTTGTGATTTTATATGTTTTTATACGATGTGTTTGTAATCTGCCCTGAGTCTCCCTTGCGAGCAGGGCGCAATAGAAATTCGATAGATAAATACATCCTAGATGCCCTAACAAGCCTGAGGAGTAACGGCCTTGGGTAGTGAGGTCCACAAGGAAGGAAGGGTGAGGATGGTCCCCAAGTGGATTAAATGGTCCCACCTGAATTCGTCTTGATGAAGGGCAGCAGCTGGCCTGGGGCCCAGGAGGAGAACTTTATGTGCCAAAAGGGCTCATGACCAGAAAGTGACTCGCAGAACTGGATCAGTGGTACTATGGGGGTCACGCGGCAATACAGTAGGATAGAAGGTCCTTGCATTATATTATCAAGGCAATCTTCATGGCTGATCACCATGATGATCGCCAATATTGTATTTGGCATTGGATACGGCATTTATAGAAAGAAGTAGACAAGCAAAGGCTGGAATCCTGTAGGTATAACTCTAAGGCCAGAGCGGCAGTTCCCTGGCCAAGGGCCGGGTCCAAGGGCCTGGGGCCTGCCCCAAACCCAGGAATGTTGCCATGACAAAGTGTCTCAAGCTGGGCAAAAACCAACCAACCAACCAATCCACTCCTTCAAGCCAACATTTCTCTGATCCTCAGTATGTACTTGTCATGAACCCGTTACTCACAAGTAGGGCCTTAGACTACACGGAAGTGGGAATGTCCCTGAATCCTTCAAGCTAACATTTCTCTAAGCCTCAGTATATACTAGCATCGTGATGGTGAACTTTGGCACTCCAGCTGTTCTTGGACTTCAACTCACAGAACCCCAAGTCCCTGTGAATCCACACAAATGGGTTTACTGCATGTACATGATCAATGAGCTAAATGGTTCGAGGAAGCCACTGCATACGTGCAGTAAACCCATTCATGTGAATTCAAGAACAGCTGGAATGCCAAGGTGCCAAGAACAGCTGGAGTGCCAAGGTGCCAAGAACACCTGGAGTGCCAAGGTGCCAAGAACACCTGGAGTGCCAAGGTGCCAAGAACAGCTGGAGTGCCAAGGTGCCAAGAACAGCTGGAGTGCCACCACTGTACCAGCTGGTCTACCCCTCATGCTCAGATTGCTGGTCTAATAACTCTGTCCTTGTGAGATGAAGACCAGACCAAACAATGTCAAGTTCTGCCACCACAGTCCCTTCCTACACCTTAGGGCTCATTCAAACACCATGTGACCTTTTTCAGAGGGGAGGGGGTTGACCAACATCTATGGAAATTCACAGGGGGAGGGGGGGGTTCGGTGTGAAACGTGGCTCCAAAATTATCATTTTCTTTTCCCATCCAGCTGGCCATAGATCTGTCTTTAAACCATGTGATGGGTGTGTGTGTGTGTGTGTCAAAGGTCACAGAAAATCACAGGGAGGGTCAAAGGTGGCCTATTTTAGGTCACATGGTTTTTTAAAGAGCCCTTAGGTGTTTTTTTTTAATGAGGACAAATTCAGATCCCATTTTGAAGTTTATCCTATGGAGAGGGTGGAGGAGAGGCCGAACCCTAGAAAATGATGAGCGCATGCATTGGAGTAGCTTTGCTGACACAAAAGTTAGAAGGGTGCTTCAATGGCAAACATTAAAGAGAAGAAGACAACCAACAATAGGATTTGCTCTCTGAGATGGCCATTCATGACCAGCTGGGGTAGCCTCTTTTCCCCGGGAATAAATAAGGGCCCTTTCAAGGTCCTCTGAGATAGCAAAGGCATTTAAAAGAAGCCAGAAATAGAGATGTTATTTGTGGTGGTGAAGTTACAGCAACTCTGACCCTTAACTAATTCTTGTAGACCCCGTTGTAGCACAGGAAGTAGGAATGCTGGACAGAGTCATTAAGGACCATAAAAAAAAGTTTGCTCGGCAGAAGCATGTATACCGTAAGTACTGAATCTCTCTCATTAGATTTTTCCCACTGCAGAGTTTGAGAAATCAAGGGTGAGCTCATCTAGGAAAGTTTCAAATTTGACATTCTGGCACCATCTGGATGAGGGGATCATAGATGACAGACTCTATTCCTCGGCCTTTCACCTCCCGGTTCAGGTGGTGGATGGCTCCTGGCAGTTGATTTGGCAAGCCAGAAGGATATGCTTGACAGTATATAACGTCAGGGGCTTGATGCCCTCATGGAGGTCAAAGGCAACCGCCAAAAGGCACCTAAGCACCCTATTTGGTGTGCACGTGGACCATGTTGATCTAGAATCTATGGAGCTTCTGAATAGCACGGCCCAACTTCAAAGGGTTTTGCTGTCCTTTGGTAGCCCGAGAATGCCATCGATGATTTTAGGCTGGAAGTCCTTTTTAGAAGAAATTGGTATCGTCCCGGGTCGTGTTTTCTGCAATTCTGTTGTTACCCCAATGCTGCCCACTAACACTTCTCCAAAAGAAAATCGATGGCAAGGCCACAACTATCCTGGAAAGGTACCAACCAGCCAGTGTATACCGGCTCAGCCAGTTGTAGAGCCTATTTCAGCAAGAGACATTTTGTGCGGGGAGAGGATACATCGGTCAGCTGGGCATCTCGGCCAGACACAAAGGGGGCAATGACAAGGTTGCTTTGCCTCTCACCTTGCCGGACGTCACTGGAGCTCCCCGCGCCTTTCCGAGCGGGGAGTGGAAACATCATTCAGCTGGGCGTCGCGGCCATATAAAAAGGGGGCAATGCCGAGGCTGCCCTGTCCCCCACCATGCCGGACGCCACTGGAGCTCCCCATCTTGCCGGATGGCAATGGAGCTCCCTGCACCTTTTTGTGCTCAGAGCGGAAACATTGCTCAATTGGGCATCTCGACCAGAGATAGAAGGGCAACATCATGCCCCCCACTGTCGAACATTGTTGGGGAGCTTTGCACCAGCCTTAGTGGCAAAACCCTTCTCATGTAGGGCTTTAAAGGTGATAACCAGCACCTTGAATTGCACCTGGAGACATACTGGCAACCAGTGCAGCTCCTGAAGCAACATTGAGGCACGTGCATAGCACCCACACCCCATCACCAGCCAGGCAGCCGCATTCTGGACCAGTTTCAGCCTCAAAATGGTTGACAAGGACATCCCATGTAGAGCGAGTTGCAATAATCAAGTCTGGAGGTGACCAGAGCATGTGTGATCATGAGCAAGGAGTTCTGATCTAGGAGCGAGAGTAACTGGTGTATGACACGAAGTTGTGCAAAGGCCCTCCTGGCCACAACTGCCACCTGCTCTTTGAGCAGTAGTCTCAAGTCCAGGAGAACCCTCAGACTACACACCGGGTCTGTATGGGGCAAAACCACCCCATCCAGGACCAAAGATGGTTACACAGGACCCCTGACCCACAACCACTCAGTCTTGCCAGGATTCATCCCATCCAGACCCTGACAGCCTCCAGGCACCTGGAAAGGACTTCCACCGCATCGCTTGGATCACCATGGGCCAAGATATATAACTGGGTATCATCTGCATATTGATGATACCTCACCCCATGGGAACGGATGATCTCACCCAGCAGTTTCATGTAGATGTTAAATAAGAGAGGTGAGAGTACTGAGCCCTGAGGCACCCCATATTGAAGGGACCTGGGGCTTGCCTTCTCACTCTCCAACCACACCGACTGTGTCTGGCCCTTCAGAGATGAGGAAAACCAGGACAAAACAATACCCTGGATCCCCAATCCTTGGAGCCTTCCCAGGATACCATAGTCAAAGCTATTGAAAGCCGCTGAGAGGTCAAGAAGAGCCAGGATGGACGGATGACCTCCGTCCTGCTCTCGCCAGAGATCATCCACAAGCACGACCAATGCAATTTCTGTACCATATCCGGGCCTGAATCTTGACTGACAAGGGTCTAGATAATCCACTTCATCCAGGACCTCCTGCAACTGCCATGCCACTGCCTTCTCCCAAACCTTGCCCAAAAAGGGCAGGTTGTACACGGGTCAGTAATTTGCAAGCACTGTAGAGTCAAGCATTGGTTTTTTCAGGAGGGGGTGCACAAGTAGCATTGCAGGGGGGGGCAGGGGGCACCCTGCCCTGGTGGCACTTTTTGGGCTATGGGTGTTCTTGGACTACAATTCCCAGAAGCCCTAGCGAGAGTGGGCCCTGGCATCCACCAGATGGTGGCAAATTTGGCTTAAGCCCTGGGTGGCTGAAATTCACGCAACGTTACATGCACCAAAGTGTGTTCCAAGGTTGTCGGTAAAAACCCCACCCGCAATGATAAATTTATGATTGCTTCGACCCAACCGCCTGTCACCGCACTGGATATTTTAACTAGCCAGGCGCGGCATGGATCTAAGGCACAGGCAGTGGCATGAACAGATCCAAGAAGCCTGTCCACTTCCTCAGAGACAACTGACTCAAACCAATCCCAGATAACACGGCCAGACTGCACTCCGGCCACCCCAGCTCTACCTTTTCCATGCCGGGTGTCAAACTTTGAGGAATCTGAGCTATTTTCTCCATCAGATAATCAGCAAAAGCCTCAGCAGATCCCTGCCACCACCACCATGGAGGGATCTGGTCACCATGTGACAGAGTATTCCAGAGTGGATTTGCCCCTGCCACATCCCTGCCTTCAGTGTTAGTGAATTGTGGCTTGGGAGCCCAGAAAAAACACAGGCAAACAGTTCATGTGCTGCAACAGAAAAACTTTTACTCTCGAGATGAGGTGCAGGGAAAATATTTACAGTGATGACAAAAATAACGAGCTTAGCTTCAGCATTTAGGAATGACATATATACAAGAGTTCACAGTCCTTAGAGAGTTTCAGCTCTCACTCTCTTTGCTTACTCAGTAAGCTTATCACGGAGTCCTTGCTGGTTCCTTGCAGACGCTTCCAGACCTTGAGATGAAGAGCTGTTATGCTAATTCCTCCTCTGCAGCACGTCTTTGGAAAATTCTTGGTAGAAGCAAGCCCCAAGACAAAACACCAGCTATCCAAGCTGTTTTTGTATCTACTGACACAAAAGTCACTACCATGAAGTGGCAAAGTTACAAAGTCACTGACCCATAAGATTACCTCCAAGATGAGTACTCCAGCAAGATGACCACTCCATTAAGGCGAGGCAACTTTTGCTTTGGGCGTACCTCTTCTTATGCACAAGAGGCTTCTTCATTAGCTGCTGATCCTGAGCAGCTGGCCGTTCTCTAGAATAGTCCTTACAGATATACACAACCATTTATCCATGATGCAATGTGTGCCACACCCAAAGCAAAAGTTGCCTTGCCTTAATGGAGTCTGGGTCTTCACCCAGACTGGGTCTTCACCCAGACTGGGTCTTCACTCTCAATCTTCATCCAGCAGCACTCTTGGTGTCTCTTTGCTCATTTGAGCTCCCTCAATTCTTCTGTAAACCATGGGGAGGCTTGATGCCCATGGGTACGGAGAGGCGTAGTGGTCGATGCCCACAGGCATGGAGAGGCTGTAGTGGTGCGATCACATCTAAGGCTGCCATCACCATCTTATTCCAGAGGTTGACAAGCACCTCAGGTGAATCATGTCACTGATCCAGAGGAATATCCCCCAGTTCCCTTTGGAATCCGTCCAGATCCATCAGTCTCCGGGGCGGGCCAATCTAATGGGCCCCACCACCCTATGGTGAAGCTTCACCCCCAGAAAGTCGAGAGTCACCAGATAGTGATCCAATCATGACACAAGTGTAATGACTAATTTCTTAAGTTTCAGATCACTCTGCCATTGCTCCAACAAGAAAACTAGGTTCAGGGTATGGCCACTGCTCCTGGTTGGGTCCTGAATTACCTGAGTCAGACTCACAGCTGCCATGGAAGCCATGACCCCCCCCCCCCGGTGCATCAGAGCCTGCCCCCATGAAGGCAAATTGAAGTCCCCCAGAACCATAAGTCCAGGGCGTTCCAACACCAACATGGTGACGGCCTCAAGGAGCTCAGGCAGGGAATCTGCTACCTTGCAGGGAGGAAGGTACAGGAGCAGGATTCCCAACTGATCCTTAGGGCCCAAACGCAGAAGCAATGCCTCACAACCTGGGACATGTGGAGTCGTGGCTCTGGCGACTTCCAGTGATTCTCTGGCTACAATAGCCACGCCACCACACCTCCCCTCCTCCCTAGGCTGGTGCCAGATATCCAATCCGGCTGGACATAATTCGGACAGAGACAAACCATCCTCTGTTCTCAGCCAGGTTTTGGTGATGCATTCCAGGTCAGCCTGCTCCACCAGAATAGAATCTGTGAGCAGGGGGGCCTTATTACAGACCGACCTGGCATTCATCAGCAGCAGCCGGAGGGGGGGGGGTTTGTCACTCTGGACCAGCTGCTCAGGAACCAGAGATGTAGCCGAGGGGCTGGAACAGGGGACTGATATTAGGCATCTGTCCTGTGTTCCCTGAGTGTGGCTGCCCCTCAGCTCCTGCCATACTGCCCCATGTCCATCATAACACCAATTTGGACCCCAGGAACCCCCACGCCAGCCCCAGACAGAGCACTGTCTCTAATCCCTGGCTGGCAGGACCGGCTTTCCCTCCCTGTCTGTCCTTCCCAATTTTCCTCCCCATTCCCCCTTTTTCCTTCCATATTTTAAAAGGCCAGGACAATTACTCCTCTTCCCCTTTAGCCGGGGGGGGGGGAACATTGTCCTTAGATCTCTTAAAACATCCTGCAATGGTGCACTGGGGTTCTTGAGGACAAGGGACCCACCAAAGGTCCTGGTGGTGGCTCCAGCACCACTTTTGAGGGCATGCCAGAGCTCTGCAGCTGTGTCCACTTCCCTCCCAAGCCAGACAGGCCTGGAGAGGGACCTGCCGAAGGTCCTGGTGGCGGTGGTGGCAGCTCCAGCACCGCTTTTGAGGGCATGCCAGAGCTCCACATCTGTGTCCACTTCCCTCCCCAGCCAGACCAGCCTGGGGAGGGACCCGCCAAAGGTCCTGGCAGTGGTGGTGGCTCTAGCACCACTGTTGGGTACCCATCACGGATGATTAAATGTTAGCCAAGGGTTTCTGGGACATTATCAAATTTGATACATAGATTGCTATATGCTGCTAGATATTTTATATATATTATGTTTTAGTGTATTGCAACCTTCCTGCCAATTCTCTTTTGCTGCTTTAGCAGAATGGGAAGTAACCAAATAACAGTAGGTGCTACAGTTTTTTTCTGATATGCAAATAAGAGGTTAATCAGAAACCAGAAAGAGCTTTACTCCACACCTTTGTGATTGTAAGGGAGACAGTTAAAACTATTCTGAATAATCTATTGTTACTGATAGCTGTAGGAAGCTGTATTGTTATGCTTGCTTGTCTGTCATTCTGCTTGAACACATCCACCTTCCCCTTTAAGCCCTGCGTTTGGTATATATAAACCATGCCTGGAAGTCTTACTCCTTGTATGAAGAAGTGCACTTGATCCACAAAAGCTAACAATAAAAATACAGCAGTTAGTCTTTAAAGCGCTGCAGTGTTTTTGTTTTATTACCTTTTTGTCTTTGTTTTCTGATATGCCTGAACCACAGACTAACACAGCGACTATTCCAAAAAATGTCCCTCCATACACCTCCCTGGGAACTGTCGTCCTCTAGGTGGTGGTGGTGGGAGGCTCCTTGGGCCAGCAGAAAGGCCTTCCCCCAACGGGTTGACCCGGCCCCGGGGAGCCCCCTCTGGCTGTTAGTTAGGGCACCGTCTTTCTTTCCCAAGCTGGGGGGGGGGGGAGAGGCCATGCAATCTCCCTCTGGGCTCTTCCCTGGGACCTTCAATGGCGGGGGGCAGCGGTGTCTCTTGCTGCACATCTAAATGTGCCTTACTGAGAAACATAAAGCAATCCTGTTGCGTAGCATAGAGTAGGCCCATTGACACAATGAGATCTGGCGAGTCCAGTCTGAAGTCCCTGTGGTTCATTGGGATGACGCTAGTTGCAACTTACTTTGCTAAATATAAAGATTTTGGCCAAAAAGCACTTTCTTTAACTTGGCAGAGTTGCAGATGCTATACCAGTTTGTATATGATGTTTGTCTTTTGTACACATTTTTTTCCATAGAATTCATGTTCAAGAATGCAAGAATGCCAACTGCACTTGACACTAAACAGTTTGAGAGTTTTGGGGAGAGCCTGTATTATATTTCTCATGTAGAGAAGAAGTCCTGGTATGATGCTGAGAACTTCTGCGTGTCAAGAAGTGGACACTTGGCTTCTGTCCAAACAGAAGATGAGCAGGTTTTCATTGGTTGATTTGATTTGTTCTGGTGTATATTCTGCCTTCGTCTCTCTTAGTGAGGGTCTAAGGTGGCATACCAAATATTAGAAACCGATAAGAGAGAGCCCTGCTGGTGCAGTAGTTAAACTGCTGTACTGCAGCTGGAATGTTATGAGTTCAATCCTGACCAGGGCTCAAGGTGGACTCAACCTGTCAGGGGAAAGGGGTGCGGTCTAGATGTGGGGTGCTCTTCAGCGTCTCATCATGGAGATCCCTGCTTGGGGTTCCCTTTCATGGCCGTCTCCTTTAAGCTCAACTGTTCTGAGAACACTCCCTCCATCCCACCTTCCCTGCCTCCCCCTTTCCTGCTGCTTAGATGGGGAAAGTGACACTTCTGTTCTTAGGCAGGGAGGGGTGTGGTCGCTTTTATGACAACAGTCCTGAAAAACAGCTTGTTTACACTTTTGCCACCTTCGCAGACAGCACTCTCACAACTTTATAATAAGTCAATGCGAGACACCTCTCAGGATCGCTCTGCGCTTCCTTCCTTCCTTCCTTTCCTCCAGCAGTTGTTTCCTGGGCTCAGGCTGGGAAGCCCCGGCCACTCTTCTTCCAAAGTCCGTCAAAGGCCGGGAGCCGGGCCGCCCTCAGGCGTCCAAATTCCCTTCCTTTCTGCCCCTGAAGTGCCTGAGGCCTGGCTCCCCGTGAAGCCTCGACTGTCTCGTAGCGAGGCAGAGCCGGCTCCCCCTCAGCCCCTGCAGCTTCACTCACCCACCTCGTCATCCCTGTTCCACGGCGACACACCGGCTGCCCGGCGGGGGCGGCGGGGCTCTTTCGGGTGCCCCGGTTGTGCTTCTCTTGCTCTCTCCTGTCACAGGCGGGGTAGCTTGGCGGCCTGGCTCTTCCAACGACCTTTGGGAGAGAGGCGAGTAATCTCCAGGCTCTGTGCGCTCCGCTGCCAGACCGGCCACCATCTTACATTTGGGGGAGAGATTGCTTGGCTTGCCTGCTTGCCTGAATGCCTGCCTGCTTGCCCCGGACGCGGCTGACACGGCGCATGCGCATGAGCAGGAGGGTGCGAAGGGAAGGAAAAAAGCGAGGCAGTGACGGCGCCTCTGAGAGCATGACGGGAGTTGTAGTTTGAGTTTCAAAAAGGGAAGGAGATGCCACTTTACCCAAAGCAATCAGACTCACACTCACGTAAGCGTATACCGCACACGGCACGAACACACGGATGACATTCGAACGCAGCCATACACACGCTTGATGATACGCTGTGGCGTCGTCAGCGGGCGGCGTCTCGTTCGTATTTTTGATGTGGAATACTTTCATGCGAGTGAGACGATGGGAAACAAGGAATGCAGGACATACGGGACGCCTTAGATGATTTCCGGGACTATTTTATTAAATATTGCAATGCAGGATTACAACTGTCATTAAGGGACCGTCACGCAGAATGCGGGATGGTTGGCCGCCTAACTCTCACACCCACAGAGCAGAGCTGGTCCTGGAAAGCGGCCCTGGCCTGAAGGTCGCTGCTCCCTTCTCCCTCTGGGACAGTCCGGCAGGTGAGTCTCCCAGGCCAAGGGTTAGATCAGGTGACCCTCCCTTCTTTTCACCGTGGCAATCTTACCTTTCCCAAAGTGGTGTGCTCTTTGAGAATGGCTGCGCCCTTGAGACAATGCAGCCTTACCGTTCCGCTTTTCTCCACTCTGCCCTGCAGAATTATCCTTCTTGCTTAGTAGACAAAAATCACAACTTCTGGATTGTCTTTCTGGCTTTTATTGAAGAAGAACAATGATCCATGTGTATGCAGGATTCATAGTGAAGACATTAACTAATTTACTCTAACTTTAACAAGCTAATAAAATAAGAAACAAGACAATCGCTCACCTTACTGAGAAAGCATTTCCGGCGGGCTTATTTGCCCCCATCAGGATTTCCTTTCTGGGTCCATCCTCAAAGTTCAAAGTGATGTAGGCTTGTGCCAACCTCCCAATTGGTGCTCCTTGTACCCTAAAACTTGCTTGTTTATATACGTTATCTGGGCTCAGACACTCACCCCAAGAATGTTAAATATGTAAAATGATCTAATTGTTTTGACGATGTGATGTTTACTCAAACAGGTGTTTCTTTGATGTTCTTACATTCTCAGACATGTATTGACATAATTTGACACTCTTGGGTGTTTGTTTATCTGTCCCCAGATGTGTGACCAGGTGTGTGGGCAGGTGTAATGTCCCATACTCCATTTCTGTGTGAAAGTCAGTTTTCCCCTTAATCAGAGATTATAGGAATCGAACTAATGTAACTCTGGGAATCCCCCTTATTATGCAAGTGTGATCTCTCGCACAGGAGTCTTAAGTGCCTGGCGTGGCCATTCAGCAGTCCCTGGTATGTGGTGACCTACTGCAGTGTGGAATGGAATGTGGACGGCATCAGTGTGGCTCCCTCGCGAGTTAGCTATGCTCAAACTTAAAGAGAAAGTGATATATGAATCTTAACACTTAATAAATGTAAATGTAAAGAAAATTAAAATATGAAATTCATTCCTTGTAATATCATACCTGCGTAGTTGAGTGTGACCTTCTTCTCCCTGATGAAAATGCTCTGTCTCTTCTTGCAGTACTACCTTACTATTCTGGCCAAGCAGCCGATCTGGATTGGTCTTTGGAATGGGAAGGAGAAAGGTGAATGGAATTGGACAGACGGCACAAGTGTACTCACACAGTAAGTCTGCACAGTAGGTGTGCCCCTGGAGGAGAATTTTCTGAATGTTTGCCCAGTTGTACCACGTTTTGCACAATTTAGAGACCGCACCCTTTGGGAAATGCTTCTCAAGATCTCATGCTCTGAGAGAATAAACATCAAACATAGGGCAGGGGCTGAGCAGCAAAGCCACTCTCTTTCGCCCTTCGCCCCTAAAGAGGAGGCAAAACTCTGGCCAGGCGCATGGAGTGAGGCTGAACTAGAGGAGAAGAAGAAGAAGAAGAGGGTGGGTGGGTGCCAGCCCCCGTCTCCTCCCTAAGATCCTCTGGGATGTCCAGGCCGGCCAGAGCCATGTGGCCAGGTCAAAGCCTTTGCCGACTCTGAGGAATCAGTTTACAGAGACCTCACGGAGAGCTGAAGGGAGCAGTTTTGTCTTTCACGGAAGCTCCAATCTGCCTTGAGAAGGAATCGGTGCCTGAAAGAGATCTCCTTACCCTCTGATGTGGTTTTTCAGGTAACGGCCACTCGTGTTGCTGGCTACTCTTTCTTACACTGGGTCAGGCGAAAGGAACTGCAGAATGGACTCACCAAAAGGTCCCTTCATTTTGGCAGTCTCACGACTGCCCTAGAAGCAACGGGGCTGCTTGGCTAGTTAGTTGGAGGGCTTGACAGCCAGCAGTTCGAGACCCGGGTACTGCATGATGGATTGAGTGACTGTCTCTGTCCCAGATCTTGGGGACATGAAAGGAGCCTCATTTGGGTGTTCCCTGAGTGGAGCTCATTCTGCAAAAACCCTATCAACCCAGAATAGTTTCTGACACAAAATTATTATGTTACAGAAGAAGCAGCTTTGCAAGCGGCTGTTCGCTTGCTCTGATGTAGAGTTTAGCACAAGGGTGAGATTAAAAGAGTGAATTACAGTAGAGTAGGAAAATGAATGTATTAGAAAATTAGATTGAATTGTTAGACATTAATGATGGATTCTGTATTTTTATTTTATCTTGATTTTGCTCTGTTCTTTCTTATATATATATATCATGTGTATTTTGTATGTTGTGGTCGAACATGGGAATGTATGATTTCCTTTATGTATGAGTTTTTTAATGTATATTTCTCTGTTTTTCTTTGTAAACCTATAATTTTTTTTTTTAAAAAAATGACATGATTTGAGGTAGCCATATTTCCTTGCTGTACTTAAAGTTAGCCAGACTGACTTTGCTGTCTGCTTTTTGTCATTTGCTTACACTTATTTCAGATTCCCCATGTCATGAACTTGGTTTGGTGGCCCATTGCTTAGCCAGTGGCTGGGCAACTCCATGCCTTGTTATCCCCCTTATGTCAGATTTTAGTCAGATTAAGTTGGACAGTTAGCTGTCTTCTCATGAGGTCATTAAAGACCTGCAGACCTGGAATCTTCCAGGAGGTACTAGAAGCTTCCAAAACCTTCAAGAAATTTCCAAATGATGTAATTAGTATAAGATCATTGAAGTCTTGTGGGAGGAGGAAATCACACTTTTGACTATTTCAGACTTCAAATCAGTTCTCTTACTTGAGGCTAAAATGCTTTGTTAGCTGAACTCAAAATTCTCCTTCTGGGGGAAATATCTACACGTAGCAGGATGCTGCTAAAAGAAGCTGATGAATATCAGAGAGGCCATGGACTATGCCAGATTTTCCTGAAGATGATTACCATCCTTTGCCATCCTATGCCATCCTATGCCATCCCATGGAATTGGACTGTGCCAGTTGGCCCTTTTAAGGACTAATGGACTTGCAGGGGGAGTTCTTTTACTCTACAGACTTATGGAAGGAAGTGGTTTGGAATAGGAAAAGGAGTAAGACAAGGCTGCATTTTGTCACCCTGCTTATTCAACTTATAGACAGAGCACATAATACGCAATGCAGGGATGGAGGAATCACAATTTGGGATCAAAATTGCTGGGAGAAACATCAACAACTTGAGATATGCAGATGATACCACCCTAATGGCAGAAAGTGAGGAGGACTTAAAGAAGCTCCTGATTAGATTGAAAGAAGAAAGTGCAAAAGCTGAGACTCAATATCAAGAAAACCAAGATCATGGCCACAGGACCTATCAGTACCTGGAAAATAGATGGGGAAGAAGTAGAAGCAGTGACAGATTTTACTTTCCTAGGATCAAAGCTCAATGCAGATGTCATTGCAGCCATGAAATAAAAAGGCGACTGATTCTTGGGAGGCAAGCGATGAGAAACCTGGGGAACATAGTGAAAAGTAGAGACGTCACATTGCAAACAAAAATTCGTCTAGTTAAAGCAATGGTATTCCTGGTAGCAATGTATGGTTGTGAGAGCTGGACCATTAAGAAAGCTGAGCGCAGAAGAATAGACACCTTTGAGATGTGGTGTTGGAGGGGAGATTTGAGAGTCCCCTGGACAGCGAGGAGAACAAAATAGGTCAATCTTAGAAGAAATCAACCCTGACTATTCCTTAGAAGGTCAAATAGTAAAGATGAAGCTAAAGTATTTTGGACATCAGATGAGAAGAGCTCATTTGAGAAAGCCTTGATGCTGGGAAGGGTGGAGGGCAAAAGAAAAAGGGGGCAGCAGAGAATGAGATGGCTAGATGGTATTGTAGAGACAATGGGCACAGAACTGAGTGAGTTAAGGAGGAGGGTGGAGGACAGAAGTGCCTGGTGGACAGTGGTCCATGGGGTCATAGCAAAGGGTCGGAATCAACTGAGCAACTGAACAACAAAATAGTCAAGGGGTGTAGCAACTCTAATCTCTACAAGAACAGATTTTTCATTAACAAAATGTATCAGGGATGAAGACGGAAGGTTCTTATTATTAAAGGGTAACATAGAGGGAAAGGAAGTGATGTTAATAAATGTCTACGTTCCCAACCAACAACAAGCAGTATTTTTAAATAAAATTCAGACAATAATACATTTTAAAGAAGCAGTTATTCCTAGATTGAAGCATTTTTACTGTATAACTATATTCTTAAAGGCAGAACATTACCAGAATCCTGGAATCATTCCATCATTGTGCTGCTTCCAAAGCCAAACAAGAATAAAGAAAGGGTAGATCCATATAGACCCATATCGCTCCTCAACCAGGATGCTAAAATTTTTACCGCCATAATGGCTGACAGATTGAACAAGTTTCCAAATTTATACATCTCAGAAGACCAGACAGGATTCCTAAAGGGATGACAGACTGAATCCTTAACAGCTAGAACAATAAATATGATTGACATAACAAAAAAACCAAAAACAAAAGAGAAAATATGTTTTTTGACTCGGCCCAATGGATCACAATAAAACATCTAGTAGATAAAATTGGTTTTGGTCCAAACTTCCAACATGTAATAAACCAATTGTATAGTCAGAGTTACACCAAGATAAGACTGAACGGAGATCTCTAAAGGCAGGTACCCACTGTTGCCAGGGCTGTTCATGTTGGTTATGGAGGTATTGGCTACTACAGCAATAAGGAAAGATAAACAACTAAAGGGAATAAGGGGAAAGAAAAGTACCTGTTTTTCAATGGACTAATGCTATTATTTGAATAAAGAAACCTTTATTTCATCACGAAATCTGAATTATAGGTCATTTGGTCAGAAGAGAATCATAGCCACACACGATACCTGATATATTTTTTAAAACTCTCCTTATTAAGTTGGTGAATTGCACTGGGATGCCATTCCCTTGTTGCTTGTAAAGGAGCCAGGGGTTCTGCCTAACTGATGAGAGAGGGTACTAGTTAAGCTTCAACCAGCTTGGAGCTCGGTAGTCTCAGGTAAAGGAGAGTTCCCGAGGGAAGAGGAGGAGGCTGAAATAGGACTGAAGTCTTACCATTTTTATTATTATGTAACTTACCCCCAGGTTTTGGTCTCCCAACGCCTCCAGTATCCACAATGACTACCCATCCTGCGCCTATATAGACCCATTTATTGGCAAAGCAAATTGGAAGCATTCCAAATGCTTTGAACTGAAGAAATGGGTTTGTAAGGAGAACCTACATGGTAATGAGCACAGCCCTTGAGCAACCGAAGAAGGCTACAAGACAGAAGATGATTCGTCTCAGTGCCAAACCTCTCATGGGGAAAAAACGATGGATTGCAATAAAAGGGATCCTATTCCATGCAAGTGTAATTCTGTCTGGTTCTTTCTTCTCTCTCTCTCTTGCATCGATAAGTCCACACAAAGGAAGGCAAAGGCTTTAGGTAGCATCAGTGGTGGGCAGCCAAAAATTTTACTACCACACTGTGGGTAGAGCCAATATTGTGGGCAGAGTCTACATCATGACATCTTGGGCGGAGCCAATGATGTGGGCGGGGCCAACGTTAAAAAACCCATAAAAATAAGTACACATAAAAATACACATAAAAACATAAATACACATTAAAATAAATACACATTAAATAGATATAAAAACACATAAAAATACAAATTAAATAAAGCACATTAAAATGCACATCAAAAATAAATACACATTAAAATACACCGACCGACCCCACATCCAAAGGTGAGTCACTTACCCTGGGGAACAGGCAATAGGGAGCTTCAGGCTAGCAGCTGCCCTTCTTCCTCCCCACTTGGGAGGACAGCAAGGAGGCCGTGCATGCACACCAAGTGCTTGGTGCACATGCGCAGTGGGAGAACTGGTGAAAAGGTAAGCCCCCAAGGTGGTTCCCCCCAAAAGCCACCTGCGGTTCTCCGGGACACCGGGAAAAGTTACTACTGGTTCTGGCGAACTGGTGTGAACCTGTTGGTGCCCATCACTGGGCGGCATAGACTCTCCAGTGCTGGAGGCTCAGAGTAGACCTGTACCTGATGCACCACAACATCTTCTGCCTCCACTTCCACCACAGAATAAACTTTCAGTACACTTTGATAAACAGAACTAGACACTTGGATCCCTTAATAGTTGAACAACTTCTCCTCAGCCCTGGGACTGGAGGGCAGCCAAGTGCATTAGTTTGGCCATATATCCACCTAGCCCAAATGATCTCATGGCCTTTAAGGAAGTGGCTGGGGGGGGGACTCTCGTAAACCCCCCAAGAGATGGTTTCATACGTGGAAGGAATCTTCCAGGCTTCATGCCCCGCATGGAGTTATCTCTGTTGATGCTCTTCCCAGGCCGGACCGGCTGGGGAGGGAAGGCCTTACAGCTGTGGACCTTGGCTACCTCAAAAGGCAAGGCTGCCAGATGTCAGACGGTTACTACCTCCATTGATGCCCTTCCCAGGCAGAGAAGCCTTTTGAATGCCTGGAGTGTGGGAAAAGCTTCAGTCATAGTTCACACCTTGCTAAACATCACAGGACCCACACAGGAGAGAAGCCTTTTAAATGCCAGGAGTAGAAAAAGCTTCAGTCTTCCTAAAACTCTTGCTATATATCCCAGAACTCACATTGTGGAAACCTTTCTTCATATCACAGGATGCACACAAGCATGAAGTCATTTAATTGCCATACGGGCATAATTAACTTCCGCTTGCAAGAGCGGTGAGGGCGGCGCATGCCGCATGAACTGGTGTCCAGGGCTGGATTCTGCCCACGGCCATACGATGGGCGCTGTCAGGAAACAACACATTTTCTTATGTTTCCCAAGGCTTGAAATTGCAATTTCTTAGCTAGGCGTCATTAAAAAAATCCTTTCTCCCTCTCTGCCTCAAGGCTGTGTCACAAGACTGCCTGTTTTCCAGGATTCCTTATCTTTCCAGCTTGCAGAGCTGCTTGTTTTGTCTTCACCGGCTCCACATGTGTGAAAAAAACTATTGTTTTGAGAAAGTTATTATCTGTTACCTGATTGGTTAAAGCTAAACCACCTGACCAGGAATTCTCCATGTTGGAGAACAGTTAGTTAGTTCGTTTCTGTTTATCAATGGCTTAAGACCTCAGTTTGGCTCGTGGGATTTCTTTTCTTTTCATAATGGTTACCTAAGGATACTGGACTGTTTATTGGACCGATTTATGCTACTGACTTTTATGCTTTATGAACCTGATCAACATACCTGATCAATAAATCTTCATTTGCTTGAGCAACGTGTCTTCATTAGACTGTTTTGTATAGTATCTTCCTGACCACAGTGTATTTTCTTTTGATTGTATTGCATTTTTTTTATTGTATTGTGCTTTTGCTTTTATGACTATATTGACTGTATTATATTTGTTATATTGATATGTTGTTGCTTTCATATTTGATACTGTAACATTGTAAGCCGCTCTGAGTTGCTTCAGCAAGGAGAGCGGCATATAAATTTGAATTTAATAATAATAATAATAATAATAATAATAATAATAATAATAATAATAATAATAATAATAATAATAACAACAACAACAACAACAACAACAACAACAACAACAATAATCGCTCCACGGATCCGAACGAGGACCCGTTGGATGAGAGGGATCAGTGGGAACATGTAAAGGAAGTCCTGGTGCCACGGAACTATGAAGGCATCCCCTTCCGATCCGTGACCGATCCCCGCTCGGGAGCAGTAACGATCGCATTTGGCATTTGCCCACGTCACAAACATGTCTAGGACAGGCGTCCCCCAACGGCGGCAAAGCCTGTCGAAAACCGATCCGTCCAGCTCCCACTCGTGCATTGCCGTCCCCTTCCTGCTGAGAAAGTCCGCAGCTGTGTTCAGAATACCCTGGATGTGGACACCGATCGGAAAGACGTGCACCTTCAGGCACCATTCCCAGACCATCACGGCAAGATGAAGAAGGGAGAGACTTCGTTCCCCCTTGCTTGTTGAGATAGGCCAGGGTCGTGATGTTGTCTGAGGCGACCTGCACCACGCGTCCCGCAATCGAGAGTCTGAAGGACTGCATCGCCTTCCACACTGCCAAGAGTTCTAGGAAGTTTATGTGATGCCTGGCCTCCGCAGGAGTCCAAACCCCGTGGATCTGCAGGCTGCTGCAGCACGCTCCCCATCCATGATTGCTCGCATCGGTGGTGATCTGAACCGTAGGTGGAGGAAGGGCAAAGAGCTTCCCAATGGCAATGTTGTGATCCAGCACCCACCAATCCAGCTACTCCTGCACTTTAGGAGTGGGAGTGAGCCACTTCCCTGGATGGCAATCGGAGGGTGTCCCTCGCCCTGACACGATGCCTGCCCTGGATCCGTGCCACTACCGATTGGATGTTGAGCAGATGTTTTGGAGGAGCATAGGCTCGCAGAGCAAGTGAGTCCAGTACTGCTCCTATGTAAGCTATGCACTGACTTGGGGACAACTGGAACTTTTTGAAGTTGACCCTCAGACCGAGGCTCTCCATGAGGGCAAGGCAATAAGAGATATCGTCCATGGCCCTCTGTTTGGTCGGGGAGCAAACCAACCAGTCATCGATGTATGGGAACACGTGGATTCCTTGTAGCCAAAGATGTGCGGGTACTGGTGCCATGCACTTCGTGAATACCCTTGGCGAGGTGGAAAAGCTGAACGGTAGACACTTGTACTGGTAAATGTTGCTGCCCATCTGGAAGCGGAGGAATCGACGATGTTCCTTCCTCATGGATATGTGAAAGTACGCATCCTTCAGGGCGATGACTGTGAACCAGTCCCGGTGGTTGATCAGTGGGAGGATGGATTGGAGGGTCACCATCCAGATCTTCCTCGTGTCTACATGCTTGTTGAGAAGGCGGAGGTCCAAGATGGGGTGGAAACCTCTATCCTTCTTGTCCACGATGAAGTACCGGGAGAAGAACCCGCCGTGAGACTCCGACGGAGCGATCAGTTCTATGACGTCCTTCTCCAGGAGCTGACAATTCCTCCTGGAGCGGTGGACACGGATCGGTGACATGGATCCGTCTGACAATAGGGCATCTCTTGAACTCTATCATGTAGCCAGAGTCTAAAATGGCTAAAACCCACTTGTCTGTGGTGATGGTGGACCACACAGCCAGAAAGTTCCACAGGGGACGGTAGGGGAGAGGAGTGGGAGAGTCCTCGGTCACCGGGGAGTCAAACACGTTGTTTGCTCCTCCGGTCAGCCCGCTTACCAGACTGCTGACCTTGCTGCTGGTAGTGCAGCCGGGACGACTGATGGCGCGGTCGGTAAAAAGTCTGCCGAGGGTAGTCTTGCTGCCTCTGCTGTTGTTGCTGCCAAGGCTGGAAAGACTGTCCCTGGTAGGTCTGGGGCTGGTACAACTGGTACTGACTCGAACCTCGACACGGGAGACGGAGCCTCAAGATGGTTGTAATGTCTTTCTGTAGCTCCCCCAGGGAGGCATCCGTCTCCTTCGCGAACAGACCCTCGCCATCAAAGGGCATCTCCTCGATGAGCTTCTTAACCTAATCTCGGAGGTCCGCCAACTGCAGCCAGGAGTGGCGACGAATCTGAATTGCGGAGGCCATGTTCTTGGCCTCCGATTCTGTGATGTGCCTAACCGTTCGGATCTGCTGGAGGGCTAGATGGTTCCCCTCCTGGCAGAGAGTCCCGAACTCAGCACGGAGCTCCTCCAGCAGCTTCTCCATGAAAGACTCCGCCTTCTCCAACAACTTGCAGTTGTAGCCGCCCATGTCTGTGGCGTAGTTGGTGGCATGGAAGGACAAGGAAGCATTGGCGTACATCTTCCTGTCCAGGGAATCTAGTTTCTTGCCTTCCTTGGAGGAAGGGATGGGGACGCTGCTGGCCGGAGTCCAATGCTGGGTGCCCTTGATGACCCGAGAGTTGGGCGCGGGTGGACATGAAGGAAGTTGGCATCCTCCCCTAGCAGTCTGTACATCCCGTCCACCCGATTGGACACAGAGTGGACGGAGACGGGCTTCCGCCAAACTTCCTTCATGGCCTTAGCAATCTTTGGGAGGAGGCCCAGATGGATGGGGACCAATTCCTTTTTAACCGCCAAGCCGCACACCACATCGTCGCGCTGCTCCAGAGGAGCCTCCGCCTTGATACCCTGCGTGGATTCAAGGCCGGTGAGCAGCGCCGTGAATGTTCTCTGGTCCTCGGGTTGGGACCCTCGAGAACTGCCGATCTGATCGTCCGGCGACTTATCGGCATCAACTGGTGGCAGCTGCTCCTCCTCATCCGACGATTCGTCGGAGCCCTCTGACCGTTCCGAGACAGTGGCAGGTGGGAAGAAGACCTTGGGGTCTGAGTCAGACCAGTACGGCCTGTCTGAGCTCGGAGCAGTCCCTGGCAACGGCTGCAGAGGAAGACGTACCTCTGAGCGATGCGACTCCGTGCGGCGCCTCTTCGATGGAGCAGGGCCTTCGTCACGGAGCGGTGGTGCCTCAGGTGCACTCGACGGCTGGGGCTGAGTGGCCTGGAACTGCTCCAATATCTTCTGTACCATAGCCTCCAACAAAGGGGTGAGAAGACTGAGCTGGATGGACAGCTCAGAGACCAGAGCAGCAGACGGAACCAAAGACTCCATTTTCCTCGGCAGAGGATGCGGTGGAGTAGCCTGACGCGGTGGGAGGCTAGGGGCCTTTTCCGGGGAGATGACCACCGGTGAGGCCAGCGATGAATTCTCCAAAGAAATTGTCGCCATGAACACCGCAGAAGCCGGAGACCTCAGGGGAGACGAGCGGCCCGGTCGCGGAGGAAGAGAAGCAGAGGTGGAATGGTGCTTCTTCTTTTTGTCCTCCTCCTTCTTCTCCTTTTTTTTGAAAGAGTTCAGCAGTTGTTAGCCGCGGAGCGGCAGAAGAGGAGGAAGACGCGGCAACGACATCTCGAGGACGAGAAGGCTGAGGCGCCAGAGCGGCTGCCATGAGGTGCACTTTCAGTCTGTTTTGGCAGATCCTCAGGGCGGACTTATAAAACCCCTTGCAGACGGTGCAGGAGTGGACAGGATGGTCTTTTCCAAGACACAGAAGGCACCACACGTGTCCATCGGTAATCGGGAACTTGGAATTGCACGATGGACACTGCTTGAACGCCGCGGAGGCCATCCACTGAAGTAGATGGCTGATAGTAAGAAAAATTATCCCGGCCGGGAGGCCCCGGTTCAAGATCGTGAGGTAAAAATTGGTGGGGATTTTTTTTGAAACGGCTGAGGGAAAAACCCCTCAACCATGGGTGGACCAAGAGGTTGCGAACCTCCTAGTCCCAGAAAAAAATAGCGGCAGTCAAAGACTAGAAAAATTGTACGAAGCAATAAACACTAAGCTCTTGAATATGGCTCCTGCTAGCGCAGCGGAAAAAAGAGAACTGAGGGAAAGAGCACGAAATGGCGCTTGAGGCGGGTGGGGATGGTGGGCGGTACTAACTTCAAATCTTTTTATCCAATCAACTTTTCAGCTCCGACACTGGCTCAACGCAGACGCAGAACCCATTACAACCATTAGTGTGCATGCACAAACAACACGATGGAGAACATGCCTATTGGTGGACTTCAATTCTCAGAAGCCTAAACCCTGTGAATCCACACAAATGGGTTTACTGGCACTCCAGGTGTTTTAGACTTCAATTCCCAGAACCCCAAGTCCCTGCGAACCCAAACAAATGGGTTTACTGTGCAGTAAACCCATTCATGTGGATTCACAGGAACTTGGGCTTTTGCTAATTGAAATCCAAGAACAGCTGGAGTGCCAAGGTTGGCCATCACTGAGCTTGCCAGTGCTTGCTTTTCTCTCACAGGGATACACTTTGGAGGACTGCAGGAAAGTTCGGCTCCATCTGTGCACAGGGGAAGATTAACCAAGGAAGCCGGTTCATACTACAACTCAGGCTGGCACTGGAATATATAACCAAAACGCTAAGCAAAGAGCTTCCCTTTTTGTCCTGCAAATGCAGATTTTGCTTCCCAAGAAACCTGTTCAAAAACATTCGGGAAAGGATTCAAGGCTGCTTTGGAGCAGATGCTTTATAGGTAAGATATACAATGGTCAACAAAAGTAATTTTCGTATTACATTTGTCTCCTTCCTTCTCCAATCAGTTCTACAGAAATGATTCTTGCTAACAAACTGGAATTTGTTATTCCAGTCCCTTGTGTCTCTTTTTAATTGGGGTTTATTACACTTTTCCATTTTAATGGGACTCCAGGCAGGGGTCTTGTGCTGCCCACGGAAACCAAAGGGCCTTCAGATTTTTGCCATTCTAGTTCACTGCAAAGGATAAATGGTGAAGATCCAACGATAGACCATAAAAACAGCTGTAAAGAATAATGGCTGCCTAAATCATGAGTTCTCACCCTTTTAAAGCCGGGGTCAGGTGACGCTCCCTCAAGACAGATTTGGGGCCTGGACGGCCATTTTGCCCTTCCTCCACTAAATGGCAGATCTCGGCACCACCGACGACACCAGATTCCATTTGCCAGGTCTAGTCCTCTATAAAACACTATATTTCCTCCTATGCTTCCTCCAGTCCTCTAGTTCAAAACTGTGCGGCCCAAGGGCTGGTCACATGGTTCCTCCCACAGAAGTAAAACGAGCCTTGCAGTCTTTTTTGCAACAGGATGAGGTAGATTTTGAGATGAAATGATATAGCAGAGTGCTAGAAGTGGCTGGCTATGGCCACACCCCAGAGTGTGAGAGTGTTTGCTTGAGTAATAGACAAAACAAACTTTCAGCTTGGGTTGTAGGAATTCTCTATTTACACTATATACAAAGCTGTGCACGAAGTGCAAGGTAACACATGTCTTCTATTCAGACTATGTGGTGCAGCAAAGTCTATAAACAGTCTTTGAGAGCTTTAAACTTCTATCTTCATTAAAGCAAAGCAAACACAGTCCAAACCTTATCTGTTCCTTCAAGGTCGGCTTTGAAGATAGTCAGCAGTTCCTTTTAGCCCTATTTCAAACACAGAGTCTTTGATTAATGTACCACAGTGTGGCAGTGGTATGTTGTCCAATGTCTTGCAATCCGGCAAGGCAAACATACCAGGAAACGACGAAGCAGTCCAACAGCTGGCTGGCAACAGTGGCAACAGCAGTGGCAGACAGCAGGCAGGCAACAGCAAGCAACAGTGGCACGAAGCAAACAATGGCACGAAGCAAAGTGGCTGAGAATGTTGCCTGAATTTATGCTACTTACAAACCCTTAATGATAGCACCTGGCTGGGATAACATGCAGATCCTTAAAGGTACAGTCATCGGTTTGCTCTTGTTGCAACACTAGCTCATGTATCCTAACAGATTTTACGCTGCCATTTTCTCTGCTTAAAGCAGGGGTGACCATCCTATGGTCTGTGGGCAGGAACCGGCCTCGGAAACCAGTTCATGTGGCATGCACCACCCTCACTGCTCTTGTAAGCAGAAGTAAAATACGCCCGTATGGCAATTAAATGCTTCTCCCTTGTGTGTGTCAGGTGATATGAAGCAAGGTTTCCACAATGTGAGTTCTAAGATGTATAGCAAGAGTTTAGGAAGACTGAAACATTTTCTACTCCTGGCATTTAAGAGGCTTCTCTCCTGTGTGGGTCCTGTGATGTCTACCAAGGTTTCCACTCTGACTGAAGCGTTTCCCACACTCTTGGCATTCAAAAGGCTTCTCTCCTGTGTGTGTCCTGTGATGCCTAGCAAGGAGTGAACTACGACTGAAGCTTTTTCCACACTCCTGGCATTTAAAAGGCTTCTCTCCTGTGTGGGTCCTGTGATGTGATGTAAGACTTCCACTGTCATGGAATCTTTTTCCACATTCAAAGCATTTAAAAGGCTTCTCTCCTGTGTGGGTCCTGTGATGTGTAGCGAGTTTTATATACTGACTGAAACTCTTTCCACATTCTTGGCATTCAAATGGCTTCTCTCCTGTGTGGGTCCTGCGATGTGAAGCAAGGTTTCCACTGTGACTGAAGCTTTTTCCACACTCCTGGCACTTAAAAGGCTTCTCTCCTGTGTGGGTCCTGCAATGTGTAGTGAAATGTATATACTGACTGAAACTCTTTCCACATTCTTGGCATTCAAATGGCTTCTCTCCTGTGTGGGACCTGCGATGGCTAGCAAGGTGTGAACTACGACTGAAGCTTTTTTCACACTCCTGGCATTCAAATGGCTTCTCTCCTGTGTGGGTCCTGCGATGGCTAGCAAGGTGTGAACTACGACTGAAGCTTTTTCCACACTCCTGGCATTCAAAAGGCTTGGCTCTTGTGTGGGTCCTGTGATGTGATGTAAGGCTTCCACTGTCATGGAATCTTTTTCCACATTCAAAGCATTCAAATGGCTTCTCTCCTGTGTGGGTTCTGTGATGTCTAGCAAGGCCTGAACTATTACGGAAGCTTTTCCCACACTCCTCGCATTTAAAAGGCTTCTCTCCGGTGTGGGTCATGTGATGTGATGTAAGGCTTCCACTGTTATGGAATCTTTTTCCACATTCAAAGCATTTAAAAGGCTTCTCTCCTGTGTGGGTCCTATGATGTGTAGCGAGGTTTATATACTGACTGAAACTCTTTCCACATTCTTGGCATTCAAATGGCTTCTCTCCTGTGTGGGTCCTGCAATGTATAGCAAAGTGTGACCTATGACTGAAGCTTTTTCCACACTCCTGGCACTTAAAAGGCTTCTCTCCTGTGTGGGTCCTGTGGTGTCTAGCAAGGACTGAACTCTGACTGAAGCTTTTTCCACATTCTTGGCATTCAAATGGCTTCTCTCCTGTGTGGGTCCTGTGATGTCTAGCAAGACCTGAACGATGACTGAAGCTTTTCCCACACTCCTGGCACTTAAATGGCTTCTCTCCTGTGTGGGTTACTTTTTGTCCAACAATTTGTACTTGTTTACTAACACTTTTTCCGCACTCCATCTCTCCTGAGATTTTTCTTTCTTGTTGTGCTACGATGTCCTCCCAGTCAAATAGCTGTTCTACATTCAATATCTCCAGTTCTGCAAAAAGATTGAGCAGAAAAGATCAACAGATACATAGTTTGAGGAGCAAATGTCCAATGAATCTTCATTTGACAATTTTATAACAACAACAGAATCTGCAGACTTATAAAGAATCAATTTTGACTAAGATCTAGAGCAGTGATGGTGAACCAATGGCAAATGTGCAGGAGGTCGCATTCAGAGTTCTCTCTGTGGGCACTCATGATATCACCCCAGTACAGTAAAACCATATATAGTGAAGGCATCTTACAACAACACAAGGAAATCAGGGGGAAATTGTGCCCGAAGAACAATTCAATTTTTTCCTACTAGCAAAAACTTTTCCCCAGCCTGGCCATTCTTTCGGCTACCTGGCCAGACTCCCAACGCTTCCCACAGTGGTGGTGTGTATGTGTGTGTGACATTTCACTGTGTTTCTGAGGCCTGTTTCCAGTGAATTCCTGCAAAGGTGATCGGGGCTTATGATGGAAACTTCCCTCAGAAGAAGCGACCAGCACTGGCCGCGTACCTGCTCCTTGCCTGCCTTCTTGCCTTCTCCCCTCCAGCTGTCGGTGCTGGAGGCAGGTGGGTGAAGAGAGGCTGGGATTCAGACCCAAACCCAAACTTGAGATAGGGCGCACCTAGGCTGAGCTAGATTCAGGGTGTTTTTTTTGGAGGGGGGGGCACCTCTTGCAGAATTCCTGGTCCCAGCCCTGGGTGGATGGGAAGGGATTAGAGGGGGTGGCTGGGAGAAAGAGAGACCTGGCAAGGATCATCTGCTCCCCACAAGGAACACCAGCCTGCTGTAGAGACCGACCGGGGCTGGATGGCTCCAGGTGGCAGTTACGTGTGTGTGTGTGCGCGCGCGCGCACGCGTGCTGGATGGAGTGGGGTGTGCTTCTGTGAGGATGCTATGGGGGGAGAATCTGCCTTCTTTTCTGGCACCCCTGAGAGGACAGGGCAAATTGAGGTGGGAAAGGAAGGGCAGGGGAAGCAGCTGATCCAGGAAGAAGGAGGAGATTCAATTCCTTTTTTACTACCAGGATGGGTGTGGCCTACTCTGTGACTGGGTGAGCAATCTAGTCATGCCTGCCACATGACTCTGAAAACATCTGTAAACACAGACAGCACTAGCTGTTTGGCTGTAAATGGAGATGAGCACTGCACCCTAGAGTTGGATACAACTAGCTTTTGAGCAAGGGAGACCTTTACCTTTCCTAACCACTTGCAACTAAACAGGGCCAAACTTCACAGCAAACTTGAATTCCAATCTGTGATTTTCTGTTATAAGGCAAAGGTTGCCCTTGCTCAAAAGCCAGTCGTAGCCAACTCTAGGGTTCAGTGCTCATCTCTGTTTCATAGCCAAAGAGCCAGCGCTGTCTGCTTCTACAGACGTTTCCATAGACGCGCGACAGGCGTGACTGGACCCTGGAGTGCAAGGAACACCTTTTACCTTCCCCACCAAAGTGGCCCCTATTTATCTACTTGCAATTCCTTGCTTTCGAACTGCTAGGTTGGCAGCAGCTGGGACAGAGACAGGCGCTCACTCCATCATGCTGTACCCGGAACTGAACTCCAGCCTTCCAGTCAGTGAGCTGTGCATCTTAACCACTTAAGCCTCCCCCTCCACCACCCCCCACAAGGCGAAAGACTCACCCAGAAGGGGCAGCAGGAGGCTGGGTGGTTCAGGGACAAAAGGAGCCCCCCTTGCAGCGCAGGTGGTCGGAGCATGTCATGCTGGGCCCGAACGCAGCTGCTCCTGTTCCCCCCCCCCAACAGTGGCGGTAGAGACAAGAGGAGTGCGTGTGGGGAGGGCTGTGGCCAGCCGCGGCTGATCTTCCCCCTCCCCGCAATCAGGAAGAGGGCGGGGGAGTGCAGGGAGGGGGTGGGGAAGTAGGTGTGGCCAACTGGTTTAACCAATGCAAACCGGCTGGAGTTCACCATGGAAAATGCTGTGGGTGTGGCCTGGTGGGCGTGGCCAGGGGGGAAAGCCCTTCCTTGCATCCAAATGAGGACTACTTAATTTTAAAATTTGGGGGGGGGGGAGACCGTCTGTTAGACACCCATCGCAGGGACTAAATATTAGTGAAGGGTTTATGGGACATTATCAAATTTGATACACATATTTTATATTTTTTTGGACCCTTTCCAGTCAGAATTCAGGCCCGGATATGGGACGGAAACTGCATTGGTCGCACTGGTGGATGATCTCTGGAGGGAGCAGTATGGTGGACATCCGTCTGTCCTGGCTCTTCTTGACCTCTCAGCGGCGTTCGATACCGTCGACCACGGTATCCTTCTGGGAAGGCTCCGAGGATTGGGGATCCAAGGCACAGTGTTGGCCTGTTTTTCCTCATTTCTGAGGGGCCGGACCCAGTCGGTGTGATTGGAGGGTGAGATGTCCAGCCCTAGGCTGCTCCAATACGGGGTGCCTCAGGGCTCGGTGCTCTCACCTCTCCTATTTAATATCTACATTAAACCACTGGGTGAGATCATCCGGTCCCACGGGGTGAGGTATCATCAATATGCAGATGATACCCAGTTGTATATCTTGGCCCGTGGGAACACTAGCAATGCAGTGGAAGTCCTTTACAGGTGCCTGGAGGCTGTCAAGGTCTGGATGGGGGACAACAGGCTACAACTGAATCCTGGCAAGTCTGTGGGTAGGCTGTGGGTAGGGGGTCCTGGGTTATCTCGGGAACTACCATCTTTGGTTCTGGATGGGACAGCTTTGCTCCAAACAAACCCGGTACGTAATCTGGGGGTCCTCCCGGACTCGTGACTACTGCTCAAAGAGCAGGTGGCAGCCGTGGCCAGGAGGGCCTTTGCACAACTTCGTGTGATTCGCCAGGTACGGCCGTTCCTAGACCGGGACTCTTTGCTCATGGTCACACATGCCTTGGTCACCTCCAGACTTGATAATTGTAATGCGCTCTACATGGGGCTGCCCTTGGTGACCATTCGGAGGCAGCAGCTGGTCCAGAACGTGGCTGCACGAGTGGTGTTGGGGTGTGGGCATTATGCCCGTGCCTCACCGCTGCTGAGGGAGCTGCACTGGCTCCCAGTTTGCTTCCAGGTACAATTCAAGGTGCTGGTTATTACCTTTAAAGCCTTACATGGTAGTGGGCCAGGATACTTAAGAGACCGCATCGTCCCAAGGACATCTGTCCGTCCCACCAGAGGGGACCGGAGAGGCTCTCTGGTTGTGCCATCGGCTAGAGAGGCGCACCTCTCTGGCACTAGGAGGAGGGCCTTCTCGGTGTCCGCTCCGGCCCTCTGGAACCTCCTCCCGATAGAATTACGCCTGCAGACGGAGCTGCTGTCCTTCAGGAAAGGATTGAAAACCTGGCTGGCAGGTCTGGGGAATGGATCGATCAATTTCCCCAGCTGGCGGGATGGTTTGACACCCAGGGCCTCCTAGCTACAATGCCTGGTTTTTAATGCTAAATTTTTAAGCTTCTTTTAAAACTTTTAATTTTTCTGAACTGGTTTTAAATTGTAGTCGATGCTGATGTGTTGTGAATCGCCCTGGGTCCCTTTGGGGAGGAGGGAGATAAAAAAAATTAAATAAATAAATAAATAACAACATCCTTCCTGCCAATCTGGTGCATAAAAACCATGCCTGTAAGTTTCACCCTTTGTCTGAAGAAGTGGACTTGATCCACGAAAGCTAACAATAAAAATATAGCAGTTAGTCTTTAAAGTGCTACAGTGTTTTTCTTTATTTTATTTTGTTTTCTGATGTGACTGAACCACAGACTGACACGGCTTCTATTCCAACAAATTCTTTCAATGTCTTGTTTATTCTTGTTAAACCGCCCTGAGTCACCTTGTGAATGGGGCGGTATATAAATGCCAATATATAAGGAAACAAGCAAGGAAGCAAGCCCTGGTCCCAGCCCTGGGTGGACGTGGGGGGGGGGAGGAGAGGGTCCCCCCCCCACACACCAGCCGGCACCAGGCAGAGGCTACAGAGCTCCACTGGCGTGGGTAGGGGGTGTTGGGTGTGGATGGGGGTGCATCATGTGCATGAGGAGGGCGCTATTGGGGTGTCAGGAAAAGACATGGGGGTGGGGTGGGGGCCGAGCACACCTGCCTTCTGACCAGACACCCCTGAGAGGAAAGGGAAGGAGGCAGGGGGGGGTGCTGGGTACCTTGGAAAGGGGGAGGATAGGAATTGATGGGGCGCCTAGTATTGGGGAGGGGGGCGGAGGGATCCCATACATTCCCATGACCTCTGCCTGCCTCTGGGGGGCGCCAGGCGTGGGGTGCCCTGGAATGTGTCCCTGTCCTCCCTGTGGGCCCCCCAGGCCTGGAATGAGGAAACACCCCCCCCCCCCTCGTCCTCTTTTCCTTTACTCGGAGCAGCCATTTCGCCACCCCCCCCCCAATCCCTCCTCCTTCCCTTCCCTCTCAGGGCTCCGCCCCCCCACCCCTCCCCCCCACCTTTGGGCTTCTTCAGGTAACGCAGGTAACCCCCCCCCCAATTTAAAACCAACAACACCCCCCCCCCCGAAAAGAGACACGTGGGAAGTTGCCTTGGAAAGGCGGAAAAAAGGCCTTTCATGCAAGGAGGGAGGAGGAGGAAGAGACACCCCCCACCCCCACCCCACCCCACGGGTTATGAAATCTCCCCCCTCCCCAAATAAAAGCCCCCCCCCCTTTCCTGGGGTCCGGAATGGCGGGGGGGGGGAGAGAGAGAGAGAGAGAGAGAGAGAGACTCACGCCAGCCAGAGGCAGGAGAAGGAAGTAACTCCTCCGCGCCCGTTCCTCTGCCCGGGGGAGGGAGGGGGGGGTTAGAGACAGACGTGGCCCCTCCCTCCGTTCCTCTGCTCCGGGATGTAACGCCCGTTCCTTTCCGCCCTGAGCTATGGAGGCAAAGAAGAGACCCACAAGAAGGGGGGGGGGAATGGAGAGTCACGTGGGGGGGGGGAAAGAGGAGCCCCTCCTCCTCTCCCCATTATTTCCTCCCTCTCTAGGAAACTCCCCTCTCTTGCCTTCAACCCAGGGGTGCCCAAACTACAGCTCACGGGCCAGATCTGGCCCCCAACGCCAATTCATCTGGCCCATGCTACCCTCCTCGCTCCGGGAAGCAAAAGGTCCGGCCAGCCCTGCTTTAACCCTTTCACAGCCAAGCTTATACAGTCAAACCTCCCTTAAAGAGCAGCATTTTCTCCGAAGGTAAATTTATCCTGCAGTTCCTTTCGCCTGATCTAGTGTGAGAAAGATTAGCTGGCACAGGATAATTGCCCATGCCCAGGGGGTATGCCTGTTTGTGGTTCAAAAACACCACAATCTTTGAGGAAGGGCGTCTGCTGTGCCCTTTAGAAACACACAAGGATAGCCCTTTACACTTCACTGAGTCAATGAAGGGGGGCGCAGGACCCCCTTCTCCATCGGAGCCACGAGTCCAGGCCCTGTAATAATGGGCTCAAGGGACAGGAAGGGAAATCATAGCCTGGATGTCGGGGGAAACAAACGCCTAACTTTTAGAGTAGAACTGGGGTTTCCAAACTACGGCTAGTGGGCCAGATCTGGGCCATGATGCCAATTAATCTGACCCATTCCATTTTACTTCCACTTCCGGGAGTACCAGGGGCCAGATGAATTGGTGCTATGGGCCGGATACAGCCCATGAGCCATAGTTTGGGCATGCTTGCTTTAAGCGTGTCCAAACTACATACAGACACCCCGAGGGAGCAGGAAACAGGTGGTCTGGAGAAAGAGACCCAGCAAGGCTCACCTGCTGCCCCCAAGGAACACCAGCCTGCTGTAGGTGGCACCAGGTGTCTGCCACCGCTCTCCACTGGGTGAGGTGTCGGGTGGATGGAGTGGGGGGCACTTGCGTGAGGATGCTATTGGGGGGGGGGGGAGAGTCTGCCTCCTTGCCTGCCTTCCTGGCATCCCTGAGAGGAAAGGGAATTAAAAGGGAAAGGAAGGAAGGGAGGCAAGAAGGCAGGGAGGGAGGGAGGTGTTCTCTCCCCCACTGGTAGGATTCAGTGTTTTTTTACTACCTTCTCTGTAAATGGAATAACAGGCAAGTTTGGTCCTTGGAAGAGAGAATGAAGCAGGACAAAGGTTGATGATTAGAGATAACGGTGTGAAGCCGGTACTTGATCAAATGAGTTTTTGGAAGGTATGAAAATTTGTCTGGCCCTACGGGAACCTCCTGGACATTGTATATAGCACAGGGGTGATTTCTAATAGAATCTTGTTAAAAAGACATCGATAGACCTGGAAAGAGGTGATAGAAGTATTATATCAAATAGACAACAGAATTTTAATGCGAAAATTATCTGCATTAAGTGGTTTATTCTTATTTTTGTATTCTATATTGTCACGTACCAGCCGGCCCCCTGTGCTCTGGAAACCTCCTTAACCAAAGCCCCCAGAGGGCGGGCTGGCTGGCAATAAAGCTTTACAGCCCTTAGCTGTTTCAGTCCACTAGGAGGTTTAAACTGGTAGCGCGTTCAGAGGCTTGTGTGTGAATGCAATGCTTCTCTTACCCTTTTTAGTCCAATGAAGACACGTTGCTCAGGCAATGAAGGTTTATTGATCAGGTATATTGATCAGGTTCATAAAGCATAGGTCAGTAGCATAAATCAGTAGCATAAGTCAGTCCAATAAACAGTCCAGGTTCTTTAGGTAACCATTTTGAAAAGAAGAGAAAATCCCACAAGCCAAACTGAGGTCTTAAGTCCATTGAGAAACAAAGACGAACTAACTAACTGTTCTCCAAAATGGAGAATTCCTGGTCAGGTGATTCAACCTTGGCCAATCAGGTAACAGAGAATAACTTTCTCAAAACAATGGATTGTTTTTACACGTGTGCAATCAGTGTTCTGGCATGTAGACAAAACATGGACCTCAGCTAGCTAGAAAGATAAGGAACACTGTCTGAAACACGGTTGAAAAACAAGCTGTCCATGAGACAGAGAGGGACACAGGATTACTATGAGACCTATTTATGAGGCCTAGCGGAAAAATAGCAATTTCAAGCCTTGGGAGGCATTAGGAAACAGGTCTTTTCCTGACATATATGTTTAGTATTGAATGTTTTTTTAATTGTATCTTTATTTGAAAATTTAATAAAAAAGAAAAAAAAGAAGTACAAACCATTCCCCATAGGATACAATGGACACAATGCCTCTCAATGTGCACTGAGGAGGACCTTAGGCTGGCAAGAGGAAATGCTGTGGAGAGGGACCTGAGATTGGGCAGGTGCCGTCTAGCCCATTTTAAACTCCCTTTTGTTTTTAGGTGTGTTTATTTTAGCTTTGTACATTAAACCCATTCATGTGGATTCTCAGGGATTTGGGCTTCGGGTAATTGAAGCCCAAGAACTCCTGGAGTGCCAATAAACCCATTTGTATTCTCAGGACAGTCTTCACGGCTAATCACCATGAGGAGCACCAACATTCAGATTCAGATATGGCAGAAGAAGAATTCCAAGCAAGCCAGTGGCTTTACCCCGCGGTGCTAAAAAAATAATAGAGGTCTGGCAGGTGATTGTTTTGGGCCATTCTTATCACAGAAATTCCCGTTTGAAACGTGATTTTCTCTGATCCCTCTTTCACCCTGTGCTTCTTCCCTCAAAATGGAGAATGGGTTTGACACTAAAGATCGTTAAACATGATCGTTATCTGATGCAAGATTTTTCCAAAAATCTTGCATCGTTATCTGATTCTAGTGTTATCCGGTCCAAACATTATCCGGTGTTTTACTGTATGTTTGTATCCTGCCTTCTCCAATCAGTTCTGAAGAAATGTTTCTTCCTAACAAACAGAAATTTATTTTTCCAGTCCCTTGCGTCTTTTTAATTGGGATTTATAACATATTTCATTTTTTTGAGGTTTTAAAGAATTAACAAAAATACTAACAATAACAAAAAAGATGAACAAACTACATACTGTCATACTTCCCATAATGAATTTAATTCGTTCTGCGAGACTGCTCACTATACGAGATTTTCGCTATGTAAGTCAGACTCCCATAACAAAAATGTTTGCTATGCGAGTCGGACTTTCCCTATGGGAAAACTTGCATAATGAGCGTTTCAAGGAGAAAAACTCGCATAGTGAAAAATTTTCTTGCTGGTAGCTTGTTTCGATTTGTGTGGAAAAGAAGAAATGCTATCGATTGCCAGGTCTCGGCACCAGTCACGACACCAGAGTCCATTTGTCAGGTCTGGTCCATGATAAAACGCTACGCTTCCTCCTATGCTTCCTTCAGTCCTCTAGTTGAAGCTTTCTATGCTTCCATCTAAAGTCTGGGTGCCCAAACTGTGCGGCCCATGGGCCGGTTGCATGGTTCCTCCCACCAGAAGCAGAAGATAAATGTGCCTTACACTCGGTTTTGCAACAGGATGACGTAGACTTTAGGCCATTTTCTCTGCTTAAAGCGGGGGTGCCCATCCTATAGCCTTTGGGCAGGATCCGGCCACAGACAACAGTTCATCCGGCCCACACCACCCTTATCGCTCCTGGAAGTGGAAGATAAATATGTCCGTATGGTAATTTAATGCCTTCCTGCTTGTCCTATGATATGACCTCATGATATGAGTTCTGAGATGTATAGCAAGGGTTTTAGGAAGACAAGCATTTCCTACTTCTGGTATTTAAAAGGCTTCTCTCCTGTGTGGGCCCTGTAATGCGTTACAAGGCTTGCACGGTACCTGAAATTTTTTCCACATTCAAAGCATTTAAATGGCTTCTCTCCTGTGTGGGTCCTGAGATGTGGAGTAAGTTCTGAACGACGACTGAAGCTTTTCCCACACTCCTGGCAATCAAATGGCTTTTCTCCTGTGTGAGTCCTGTGATGTGCAGCAAGGCTTCCACTGGTACTGAAGCTTTTTCCACATTCCTGGCATTTAAAAGGCTTCTCTCCTGTGTGGGTCCTGTGATGTGAAGCAAGGTTTGACTTTTGCCTGAAGCTTTTTCCACACTCCTGGCATTTAAATGGCTTCTCTCCTGTGTGGGTCCTGTGATGTGAAGCAAGGTGTGAACTTTGACTGAAGCTTTTTCCACACTCCTGGCATTTAAAAGGCTTCTCTCCTGTGTGGGTCCTGTGATGTGAAGCAAGGGTTGAACTTTGACTGAAGCTTTTCCCACACTCCTGGCATTTAAATGGCTTCTCTCCAGTGTGGGCCCTGTGATGTAAGGCAAGGCTTTCACTATGACTGAAGCTTTTTCCACACTCTTGGCATTTAAAAGGCTTCTCTCCTGCATGGGTCCTGTGATGTGAAGCAAGGTGTGAACTTTGACTGAAGCTTTTCCCACACTCCTGGCATTTAAAAGGCTTCTCTCCTGTGTGGGTCCTGTGATGTGAAGCAAGGGTTGACCTTTGACTGAAGCTTTTTCCACACTCCTGGCATTTAAAAGGCTTCTCTCCTGTGTGGGTCCTGTGATGTAAGGCAAGGGTTGAACTTTGACTGAAGCTTTTTCCACACTCCAGGCACTTAAATGGCTTCTCTCTTGTGTGGGTGCCTTTTTGTCCAGCAAGTTGTACTTGTTTACTGACACTTTTTCCACACTCCATCTCTCCTTAGATTATTCTTTCCTGTTGTTTTATGATGTCCTCCCAGTCGAATAACTGCTGTACATTCAATATCTGCAATTCTGCAAAAAGATTGAGGAGAAAGGATCAACAGTGACCTAGTTTGAGGAGCAGATGCCCAATGAATCTTCAGAATTTAATTTTATACCAACAACAATTCTGCAGACAGATAAAGAATTCATTTGTACTAGGATCTAGAGCAGTGATGACAAACATGTGGCACATATGCCAGAACCCTCTCTGTGGGCACCCATGCTGTTGCCCCCGTACAATAATATCTCAAGTAACAAAGGCATCTTAGAACAACAAAAATGGTACAGTCAAAGGAAATCAGGGGAAAATTGTGCTCTGAACAACAATTTGATTTTTTTTTCATTACCGAAAACTTTTTCCAATGCTGGCCATTCTTTCAGCTTCCTGGCTAGCCACCGCTACCTCCCACAGTGATTGAGTGGGACATTTTCACTGTGTTTCTGAGGCCTGGTTGTAGTGAATCCCTGCAAAGGCGATCGGGGATTATGAGGGAACCTTCCCTCAGAAGAACTGACCAACCCTGGCCTTGTACCTGCTACTTGCCTGCCTTTTTGCCTTCTCCCCTCTAGAGGTCGGTGCTGGAGGCAGGTGGTTGAAGAGGAGCTGGGATTAAGCCCCAAACCCAAATGGGGATATGGCAGGTTGACGTTGGGCTGGGATCAGAAAGGGGGACCTCTTTCAGAATCCCTGGTCCCAGCCATGGATTCGCGTGCATGGATAAGAGGGGGTGCCTGGGAGAAAGATACATCTAGCAAGGCTCCCCTGCTCCCCACAAGGAACACACACCGGCCTGCTGCAGAGACTGACCGAGGCTGGAAGACACCAGGTGGCTGCAAGGGGTGCATTGTGGGCACCTTGGGGGAGGGGGGTGGAGAGGAAGTGACGGTGCGCCTATTGGGAATATTTAATTTGATTTAATTTTAATAGTCACATTGATGCTGCCACCCTCTCGCCAAGGCGACTCTGGGTGGCTTACACATATAAACGGTCATCAAGGGTACCCTGGTCCACTACCAGGTAGGGCTTCAAAGGTTATCACCAGCACCTTGAATTGTACTCGGAAGCACATCGTTAGCCAATGCACCTCCCTCAACAGGGGCGAGGCATGGGCGTAATGCCCAAAACCCATCACTACACAGTCAGCCACATTTTGTACCAGTTGTAGCCTCTGAATGGTCATCAAGGGTAGCCCCATGTAGAGCCCATTCCAATAATCCAGACTGGAGGTGACCAGAGCGTGAGTGACCATCAGTAAGGAGTCCCGGTCCAGGAATGGGCGTAACTGGCGAATGATGCGAAGTGGAGTGAAAGCCCTCCTGGCTGCAACTGCCACATCATCTGCCACGTGATCGTTGATCAGGAGTCGTGAGTCCAGGAGGACCCCCAGATTAAGCACCGGGACTGTCTGAGGCAAGAGAGCCCCATCCAGAACCAAAGATGGCAGCTCCCCTGATAATACATGGGGGCCCTGACCCACAGCCACTCCGTTGTAGCCCCTTCTCCCCCATCCAGACCCTCACAGCCTCCAGGCACCTGGGTAGGACTTCCACTGCATCATCCAGATCACCACGGCCCCAAAGATGTACAGCTGAGTATCATCTGCATAGTGATGATACCTCGCCCTGTGCGGACAGATGATCTCACCCAGCGGTTTCATGTAAATATTAAGACATGAAAGGCGAGAGCACCGAACCCTGCGCCACCCCATAGTGGAGGAGCCATGGGTTGGAGCTCTCGACCCACAACAACACCGACTGGATCCGTCCTGCCAGAAATTAGGCAAACTAGGACCACACAGAGTGTTCTGGATCCCCAATCCTCCGAGCCGTTCCAGAAGGATACCGTGCTCGATGGTATCGAAAGGGCAACTGAAGAACAAAAATGCTGTGGGCGTGGCCTGGTGGACGTGGCCAGGGGGAAGCCCCTCCTCCCTTACACCCGAATTAGGGCTATTTTATCTCAAAACTTGGGTGGGCAGAGGGGCCAGCCGGAATTTCTGCTCCCTGTTCTGGTGAACTGGGGCAAACGCCCTGAATCTTACCACTGCTCTCACCCCCAATAGCGCCCTCACAAAAGCGCACCCCCTTCATCCACACACATACACACCCCAGCGGAGATTGGTGACAGCTGCCTGATGCCTTTCCAACCTGGTCAGTCTCTCTGTGGGAGGCCAGTGTTCCTTTGGGGGGGGGGGGACATATTAGCCTTGCCGGGTCTCTCTCTCTCTCTCTCTCAATTTATCCCAGCCACCCCCCCCCCCACACACACACACACTTATATCCCCACATGGGCGGTTTGGGTCTTCTGAAGCAGCTGGTCAGAGGCGCCTGTGATGTCCGCGCTGGGGGGGGGGGAGGTCTGGGCTTATAGGGGAAGTTTCCCTCATTGCCGGCTTGGACCAGGGCTTTGAAAAGATCTCCCACCCCCAAAGCCCCCAGCCCAGCCAGGGGTCCAGCGCATGCATGCGACTCATCCCAGGGGCAGGAGAAGCTGGTGCCTCTCATGTTGCTCTGGAGACATGAAAGGATTTCAACTACTGAGCCGAACCCCAACTGGGACATTGGGGGTCCTGATGCAGGGCTGGGGGCAGAGATTGATTTCTTTCGGGGTGGGGGGTCGCTTTGGGTAGCCCTGGTTTGACCCCCCCCGGCCTTTTGAGCGGCCTTTTAGCTGTAACTTTTTCGTCTTAATGTTTTTAAGCTTCTTTTTAATCTTTTAATCAGTATTAATTATTTGGATTGTTGCTGATGACTTTTTGTGAATCGCCCTGACGGGCAATAAACAAGTGTGATTAATAAATAAATAATAAATACATAAATGATGGGGCGCCTATGGGGGTGGGGGGAGAAATCCCATATACATTCCCATTTACCCCCTCCTCCTCCTCCCTCTCCTCGGAACAGCCATTTCCCCTCCCCTTCCTTTCCCTTTCCTCTCTGGGAGATGCCAGGAAGGCAGGGAAGCCCCCCACCCCCCACCCTTGGGCTTCAGGGAACACAGGTGAAAAAAGGGGGGGCTCCTTGCTATCCCCCCCCCGAAATTCAGGTAACCTCTCCCTGGTGTGATCTTAACCCCACATTTAAAACCAACCCCCCCTTCCTCCCGAATAGAGACACGTGGGAAATCGCCTTGGGAGGGGCTGCATTCATCCCCTTAAAAGGGGGGGCAGACGCCCCCCTTCTTCCTCCTCCCCCTCCCCCTGGGGAATGGGAGTTTCCCCCCCCCCAAATACCGTATGTGGTGCACCTCCTGATTCCCCCCTCCCCAAAATAAAAAGAAAACAAAGAAAGGCCTTTCCTGCAAGGGAGGGGGAAGAAACACCCCCCCCCGCCCTGAAGGGTTCAGAAACCTCCCCAAATATCACCCCCCCTCCCCACCCCGGCACCAAATCGCCCCCCCCTGCTCCTTTCCAGGGGTCCGGAATGGCGGGGGGGGGGGGGAAATGGACTCTGGCAAAGAGAGAGAAAAGGGGGGGGGGAGACTCACCGAATCTCCCAGGGAAGAGTAACGCCAGAAGCAGAAAGTAACTCTACTTGGGGGGGGGGATAGACGTGGCCCCTCCTCCCTCCGTTCCACTGCTCCGTTCCTTTTCACCCTATGGAGGAAAACAAGACCCCTACAAGGGGGGGGGGGGGAGAGAGACAACATGTGGGAAAAGAGCCCCGCCTCTCCCCGTTTCCTCCCTCTCTAGGCGACTCCCCTTTAACCCAGGGGTGCCCAAACTACGGCTCCATGGGCCAGATCTGGTCCTCAATGCCAATTCATCCGGCCCACGCTGCCCTCCTCGTCACACCCAGAAGCGCAGCTCAAACACGTATTACTTCCGCTTCCAGGAATGACGGGGGAGGGCGCTGGCTGGATGCATTAGCATGGGGGCCAGATCTGGCCTGAGGGCCATAGTTTGGGCATCCCTGGGTTAAAGGCAGCGGAGCGGGGAGATTCCTAGAGAGGGAGGAAATGGGGCAGTGGAGGAAGGGGTGGGGCTCTTTCATGCCCAAATCAATGCTCCTTTCCCACGTGTCTCTTCCCCCCCCCCTTCTTGTGGGCGGCTTAATGGCGTTACATTCCTAAGCGGAGGAGAAGCTTCAAAATCCCCCCCCCCCCGCAGAGGAACGGCGTTACCTTCTGCGCCTCCTTGGGAGATTTGGTAAGCCTCCCCCCTTTCCGGTTCTTTTCAAGACCCCCCCCTCGGCCATTCTGGAGTCTGGACCCCTGGGCGGGAGGAGGAAGAAGGGTGGGCCATTTCGGGAGGGGGGGAGGAGGAGAAGGGCTTTTCTATATGGGGACATTTCCGAACCTGAAATAAAACTTTTAGGTTTAGGAGACCTCGGATTGGGGGGGGGGGGGGATTTTGAGGCTTCTCCATTGAAGTCCAGGTTGCAAGTAGTCTTCTTCCCCCTCCCTCGCCTGAAAGGCCGGTTTTTTTCTTTTATTGAGGGGGGGTCAGGAAGTGGACGATGCAATAATGGACACGGGGGGGCAAGATAAATGGGGGGAATCCCCCTTTCCAAGAGGAGGGGGTGCATCTCCCCCCCTTTAAAAAAAGATTTTGAACGCAGGCCTTTGCAAGGCAATTTCCCACTGGCCTCTGTTCGGGAGGGGGGTGTTTTTAAAATGGGTTTAATTAAGATCCCACCAGAGAGAGAGAGGGAGAGAGACCCCCACCCCCGCCATGCCCCCCACCCCCCTCCAAGGAAAGCAGCGCCCAGTTTTTTTTGGGGGGGGATCTTGCACCCTGAGTGATTGTGGAAAGGCAAGGAGGGGAAAGTGGCTTGGCTGCTGCTCCTATTATTCTCTCTCCCTTCTTCTTCGAAGAAATTAAGCCTGACTGACTGCTCTTTAGAAAGTCAAATAGTAAAGAGGAAGCTAAAGTACAGTCATACCTCGGATAACGCTAAGACTTGGTTCCACAAGTCTTGGTGTTATCCGATTATTAGTGTTATCCGATCCATGTTAAAATCCTATGGGATGGATCGGATAACATTAAAGCTCCATAGAGATACATTGTAACCACACAGGCTTTAGTGGTTGTTATTCGACACATCCCATAGGACCTTAACGTTATTCGATCCAATTCTCCTCCCCAGATTACTTAACGTTATGCGATTTTAGCGTTATCCGAGGTATTACTGTACTTTGGACATCAAATGAGGAGAGAGGATTCACTTGAGAAAGCCTTGATGTTGGGAAGGGTGGAGGTCAAAAGAGGAAGGGGATGGCCAAAAATGAGATGACTAGATGGCATTGTAGACACATTGGGCACAAAGCTGAGTGAGTTGAGGAGGAGGGTGGAGGACAACAGAGGTGCCTGGAAGACACTGGTCCATGGGGTCATTGCAAAGGGTCGGAATCGACTGTGCGACTGAACAACAACAAACCTTTACCTTATAAGAGAAAATCACTGTTTGGTATTCAAGTTTGCTGTGAAGTGTTCCCCTGTTTAGTTGCAAGTGGTTAGGAAAGGTAAAGGTCTCCCTTGCTCAAAAACCAGTTGTATCCAACTCTAGGGTGCAGTGTTCATCTCCATGTACAGCCAAAGAGCCAGTGCTGTCTGTGTTTAAAGACGTCTTCATGGTCATGTGGCAGGCATGACTAGATTGCCCACTCAGTCACATGGCCACACCTACCCACTCACCTGGCCATGCCCACAGAGTAGGCCTCGCCCATACTAGTAGTAAAAAAATTGAATCCCAGCCCTGCATGTTCTCCTTTCTCTTCCCGGATCAGCTGCTTCTCCTGCCCTTCCTTTCCCACTTCATTCCCTTTCTTCTCAGGGGGTGCCAGGCAGGCACACTACCCACACACCATTGCACCCTCACACAAGTGCGCCCCACTCCATGCACCCTACCCACCCGAGAGCAGAGGCAGCCACCGGGTGCTTCCAGCCCAGGTTGGTCTCTACAGCAAGCCGGAATTCCTTTGGGCTTCAGAGTATGTAATCCGTCTGGTTTCGATGTTGGCCACCTGGTGATGTCCAGGTGTAAAGTGGCCTCTTGTGTTCTGAAAGAGGGTGTTTGCTATGACCAGTGCGTTCTCTAGGCAGAACTCTATCAACCTTTGCCCTGTTTAATTCTGTCTTCCAAGGCCAAACTTGCCTCTTCATCCATGTACAGAGTAGGTAGTAAAAAAGCATTGAATCCCACCAGTGGAGGAGAGAATGCCTGCCTGCCTGCCTACTTGCCTCCCTCCCTCCCTGCCTGTCGTCACTGAGAGGAAAGGGACGGGAGGGATCCACGTTCTCCTTTCTTTCCCCAGAGCAGTTGCTTCTCCTGCCCTTCCTTTCCCACCTCATTCCCTTTCCTCTTAGTAAGGAAGTCAGGAAGAAGGCAGACTCTCCCCCCATAGCATCCTCACACAAGCGCACCCCACTCCATTCACCTGACACACACACACACACACACACACACACACACACAGAGTGGAGAATGGTAGCAAAGCCACCTGGTGCCATCCAGCCCCGGTCGATCTCTACAGCTGGCTGGTGTTCCTTGTGGGGAGCAGATGAGCCTTGCCCGGTCTCTCTTTCTCCTCGCCACCCCCATTTATCCCTGCCCATCTGCCCAGGGCTGGGACCAGGATTTCCGCAAAAGCTCTTCATCCAAGCCAAACGTACATGCTCCCTATCTCCAATTTGGGTTTGGGGCTGATTACCAGCTCCTCTTCACCCACCTGCCTCCAGCACCGACAGCTAGAGGGGATAAGGCAAGAAGGCAGGCATGTAGCAGGTATGCGGCCAGTGCTGGTTGCTTCTTCTGAGGGAAGTTTCCATCATAAGCCCCGATCACCTTTGCAAGAATTCACTGCAACCAGGCCTCAGAAAGACAGTGAAATGCCCCATACACACATACCCCACCACTGTGGGAAACAGTGGTGGCTGGCCAGGCAGCTGAAAGAATGGCCAGGCTGGGGAACAGTTTTCGCTAGGGGTGGTGTTGGTAAAAATTGAATTGTTCTTCATTGCAGAATTTCCCCTGATTTCCTTGTGTAGTAAGATGCCTTCATTATATGGGGTTTTACTGTACTGAGAGCCACCTCTGGCACACTTGCCATAGGTTCATGATCACTGCTCTCGATCCTACTCAAAATTGATTCTTTATCATTCTACAGTTTCTATTGTTGTTGTTATAAAATTATAAACTGAAGATTCATTGGACTTCTGCTCCTCAAACTAGGTAACTGCTGATTCTTTCTCCTCAATCTTTCTGCAGAATTGTAGATATTTAATGTAGAGCAGCAATTTGACTGGGCGGATATCATAACACAACAGGAAAGAAGAATCTCGAGAGATGGAGTGTGGAAAAATTGTCAGTAAACAAATACAACTTGCTGGACAAAAGGGCACCAACACAGGAGAGAACCCTTTTAAATGCCAGGAGTGTGGGAAAAGCTTCAGTTGCCATTCACAACTTGCTACACATCACAGGACCCACACAGGAGAGAAGCCTTTTAAATGCCAGGAGTGTGGGAAAAGCTTCAGTCAACGTTCAAACCTTGCTTCACATCACATGACCCACTCAGGAAAGAAGCCTTTTAAGTGCCAGGAGTGTGGAAAAAGCTTCAGTCATAGTTCACACCTTGCTAGACATCACAGGACCCACACAGGAGAGAAGCCATTTGAATGCCAGGAGTGTGGAAAAAACTTCACTGATAGCTCAAACCTTGCTAGACATCACAGGACCCACACAGGAAAGAAGCCTTTTAAATGCCTGGAATGTGGGAAAAGCTTCAGTCATAGTTCAAATCTTGCATCACATCACAGGACCCACACAGGAGAGAAGCCTTTTAAATGCTTTGAATGTGGAAAAAGCTTTAGCCATATTTCAGACCTTGATATACATCACAGGACCCACACAGGAGAGAGGCCATTTGAATGCCAGGAGTGTGGAAAAAGCTTCAGTTGCAGTGGAAGCCTTGCATCACATCACAGGACCCACACTGGAGAGAAGCCTTTTAAATGCCATGCGTGTGGGAAAAGCTTCAGTCAACGTTCAAACCTTGCTTCACATTACAGGACTCACACAGGAGAGAAGCCATTTGAATGTCAGGAGTGTGGAGAAAGCTTCAGTCATAGGTCACACCTTGCTTCACATCACAGGACTCACACAGGAGAGAAGCCTTTTAAATGCTTTGAATGTGGAAAAAGCTTCCATGACAGTAGAAGCCTTGCATCACATCACAAGACCCACACAGGAGAGAAGCCTTTTAAATGCCAGGAGTGTGGGAAAAGCTTCAGTCGTAGTTCACACCTTGATACACATCACAAGTCCCACACAGGAGAGAAGCCATTTCAATGCCAAGAGTGTGGGTAAAGCTTCAGTCATAGGTCACACCTTGCTTCTCATCACAGGATCCACACAGGAGAGAAGTCTTTTAAATGCCAGGAGTGTGGGGAAAGCTTCAGTTGCAGTAGAAGCCTTGCATCACATCACAGGATCCACACAGGAGAGAAGCCTTTTAAATGCTTTGAATGTGGAAAAAGCTTCTGTGACAGTGGAAGCCTTACATCACATCACAGGACCCACACAGGAGAGAAGCCTTTTAAATGCCAGGAGTGTGGGAAAAGCTTCAGTTGCAGTGGAAACCTTGCTCAACATCACAGGACACACACGGGTGAGAAGCCATTTGAATGCCAGGAGTGTGGGAAAAGCTTCAGTTGCAGGGGAAACCTTGCATCACATCACAGGACCCACACAGGAGAGAAGCCTTTTAAATGATTTGAATGTGGAAAAAGCTTCCATGACAGTAGAAGCCTTACATCACATCATAGGACACACAAAGGAGAGAAGCCTTTAAAATGCCAGGAATAGAAAAAGTTTCAGTCTTCCTAAAACTCTTGCTATGCATCCCAGAACTCACATTGTGGAAACCTTGCTTCATATCACATAACACACACAAGCGAGCAGCTATTTAATTGCCATACAGGCGTATTTTACTTCTGCATGCAAGAGTGATGAGGGCAGTGCAGCTGGCATGAACTGATGTCCGGGGCCGGATCATGCCCACAGGCCATAGGATGGGCACCCCTGCTTTAAGCAGCCTACAATCTACCTCATCCTATTGCAAAACTGCAGGCAAGGCACATTTTACTTCTGCTTCCCATGGGAGGAACCATGCGACCGGCCCCTGGGCCACACATTTTGGGCACTCTGACTTTAGGCGGAAGCATAGAAAGCTTGAACTAGAGAACTGGAGGAAGCATAGGAGGAAGCGTAGTGTTTTATAAAAGGGCCAGGCCTGGCAAATTGAGACTGGTGTCATGACTGACGCCTAGATTAGCCATTTGGTGGAGGAAGGGCAAAATGGCCGCCCAAATCCGCCTGAGGGATTGTGACCCGACACCGGCTTTAAAAGGCTGCAAACTCCTGATTTAGGCAGGCGTTATTCTTTACAGCTGTTTTTAATGTCAATTGTCGGATCTTTACCTTTTATCCTTTTCAGTGAACTAGGAATGGCAAAAGTCTGAAGGTTCTTTGGTAATATGCCCAGTGATGGGATGTTCGGACCGGTTCGCCCAAACCGGTAGCACCCCATCAGGAGGGGTGTTAAAACCCTGGGCGACCGGTTTGGTCGCCTCTCCGGACCCCTCCAAAAAATTTTTCCAGGCAGCCAAAGGAGTCAGTGTACAATACCCCGAGAAGTACTATTTATCAAAACTTTCTAGCTACAGCTGGAAACGGTATGCTTTCTTCTCAACACGGGGCTTTCTAACGCCCAGAATTTCTTCATCTGCCACCACACGTCACTGGCCTTTAATTAAGTTCCTGTAGAGCATAGGCATATTCAGTGGTGGGTTGACAAAATCTTCGCTACCCCACCGTGACGTCAGCGTCGTCATGGGCATAGCCGGCGTCATGACATCATGACGTCATGGGCGGAGCAGAATAAAAAATGTGCACATGCATCAAACTTCTGTTTGACGCATGTGCAGTTCTATTTTTTAGTGCGCATGTGTCAAATAGAGGTTTGATGCATGCACACTTAAAAAAACAACTGTGCATGCGTCAAACGAAGGTTTGATGCATGCGCAGACAATTTTTATTTTTTTGCTCCATCCACGACACGATGATGTCATGATGTCGGCTATGATTACCCATTCCTTCTGCTCCTTCTTCTCCAGGAAGGCCGGTCGCTGAAGATGAGAGATGAGATCACAAGCACTTTTTTCCTGTTTGGACACCCGGTTGCATCCAATGGCTTCGTAGCCTTGTGCTAATCCAATCAGGGTTCAAATGCCGTAGTTTTGTAGTGCTTCTAATTCCTCCTTTAGGCTGATCGGGGGCCTGGGTGTGGCCTGGATCAGCTACCAGGCAAGGTGGTCATCCCTGTACACCCATCACCACCACCACCACCACAAGGCAGTCAGTATAGGATGAGGTAGAAACAGACCCTTCATAATGTCAGCATGAACTGATCTTCTGCAAAATAGGGCATGCCTTATTAAAATTAATTTTAGCCCTTTCGCTCCCATGGAAGCAAAGCAGAGCACCTCCATACTGACAATGGTGTCAAGTGGAAATCAGATTGTGGGCTATTTTTAAGCGGCCAGTGGGGAAGAGCAGGTGAGCCGTCGCGGCTTATGAAGATCTGAGGTATAGGTTCCAGGGCACGTCTGCTTTGGACCGGCATTGGTTTCTGACCGTCCAGTTACACTTTGGCCCAGGACCGTTGCTCTCTTTGTGGCACTACCAAAGGCTGCCTAGACAAGACCCTTCCCTGCCTCGTTCCCTCTATTGCCAAGACCGGAGGCTAGCAAGAAAGACAAAAGCAACTCTGCCCCTAATCCCACCTACCAGTGATGGGATGTCAAAAATTTTACTTCCCCACTGTGACGTCATCACAGTGCGGGTGGAGCTTACATCTTGATGTCATGACATTGTGGGCGGGGCCAAAATAAAAAAATAAAATAAAAATAAGCACACACACACAGCTCAACCCACCCACAACACAAACCCGTAAATTAAATAATAAATAAATAATAAATAAATAAAAATACATTAAAATACACCCACCCACCCCAAACACAAATCAACCAGAGCTTAAAGCTTCTTCTGGGTAATCTTTCTCACACTAGATCAGATGGAAGGAACTACAGAATGAACTCACCACAAGATGGCTTCATTTTGGCACTTTTCAACTTTTCAACAGTTAAAGAAGTTGGGTACTAAGTCTTTGCCTAACCAGTTCTCTAGGATAATATGCCTTAATGTAAATGTAAAACAGCTGTGCCTCCTTAAGGGTTCTCCAATTGGAACAACAATTGGAACAGCACAGGTGTAGCTTATGGATGAGGTAACTCCAAGACTTTGCTTAAGAACCCCAAGCCAGGCCGCCAGGCCTTTTTAGGAACTGTGGTAGTACGTCAACATAGGTAAAGGTATTAAATACACATTAAAATACACACAGACACACCACATCCAAAGGTGAGTCCCTTACCCTGGGGAGCTTCAGGCTAGCAGCTTCTCTTCCTTCTCCCTGCTTGGGAAGATAGCAAGGAGGCTGTGCCTATGCGCCAAGCACTGTAGGCATGCATGCACACCAAGTGCTTGGTGCGCATGCGCAGTGGGGGAACCAGTGAAAAGGTAAGCCTCGAAGGTGGTTCCCCCCAAAAGCTGCTACCGGTTCTCCGGGACACTGGGGAAAGTTGCTACCGGTTCTGGCGGACTGGTGCGAACCTGTTGCATCCCATCACTGGTCCCGCCCCTTCACGGCCCATAGAACGAAGCAGAGCTTTCATGCTGGATGTTTGTAGGGACATGTGCACATCTGCCCGTGCCTACTCCACATCTGTCTCCAAACACAGAAGAGGAAGCACAGCATTCCACACACGGGTTGCCAAGGGAAATAAAGGCACATGTCCTCTTTCAAGACTATATTCTGAAAGTGTAATTTCTTTTTTTGGGTTAGGGAAAAAAAGAAACTAAGAAAGAATCCTGATCAATTGATAGTCAACAATTTTAAAATACATATCAGACCATGTACATTGCCATTTTTTTAAAAAAAGGAAAATGGTGTGTGTGAGCGAGCGAGCGAGCGAAAGAGAAACAGTGAATGTGAGAACATTTTTTTCCAAAGAAGAAAAAAAAATACCATGAATGTACACACATTACATTTGTTTGGCACTATTATGATCTTTTTTTTAAAAAAACATTTTGTTAATATTGATCATGTTTTATACAAAACTGTAAACTATTTTCAAGTTTGTTTATTTTTAAACATTAGTTCATCGTCATCTTCCAAAAACTGTCCTTTCTAAAGTAACAGGATCACAGAAAAGAAAAGCCAACCAATAAAATAGCAGTAAAGGAGACAGTTTTTGAAAAGACACTCGTCAAGTCATTGGTGAGCCCCTACTCCCTGTCCCAGTCACCTCCCTTCTGAAAAGGAATGGGGGCTGGGGTGGGGCGGTGTGGGTCTCCCATGGCTGTCTAGTCATGGGAAGTGGCTGCAGGGAGTGTAGCTCACCAATCACATATTCACACCTGCAGAGTAGACAAAGATGGCTCTTTAGATTATTTTATTTCTTCCCCCTTTTTTTTCTCTTGCCTTTTAATACAAAAAGTTCTACATCTAAATCACTTTGCTAGAAACATTATTTCCTTTTCTCGTTTGTACACTTTTAAAGCAGAAACTGCTTTTTGTAGGAAAACAGAGAGAGAAGATCAAGGACTTATTTCATGCAGAAAAATGCAAATCAAAGAAAGAGTTTTTTATATAAAAACTGGAGTTTTCCCTTCTTTTTGGAAACACTGTACAGATGTAAAGTATCCACTCAGAAAAAAGTTTTAAAAACAATTCACAGATGTTTGTTCTGCAACGTACCCTCGTGGGTCATGACGGTGGCCTCGGCTGCTTCTGCCGTTTGCTTGTGGTATTTAATTCCAACACTTCCAAGGTGAGACATTGACTCTTGAGGATGGGTCAGGGGAGGTGGATGGAGGCATCTAAGAAGCGCTCCTTCGCCTGGCATTGTTCAAGGGCGGCACTTCTGCCCACAGGAGCTGAGCTCAGCCCTGCGATGCAACTCCTGTCGCCACCCGACTGGTCCCGGGGGGTGTTCTTAGCCATGCAAAGTGGTCACCCGTTTTGCTAAACATGCATTCTGCATGCTTATAACCGATAAGATGAGAATCCACCTGTTTCATGATGAAATGGCAGCTAGTCATGATCTAGCAAGCAGCAACGGAGGTATCTACGCACAAAGTACTACCACCCGAGTACTGGGCTGACCCTTCCTTACTAAAACCGTAAGCCTCTCCAGGCCTTTAAGCATCCAGGAGCACATGAGTCCATTCAATGAAGCCTCTCCGCGTGGCTTGGCCGTAACCAACTGGCTCCTTGAGTGAGACGTTCTGTGTAGACCAGAAGCATCTCTAGTCTTACCGCTCCCAACTTCTTGGGGCATAAAACATATTCAGCACTTGACTGAATTTTGAAAACTGCTACTCAAATTTAGCTGCCTGTTTCCCCCCCCCCCCCTAAAACATACGGTATTTTAACTTGCCTTCAAAGAAAAGGGTGGGGGAGGGGGAAATGCCTTTTCTTTTTTCATCCCAGTCTGGAAAAAGGCTTGACTTCCTAGGCTTAGTAAAAGTCTTGATAGGGAAAGGTCCAAATGAATGAAATGGAGGTGCTTGTAGCTCTCTGTAAGTCTGTGGCTGAAACTCCTAGGATTCTGCCTGGGGAATTCTTAAGAGGATTCAGTGCATTGGGGGTCCAAAAAACGCCTGTGACCTCAGGAACCACAAAAGAGAAAGTCTTCCAACGATGACCCTTGCCTTGCTGTGGCATCTGCAGGTGAGCCAGGCCTATCGGATCATGCCTCTGCTCTTCTGGCTACAGATAGCACATTAACATGGCAGCGCTGGGCGGACAGAGCTGAGGCTACAGGCTTTGTGGCTGGAGGGTAGAGGGCACACCTCTACATCCACGCGGCCAACATGCTTTCCTCCTCAAACAGCGCAATGGCATTAGTACATAGAGTCTCTTACACATCAGCAATATTCTTACCCTTTCCCGAATCTCAAGACGCAACCTGCTCTAACGGCCTCAATGGCGTGCCTTCATCCCTACAGCCAATGTAACACAACCGTTCACGGTCATGCTGTGGAGGATGTGGTGAAAGTAGTGCTTCAAGTCATAATGCCCTCTGGGCAGACTGTGGGACCCTAGATCTGCCCATGGCAAAACACAATAGTCAGGGCTGATAAGAAGAAGGTGACATGGATGTTTGGGGTTACCATTTCAGGTCGAAATGGGGATGGGGGGAATTGTTGAGGAAGGAGGGCTGAAAGGCAGCATCCTTCAAACTACAAGGAAAGAAAGGGGGTCTCTTTCCTTCTTTCACAGCATGGCTTCTTTTAGAGCAGTGGTGCCCAAACTAAGGCCCGGGTCCCCGGGTGCGGCCCCCTGTGTCAATTCATCCGGCCCACGAAGCCCTCGTCGCTCCTGGAAGTGGAAGTAAAATGTGCCCGCTTCCAGGAGTGACGAGGGCTTCGCAGGCCGGATGAATTGGCGTCGGGGGCTGCACCCGGGCCTTAGTGATCAGCTTCCTGAACCAAATGATCGGCCCACGGCCCAAAACGTTTGGTCACCCCTGTTTTAGAGGGTGCCAAGTTTCCCAGAGAATTCAATGGGCCACTGGAAAAGGGAAACATCATCATGGCTTTACAGCCCGATGGGAAAAGGTGTGCTTGTTGTAAAGAAGTCAGAGACTCTGTCACACTTTTAGAATGGTTTTTCAGGCTCATAATATGCACACACGCACATCTGGGGATTTTGAGTTGCTTCTTGTGTACTTGAAAGGAGGCAACAGAGAACATTTCATGGGCCATTACCCAGAAACCAGCTATTCACTGAGCTGAATTTAAATACAGATGTTCAAGTCTCTCTTTCTCTCAGTGTGTGTGAGAGAGAGGGGGGAAGGAAGGGGAAGTTCATTTTGAGTGATTTTCCTTTGACCTCTTAGAATGCTAAATATTAGAATATTAGTTTTCAAAATAAAAATTTTTGATTCATGAAAAATAATGCTAGAATTGTTGATTAGGAAAGTTTTGCGTACGTTCATTTTTTAACCATTTTAAAACCATTTTTAACCCTTCTAATCTGACATTGGTTTTTTTTTACATTTCCAAAATGGCCTTTCCAGGGTGAGGGGGGATTTGGCAAACCCCCCAGGACAATTTAAGTCTCTTCCTTCTTTATCTTGCAATCTAAATTAGGAGGGATGGAGTGGTGTTTCCTTTGTCACGGCTTAAACAACCCTCCTTAGGCTTTAACCAGTGACGAGGAAGAGAGGGAGGTCTGGATGCCTGTCAAACACACCCAAAGAGTGGAGCATCTTCTGGGAAGGGAGATGGCATGGGCCAGATCTGGCCTCAACAGAGCCCACGGAGCATGGCTTGGACCCATCGGGCCTCACCAAAGAAGCTACACACACCCCACGCACCGTGCACTGCTGCCCACGAGACAGTCTCCGGGGAAAGTAGCCCTGGCCGAGCACTGCTCTTGGGCCAGAGGGAGGCCGCCTCCAGGGCCCACCAGCCAGGCCAGCACCTACGCCTCCCTCTGCGCTGTGGCCCCTGCCTCAAAGGGAGCCTCCCTTCGGGCGGGCGACTAGTCCCGTCTGCAGGGATGGCAGCTCCTTCCGCACCGGGGAGCACAGCGGTGGCTCCGCTGCACGAGGGGCACTTGGGGAGGCACCTCTCCACCCTGTAGGAAGCATGAAGGCCAGGACGAAGGGGAGGCTCCCTCGAGGACCACCTCCCATGGTGTCACCTTCCCAATTCCCTTTGGGGACGTGGCCCTGCGCTCCCCCGTGCTGTGCTGAAAGGCCCCGAAAGCAAGCAAACGAGGGACAAAACCGGGCCTGGCCGGCAGAGTTACAAGCGGGTGGTTTTTCAAAAGCGCGGCTGATGTACTAAAACGCATTTTTCCTCACCTTCACTTCTGTACCTCCCACCCTAGTCTTGAATAAATGCCTGTCTGGTTCCCCATGAAAATGTAGTGAGCTAAACCACTATTAAAAATGTGGCCCAAGAGAAGCTGGCGGACCCCCCTCTCCAACCCCCTGGTGTCCCCCACCCCCAACCTCCCCGTGTTGCTGTTACGAGCCTCACAGATGCACAAAAGTCCACCCTTAGCACCACTTTCAGATAAGCTCCTTGGTTCTTCCCAGCTGATTGTGGTCTGTCTGGATCGACTGGAGCAGTGGTGCCCAAACTAAGCCCCGGGGGCCACGTGCGGCCCCTGATACCAATTTGTCTGGCCCACGAAGCCCTCGTCATTCCTGGAAGCAGAAGTAAAATGCGCCCATACGGGTGCGTTTTACTTCTGCTTCCAGGAGTGACGAGGGCTTCGTGGGCTGGATGAATCGATGTCAGGGGCCACCCCCGGGCCTTAGTGACCAGCTCTCTGAACCACATGATTGGCCTACGGCCCAAAAAGTTTGGGCACCCCTGGACTGGAGCTCCAGGCGAAGAGGAAGGCCCTTCCCAGCACCTGCTGGAGATGCTTCCAGGGACTGGACTTGAGGCAAAGATTCTGCCTAGAAAAATCACTTGTGCCGCCAAGAGACTCTTCCCCCTGTGGGTTACTTTTGACTCAGCACTAACTCATTTCTTGCCTACATTTCTCGACAAACTTATGCCAACCTTAAGAACCTCACCGGTCCATTGTTAATGGCTCCGGGAAGTCACTCTATCCTGCTCTCTTCTTGCAACTGAGGGAAGGCGGCTGGGCCAGGACCGTCCCGCTGCTTCGCTGCAAAGATGTCTCATGCACAGCAAATGCACCTTGCATAGCCATGAAGACGCTCCTCCCTCCCTTCCCCCCAACCCGCCTCTGCAAACCATTGGCCAGCTTTCCTCCAAAAGCACACTGAGAGGCCATTTCCTTTTCCCACAACGAAAACATTTGATTGACAAGCTCCTTGGCCTGCTTCCTCCTCCTCCACCGCCTGAGGAAGAAGTGGCCTACAGGGAGATCATGGAGGGCAGGGCGGGCGGGGCGGCTTCCCCAGATACATAAAATTCCCTGAGTGGTGGCTCTGTTATGTGCCAGCAGAAGAAAAACGAAGCATGCACGTTAATTGCATTGTCCTGAGATTTCTGACGTTCCTTCGCCCTCTCCCTCCATATCTCAGGGAAAGAGAGGCAAGTCCTCGCAGGAGGTCTGATGGGATGTGGGACTGGGGCACTCTTGCACCCACTTCCAGAGCCCGCCAAACCCCCTGCTTTTCACCACAGCTTTTGCTATGCCACGAGGCCAGTCCCAGAGAAGCAGATTTTCCACATGTGCCATTGGCATGGACTGAGGAGGACTTCACAAGACAGCGAGAAATAGGCAGAAGAAGGAGCCATTCTGCCTGGTTCTAGGAGTGCGCGCAACGGAGAGCAGCACCCCCAACACTTCTGAAAGGCCAGGCCTTCCAGAGGGCAGGGAATCGAGGCACCAAGGAGGGGGGTTGGTTTCCAGTTCAGGGGAACAAGGAAGCCTTGGTGGGTTCCACACAGTCGAGTGGAGAAGATCCTGGACGTCAGGTTAGAATAAGAGGAGTGGAGATGGATTTGGCAGAGGCAGCGGCTGGAAGGAAGACCATCCTGCAGGATGGCTGGCACAGAGAACACGAGAGATGGGAGGGTCTCAGTCACGTCCACACAAGGGGTCACAACCAGCAGTCACACCCAGAAAGCCTCTGACTATACAATCAAAGGTAGTCTCTGTGGATTACGAGGAAAGACATTGTGCATCTGGATCTGTAAGGGTCGATCATACACTTTTCAGCCTAGCTTAGGAAAAAGGGAACACAGGTGCAAACCTTCTAGCTACCACTCATGCTTCACAGGGAAACCTTAGGCCACCTTCTCCAGCAGCATGTAATGTTCAGATGAAAGCTAAAGCTGAGGCGCAAACTGTGAAAAGGAATGGGAGTTCCAGTTGCCTGGATTCCTAATGAGAAACATTCTTCTCCTGCTACAATTCCAGCTCATCTGGCCTGCAGAACATACCATGTACAGCAGGGATGTCCAAACATTTCGGGCCGTGGCCTGGTCCCATGGTTCAGGAGCACCCAAACTATGGCCAAGGGGCCGGATCCAGCCCCGGACGGCAATTCATCCAGTCTGTGCCACTCTCATCGCTCCCAGAAGTCAAATGCGCCCCTACGGGAGTTTTTTACGTCTGCTTCTGGGAGCGACGAGGGTGGCGTGGACCATATTAATTGGCATTGGGCGCTGGATCCAGCCCCCAAGCCATAGCTTGGGCACCCCTGATGAAGAGTGATGAGAAAGTCATCCATCCATCCATCCACAAAGAGAGCCAGAATAACTGACAGAAAAACTGTCCCTCTGGAGAGGTGGACACCGAGGGGCAGTCACAAGGGTTCGCCTGGAAAGAGAAGGTCATCCAGCTGGATGGAAAAGCAACCCAAGGAAAGGCTATTTTTTTTAGGCTTTTGCACTTGCATTGGTGACCTAACAAGGGGTTCTGAACTGTTCTCGGTTCTTCCTTCCCAAGAAGGGAAAGGGGATTGGACGAAGGAGAAGGTGGCGATGGAAGAGGATGCTATGCGGCAGGTGCCCCTGCTGCCAACCCACAGAAGGATGTGCTTGGGCCATGCCTTGTGCATCCCTGGCCTTGTAGGAGGTCATATGGCATTTGCTAGCAAGAAGAAACATTCCAGGCCGCCCTTTCCACCGCTAAAAATGGCCTCTGTGTGGCTAGGAGCTCCTGAAAGCCCTGCTAAGTTCAGAAAAGCTTCTCTAGCCTTCTGGCTGCCCTGTGAAGCTTCCAAAATGCTTTCAGGGTGCCAGGATGTCCAATGAGAGGTGGGCGTACCAGAGGTTCACCTTTAGTGTGGAAGCGAGGCTTCAACAGCCATGAGATGGAACCCCCCCAAAAGCTGCTACCAGTTTTCCAGGTTACTGGAAAAAGATACTACCAGTTCTGGTGAACCGGTGCAAACCGGTTGCATCCCATCACTGGGTTCACCTTTCATGGAAGCGAGGTTTCAACAGCCGTGAGATGGAACTGATATGGGGGCCCCTCCTCTGTTCCTGGCTCTAGAGATGCCTCTGGGAGAGGTGGGCTCCAGCCTTGCCCCTAGCTGGCTCCCATGGGAACACCCTTGGCTGCCGACCGGCAACCCTTGGCACCGAGCAAGAGCCAATGGCTCACCCACCCACCGTCTCACCTCTCAACCGCGAGCCCGTCCACCTCCATAGCCCAGCACTCATGCCATCCCATGGGGAAGCTGCAGGGGCTGCTCCATAGGTCCTGGTCCTCCTCATGGTCGCCCATGGCCCTGAGCGGAGGGGGCCCTCCTCTGTCTCTGAGGCTTGCCGCAATACATGTGCAGGACTCTCCACACCTTCAGTCAGCTTCCCTTTTCCTATACAAGACATTATCAACCCCCTCACCACTCAAAATACGACTGCCTCTGTATGCGCACCCATCTTCCCATGCGTTCACGCCAGGAGAAAAACAAAGTAACACCTTACACAGCTCCCAAACTTTGGGAAGGGCCATTTGCCAACATGCCTTGGACTCCTTACAGTTTGTCCCACCACCAAGCAATTCCTCATTTCTGCCTAGAATGGTTGGAAAACGACGATATCATTTTTTCTGACAGACTCTTTATACTCTTTCACAGCAGGAGGAGATTAAAGAAAGGAAACTCATGCGTTGTGAGAATGTGGGCCTATCATCCAGAAGAACAAATGGAAAATGAGAAAAGGGATAAAAATGACCCCCTGCCTCCCCTCCCCATGTGAAAGATCCGTCAGCAGTTGAACAAGATGCTCGTCTATCTCCCAGCACATTCCAAGCTTAGCTTGCAAAACTCCACCCTGTTTTTACCAATCTGACTTCAACAGAGTACATGTTGATTTAAAAAGTGTTTTCTTGCAATGTGGTGAAGTATTCCAAGGAAGGAAATATTGCAGAAAACAAGAAAGAAGGTGCTGTGAGACCCCTGATGATTCCTGAAAGCCAGCCAGCCTGCCTCCCCCCCCCCCTCCATAGATCCAGGCCACTGCCACCTATTCTCTGTGTGTACATAATGTGCCAAAGAAAGGGGATACATAGAGGACAAATGTAAACCAAAGGTGGCGGGTGGGTGAGAACCATAATTGTCCTAATAAAGAGAAAAAAACCCAAAAACCCAGGGACTGCCGCACTGCCGTGTCGTTGTCATAGTTTGAGTGTCTTTTCCCAATTCTCCCGTGGGCTGGCAGGCGTCAATTGACGTAGTACAACCAGTAAACCAGGTTGAAGAAGCCGAAGGTGATGGGGAAGATCATGCGGGACCACTTGTCAATGGTGCTGACGTCCGCCAGGTCCGGGATTTTCAGCTTCAGCTTGGAAGACCGCCGGCGGAGTCGGCAGTTGGCGCGGTTGCGGAGAGCGGCGTGATGGGCCAAGGGGACGTGGCGGTGGTCCAAGGCGGGGTGGTGTCCGAAACCATCTCCTCGGGAGGTGAGCGGTTTGCGGAACTGGAGGCCGGAGCCTTCAAAGGACATGACCGAGTTCCGAGAGTCTCCGGCCGGGCTCATCATGTCTGCCGCCAGCAGCTCGTTGTTCATCTCCAGGGTGCTGAGAAGGATGTTGCCGTACGGGTCCACCTGCCCAGAGGAGGAAGAGGAAAAGAAGATGTGTCAAAGGAGGAAGGCACATCCCTCCCACACACACCCCTTGGCCCAGGAGTACAGGAGATACCTGTGCAGTCCACTGCTGCTCCTGCTGCCCTCTTTGGGGACAATTCTAAGCCTAGCTTGGCAGCCTTTCTTCCAGGGCTGGGAGGCTGAGCTCTGGAAGTCCGGAGGAGAGGAAGGAGATGCACAACACCACCAGCAGTGATGGGATGCAACCGGTTCGCACCAGTTCGCCAGAACCAGTAGTAACTTTTCCCAGTGTCCTGGAGAACCAGTAGGAGCTTTTTTTGGGGGGGGACCACCTCCTGGGTTTACCTTTTCACTGGTTCCCCCACTGCACATGCGCACAAAGCACTTGATGTGCATGCATGCCTACAGTGCATGCCGCATATGCACAGCCTCCTTGCTGTCCTCCCAAGCGGGGAGGAGGAAGAGAAGCTGCTAGCTTGAAGCTCCCTATAGCCTGAAGCTCCCCAGGGTAAGTGACTCACCTTTGGATGTGGTGTGTCTGTGTGTATTTTAATGTGTCATTGTCAACTCTTAATGTCCTCCATTCTGGGAAACACATTGGTCACACTGATCAGGCAGTGGTGTGAGGTGAGGACGTTAAGATTTGTCTCCAGATATACGCCAACTCCAATGTGGCAGGAAATCACTCATTTGATGGCGAGAGTTTGCATTTATTTTAATGGTGTGTTATAATAAGCAATCAGTAAGTTTTAAAAATCCCGGACTTTCACATGATTTTTATTGAACTGGCCAGGACAATTTTTCCGACCTTAAGTCCGGGACAATCCCGGTTTTCCATGACATATGGCAACCCTAGCTGAGGCTGCTGCTTCTCACTGTGTGGTGATTAGATCCCACTAAACTAATGTCTAGAAAAGCCCCTGGGACAGACGGAGGTCCCTAAATGAATGCCCAGCCCTCTCTCGCTGCTCTCCTCTTCCCATAAACTGCCCTCCGAGGTTGCGCTAATTACTTATTTCAAACTGCACTGGATCATCATCCCCTGAAATGTTGCCCCGCAGAGGGTCCACACCCTGCTCTCTCGCTCTCACCCTTTTCTCCTCGTATCGATGCCTTTCGTTGTTTGCCCTGTTGATGCGCTCGCTCTGCTTTTTCTGCTGACGAGGGCCTCGGCCAAAGAAAATGTAGTTGACAAAGGCATACTCCAGAAGCGCCAGGAACACGAAGACGAAGCAACCCATGAGATAGACGTCGATGGCTTTGACGTAAGGGATCTTGGGCAGGGTCTCCCGCAGGTGGGTGTTGATGGTGGTCATGGTGAGGACGGTCGTGACTCCTGCATGGAGACAAGGTGTGAGAACCATGGCAGGCTTGCCAAGGAAGGAATGAAGGGAAGAAGGGAAGGATGGAAGGAAGGAAGGGAGGGAGGGAGGGAAGGAAGAAAGGAAGGGAAGAAGGGAAGGATAGAAGGAAGGAAGGGAAGGACAGAAGGAAGGAAGGAAGGAAGGAAGGAAGGAAGGAAGGAAGGAAGGAAGGAAGGAAGGAAGGAAGGAAGGAAGGAAAAGACAGGCCCATGGTCATCATGGCTCCTGCCCAGCTTCCTCCGTCTACCTCTGCCTCTCCCTTTCTCTCAGGCTGAAGAGCCCAGGCCAGGCAAGAGGGGGCCATTATACCTGTGGCTGAGATGAAGCAAGACTTGACCTGCCTTCACATGGTCACCTGAATGGCCAAAGGCCAAAATGTTTGAAGCCCCCAAATTAACCATTTTATTGCTTGGGCACATTTGAAGTCCTTTTTGCTAGGCCTCCTCAAAGACAGTTGGGTACAGAGTTGCCCCAGTTCCCCAAACGTAAAACAAATGAGTAGCACAACCTATTCACTACTTTTCTCCAAGAACTATTTCTTACCTTAGCCTTGTTCTTTTAATTCCCCTCAAAAAGTCTGCAGACGTTTGGGACTCTGCACAAAACCTCCTGGAACTTGGGTTGTGTGTGTGTCAAGTTCCAATCGTTCAAAGTCACTCTGATTTCACACAATCTTGCAAAGGCCCCCCCCCCCCCCAATTTCAGCTTGAGATGAAATGGTGGGACATCTCGGCTCTACCGGACAGAGCTGCATGACCAGAGAGAGACCAAGCTACCTACCTAGGGCAACGCGGGCGGCAGAGGCATCGTAATTGATCCAGAAAGAGACCCAGGAAAGGATGGTGATGAGTATCGAAGGCATGTACGTCTGCAGGATGAAGTACCCAATGTTTCTTTTGATCCGGAAACTGAGGGAGAGTCTAAGGTAGGATCCTGCCGGTTAGAAATTAAAACAAGAAGCTCTTGAGGAGAAAGACGAATGCCAGAGGATTCTCTCCAGACGTCTTCGGTTGCCAAAGCTGGACACGGCTGTTACCAAAACACTGAGAAGACGAACCAACCCCCCACTCCCCGGCCCCCAATTCCATTCTGTGGCCACACCTGTGCCTATGCGGATCTGCTGGGACCTTTCCTTCAAAGGTCATCCTCTGCAGTACAAGCAGTGATGGGCTGCTCCCGGTTTGGACTGGTTCACCCAAATCAGTAGCAGCCATCAGGAGGGGATCATCGGGGGGGGGGGGGCTAGTGAACTCCCGGGCGACCAGCTTGGTTGCCTCTCCGACCGCCCTCTGGATGACAGTTCTGGGCAGCCCAAAATGGCTGCTCGGAACTGCGCATGCGTCAAAACTCCATTTGATACATGCACAGGGAAAATTGAAGTGCACATGCAACAAATGGAGTTTTGACACATGCGCACTTCTGAGCAGCCATTTTGGGCTGCCCAGAAATGGCGCAGCGCCTGGAGGAGTGGCAGTGGCAGCGGTGGCCTCTCCTCGGCGCACTGACTGGCTGGGCCAGGCTGGGCCAGGCTGGGCTCCCGGGCTAGGGTGTGCTTCAATGTCAGGCCCGGCTGAGCTAGGCTGCGCCGCCAGGCCGCCGCACTGCTTTGCTGCAGTCCCACTTTGCCACTGCGCCGCTGCCACTGTGCCTGCCTGTCTGCTGCACCCCGACCCCAGGGTAAGGTAAATGATGGGTTTGTGTTTGGGGTGGGTGGGTGGGATGAGGTGTGTGTGTTTTATGTAGTTTGTTTTAATGTGTATTTAATGTATGTATGTATTATTTGTATATGTATTTATTTTAATTTATATGTATTTATTTTAATGTGTATTTTTATTTAATTTTAATTTTATTTTTTACTTTGGCTCCACCCACATCATGACATCATGATGTTGGCTCCACCCACAATGTCATGATATCATGACGTTGGCTCTGCCCATGATGGCTGCTCCGCCCACGGTGTGGTAGTAAAATTTTTGACAGCCCACCACTGAGTACAAGGCATATGTGGCTTGGACTGAGGTTAGTTGGATCTGGAGCTACTCATGGAGCTACTCTGAGGCTACCCTGCAACTGTTTTACTTGGCCTTAACCCCAATTCCAGATTCTTCCAGTGAGGATTCCAGTACCAAATGACATTCCTGGCCTTCCCTTCCATGCTATCCGTCTTCTTCGTCCTCTTTCCACCTCTTCCCCATCACCCATAGGCGGAGGTAGAGGTAAGGCACTCCTATACATTAACATCACAGCTGATGTCAGACAAATTCAAATTGTACGTGACCTCATAGGAACCCGGCTTGTTCAGCACAAAGTCACCATGTGGGCTGACACACCTGGAATGAACTGGGCTGCCGACGAGAACAAATGACAAAAGCAAGCGAGAAAAACAAACAAACAAAGTTCCGGCATGAAGGAACATAATCCTGGGAAGTGGAAGGGGTTGAGTCAAGTTTCCAGTCATGTCGGATAGATTCATTAAATTCATCTGAGTCACTGAAGAAACAACCCTGGAGACTCACACAGAGACAAGAGTTGGCCTCAGTCAGGCTGGCAGGGCAGGAAGAAGAGAAGAATAGCATGCTTTGTTCCATTTCTCCTCATCTGCCCAAGATTTTAGCAGCAGCAATAGCAACGTCACGTTCTATATTACCCCATAGCACTTAGAGCACTCCATGGTCACTTCTCAAGGCAATTTGCATTTCCCCGCTAGCATGTTGAGAACTCATTTTACCAGCCATGGAAATATGGGAGGATTGAGTGAACCTTGAGCCCAAGAAAAATCAAATTTAAGCAGGATAAGAGCAAAGTTCTACACTCAGAGAGAGAACTCTACATGCATCCATTACAAGAGGGGGGATAGTTGGCTCCGTAATACTACGAGAGGGAAGGACCTTGGAATTGTTGTAGATCACAAGCTCAATCTGAGGCCGCAACGCACGGTGGCAAATGCTATTTTAGGCTGAATGAACTATCTTTGTGGCAGCTCCCAGGCTGGCATATGCGCTCCTTCCACCAACACCTGAAGGCACATTCCTTCAGGTAGGCTTTCAATAATTATAATGGAGTCCTTGGATCCTGGTTTTTACCTAGGTTATTGGGTGCTTTTTTTAATAAAGCTTTTGTTTGTTTTTAAAGTTTTTAATATTTTACTTTTAATTATTTTATGGATTTTAATTATTGCTCAACTTTACTTCTTTTTTTAATTGTATGAATACTGTTTTTTAATTTAAAAAAAAAATATTGTGAGCTACATTGATTCCCCCTCTGGGGAAAAATGTTGTGCATAAAGCGAAAATTTATTTATTTATTTATTTTTCAATTTGTATTGCTACCTCACTCCGGAGACTCTGGGCGGCGATACAATGAAGCCTTATATGGATGACTACTCACATTCTACCTATGCGGCCTATGGACTTCATGCTGAAATACATCTGGTAGAGGCAAGGTCTACGCTGTAATATACTGTACCTTGTTACTGTGGTATACAATGCTTGTCCTTGTCACTCTCACATTGACTCAGTGTGAAAGATGCTTCACTGCTGTTGCCTGTCATTGCAACTAAAAGTGTGCACTCTGCTTTCCAAAGTCACGCAAAGGGCTCCATGCGCTTCCTTTGGCGCAGTGGGCAAACTGCTGTCCTGAAACCAAAAGGTTGGAAGTTCAGTTCTGACCAGGGCTCAACGTTGACTCAGCCTTTCATCCTTCTGAGGTTGGTCAAATGAGTACCTAGCATGTTGAGGGCAAAATGCTAATTTACTTGTGAACTGTTCAGAGAGAGCACTGAGTGCTTTTGTTGTTCAGTCGCACAGTCGATTCCGACCCTTTGCGATGAGCCAATGGACCGCCGCCTGCCAGGCACTTCTGTCCTCCACCATCCTCCTCAACCCACCCAGCTCTGTGCCCATTGCCTCTACAATACCATCTAGTCATCTCATTTTTGGCTGCCCCCTTCTTCTCTTGCCCTCGACCTTTCCAAGCATCAAGGCTTTCTCAAGTGAGTCTTCTTCTCATTTGATGTCCAAAGTACTTTAGCCTCACCTTTACTATTTGACCTTCTAAGGAGCAGTCTAAGATCGACTTATTTGTTTTCTTTGCTGTCCAGGGGACTCTCAAAACTCTCCTCCAGCACCACATCTCAAAGGCATTTATTCTTCTGCGCTCAGCTTTCCTAATGGTCCAGCTCTCACAACCCAACGTTGCCACCGGGAATATCATTGCTTTGACTATGCAAATTTTTGTTTGCAATGTGATGTCTCTACTTTTCACTATGCTCCCCAGGTCTCTCATCGCTTGCCTCCCAAGAATCAGTCACCTTTTTATTTCATGGCTGCAATCACCATCTGCAGTGAGCTTTGATTCTAAAAATGTAAAGTCTGTCACTGCTTCTACTTCTTCCCCATCCATTTTCCAGGGACTTGTCACTCCCTCATTGCTCCCTCATTGCTCCCTCATTGCTCCCTCATTGCTCCTGGAAGCGGAAATAAAACACGCTCATACGGACACATTTTCCTTCTGCTTCTGGGAGCAACAAGAGCATTGTGGGCCAGATGAATTGGCATCGGGCGTGGGGTGGTGGTGGATCCAGCCTCCGTGCCATAGTTTGGGTACCCCTGCTTTAAAACAGCATCATCATCATCAGCAGCAGCAAGAACAACAACGGATCATTCTACATCTGTGTGCCTATAGGCACCTCACTGCCTTGGAGACCGATGGGATGAGGAGGTGTTGGTCAACTGCTCCTGCTTCAGGCAACCTGTCTGAAGAACCTAAAAACATGGCTGGTGGGACAGGTACGGGTTCCTGGCGGTACCATGACCCCAGCTCGCTGGCTTGTTTGAGCTCCCTCTCCCCACTGGTCTTTTAATTCTTTTCAATCTTTTGTTTCTAAGTTTTTAACTTTTTAAAATTATTATTGAGACCTGTGGATTTTTATAAATTTTAAAAACTTTTTAAATTTTATAATTGTAATTTTGAAGTTTTTAACAATGGATTTGGGTTGGGTTTTATTATGCTTTTATGATGTTGTAAACCGCCCTGGGTCGCCCCGGCAAGAAGGGCAGTATAAAAATGTAAATAAATAAATAAATAAAATTCCTTCATTTTTAACTCTATCCTTTGCCACCTCTAGGTAAAGGTAAAGGTAAAGGTAAAGGTAAAGGTAAAGGTAAAGGTAAAGGTAAAGGTAAAGGTAAAGGTAAAGGTAAAGGTAAAGGTAAAGGTAAAGGTAAAGGTAAAGGTTTCCCTTGCTCGAAAGCCAGTCATATCTGACTCTAGGGTTCAGTGGTCATCTCTATTTCAAAGCCGAAGAGCCAGCGCTGTCTGCTTCTGCAGACGTTTCCATGGTCATGTGGCAGGCATGACTAGACACCGGAGTGCACGGAATGCCGTTTACCTTCCCACCAAAGTGGCCCCTATTTATCTACTTGTAATTTCTTGCTTTCAAACTGCTGGGCTGGCAGGAGCAGGGACAAAGACGGGAGCTCATTCCATCCTGCAGTACTCGGATATCGAACCGCTGACCTGCTGCCTTCCAGTCAGCGTCTTGGCCACTTGAGCCACTGCAATCCCTCTGCCACCTCTACTGAGCTGAAACTGACCCTGTGAAGCCCTCTCTCGCCTTCCTGGCTTCAACAAGAGCACACCTCAAGCCATGGCTGGCGGCTACTTTGCCCTTTTGAGATGCGCAGCCGCCAGTGGAGAGCTTTCCACCCCCATTGGTCGCATGGGACAAAACCATCACACTATACTCATGCTCTGCTGCCCCACAAAGCCACCCTGCCTTGGTGTGGTGGTAGGACGCCGCCCTGCATGTCTTGGGCTGGGGAGCAGGAGGAGACCCACCTGTGGTGAAGACGACCTCTCGGGTCACCAGCCGCTGCTCAATGATGGTGAACTGGGGCAGCTCCAGCTGGCTCATCCCCGTAACGGCAGAATTGTTTCCTTGCCAAAAGAAGACAATGTCATCCACGGTGTAGCCATCTGAATGGAAGGAGGAGGAGGAGGAGGAGGAGGAGAAGAAAGGGTGTGGGGAGAGAGAACAGGGTCAAAAGTGAAGGCAGGGCTTTGCAACTTTGAGACACTTTTATTACACCTGCACACCTGCACACACACAAGTGATTTGTGATGGCCCTAGCCTTTGCCTGAGGGAGGCACATCTCTCCGCAGTGCCCAGGAGAGGGGAAACCATTCTGTCTGGCAGGAGGTTGTGGCCTTTGCCAGAAGGACCCGAGCCAGGGTGTGGGAGCCGGGAGAGTGGCAGAGGAGTCCTGTGTGGTCTGGACCGCAGAGTTGGGCCCCCACAGACCCCTTGGGCTCCATGCCTCATCTCTTGCTATGAGATCTGGACAACTGACATTGGAGAGGACTCAGCCATTCCGCCTCTGGTTCCCCCTTGCCATATGTAGGCGTGGGCTGAGGAATGCACTTGCTACCCTATTGCTGTTGTGTTTGGAATGGAAACCCTCTTCTGCCCAGGTCCAGTTTTATGGAGTTACCTACACACTAGTAATTGTGTGACTGAACAACAACAAAACACATTATTTCTGGAAGGGAGAGAGAGAAGAAACTCAGTTCTCACAAGATGTAAACTCATTGATCTGTGGCAGTGGTGGGTTGTCAAAATTCCCACTACACTACCATGACGTCATGGACGTCATGGGCGTAGTCGACATCATGTGTCATGACGTCGTAGGCGGAGCAAAAATTAAAAATTAAAAAATGTCTGCGCATGCATCAAACTTCCGTTTTTGGAGGGGCTGGAGAGGCAACCGAACCGGTCACCCGGCGGCCCCTCCCGATGGGGTGCTACCGGTTTGGGCGAACTGGTCCGAACTGGTAACATCCATCACTGATCTGTGGGCACTTTCTGTGGTGAAGAGGTAGCCGTGAGCCTGTCTGCTCCCCACTTGGAACTGAGCACAGCAGAAGCCAGAGCAAGTGGGGCGGATGGTGAGGGTGGCCAAGTCAAGAGTGAGCAAGTGGATTGGGCCCCATTTCCCTCTAGCCTCACCCCACCCCACTTTGGCCCCCTGGCAGAAGGAGTGATACACACAGCTCTCAATCTCCAGGGTGCAGTTCTGCTGGTCCAAGGGATATCTCCGGAGGTCCATCATGCATGCGGCCGTGGTGGTGATTCTGAGGAGCAAAACCAGAGGCAGACGAGTCAGCAGGATGGGATGCTGTTGCCATGACAACCAGGGACTGAGGCTGCAGCAGGGAAGGCGTATGTGTGGAGAGGGATGGGAGCACCAGCCACATCAACGGCATGGTTTAAATCATATGTGACTCACTGCAGGCAGCCCTCCCCCTCCCTCCTTCCCTCCCTCCCCGTGTCTTGAGGAAGACGAGTTTTCTTCATCATCTCTCATTGAGGTGAAGGCGAAGGAGAGACAGAGAATGAGGTGGGAGGAGGTTAAAAAGGACCACTTGCGTTGGGAGGGAGAGGCATGGAAGGAAGAAAAACGGGGGAGGCCAGTGGCTGTGTGCTCTGCACTGCACTGCCAGGGAAGAAGAGTTGGAGCCATCCATCCATCTTTCCTTCCTTCCTTGCATCCATCCATACTTCCTTCCTTCCTTCCTTCCATCCATCCATCCATCCATCCATCCATCCATCCATCCATCCATCCATCCATTGCATGGGAGGAGGCAGAAGTAGAGCCAGTGGTTTCCAATCAAGCTTCACAAACGGCCTCCAGTGGAGCACTGGGGGCTCCGCAAGATGGTTTTCTTACCCCGGCCACTTGCATCCTAGCACAGGCCCTTCTCCATGCGCTGCTGTGGTACACCCAACTCACAAGTCACCACATCTCTCTCCCTATATATATATCTTACGTAAACAAGTTATATAACCCCTCCAGTTCAGCAGCACAGAAGAGACAATTACAAATTCATGAATAGCAGGGAAGCACATTCATGAATGCCATCCTGGGAAGGGCCTCCCTGGGCCTCCAGTGCAAGGCTAGAAAGGGCCCCACATTGAGGGCCCCCCCTCCCGGGTCAGGCTTAGGCAAAAGGTCATTTCTCCATCCTTGCTCTCGCTGTCTGTGGCCCCAGAATGGAGGAGAGAAGGCTGAGGAGGAGGAGGAGGAGGAGGAGGCAAAAACAGGGCAGGTGGAGAGGCTGGCAGGGCAGGGTTAGCCAACAGGAGCCCCTTCCCTCACACCTACACACACACACACAGAGAGAGACACACACACACACAGACACAAGGGGTGGAGCTTTCCACACTGGACCTGAGCTTCTCCTACACAACCACACAGCGGTGTCTATGGGGAACATGGTCATTGTAGTAGGTGGCTCCTGTTGGCTTTCCAGCACACAAGAGACGATGGACTGAGGCTGGCCAGTCGTCATGGTTCAGAGCCTAGCAAGAAACAGAGATTGTGCGCTGGAGATGGGAAACTCAGGGACACAAATTGTACCCATGGCTCCTGCACCCAAGGCACCACGGCCGGCAGGGGCCACAGGAAGAGATGCCCCCAAGGTTGTGTTATTTCTGAACCACAGTTGGGCACACTCTGGGCAACGGCAACCTCATGGAGCTTGATCTGTCTCACGTTAGGTCAGGCAAAAGGAGCTACAGAACGACTTCACGGAAAGGTGGCTTCACCTTGGCAGTTTCACGCCTGGCCTCGGCAGAAAGGAAGAAGAAGGAGACGATGGCCAGGGCTGGTGTCCTGAGGAGCATTTCCTGCCTCGTTCCAGGGACCAAGTGAAACCCAGAAACAGAAGATGCAGCGGAAGCTTCCCCTCGTCAATCCCTTTCCCCCAAAGAAGGTCCATCTTCCCCTCCCCATGGCTATCTCAGTTCTGCACTGTCCTTAAGACTTTGCTTGCATAGCAAAAAGAAGAGGGGGGGTGACATCTCTGGCAAAGCAAGTGCATCTTCTCAAGAACTTTCATTGGGGGGGGGGCATTACATACAGTGTGGTCTAACAGTGCCACGAAACAGTTCAAAGACATCCTCATTAGCTTTGGGGTGAGCAAAGCGGGTGCTTTATTACGCAGAGGACTTCAGCGTAAGAAGATGTCGGTCAGCATAATGTATGCCCACATGCTGCTGTGTATCAAAACCCTGGCCATGGACCACAATTGAAACATGGCACACTGTCTTGGCCACGAGGAGTTGGAAGTATTTTAAATCTGTAGACAAACAAATAAAAATTTTGTTTTGGGTGAAATGCTTGGGAATGTGCCCCATTTGGAGCACAGAGCCAGAGTGGGAAGAAGAAACATTGGCACCTCTGGGGGGTGGGAAGATGGGCACTGCCTTTCGTCTCTTCTGCCCTCAGATGTGCATGTGAACTTCTGCCTAGGATGAGACGCTCTCCAAAATGAAAGAGACATTTGCTTAGAAAAAGAAGAAATAATAATTTTAAATGTGTGTGTCTGTGTGTCTGTGTGTTATTATTTATTTATTTATTCGTTCAAATTTATATTGCCGCCCACTCGCCGTGGCGACTCAGGGCGGCTGACAAACAATACATTACATTACAATACAATACAATATGTTGGTATGTTCACAGGGTTGTGTGGGGGAAATGTGACTTTCAGTTTGGACATTCCCCTGACCACCTTCTGCCCTTTGGCTCTCTGGGTCAAAAGCCCCCCCCGCTCCGCCCCCCTGGTCATCTCACACAGCAAAACTGGTGCAGAAATCTGCGTGGCCCATTCAAGGGTGGCCTTTTCCTCCACCCAAAGGAGGGCATGAGCGGAGGAAGGTGGTGTTGGTGTTGGAGGCAGTGCGGCTGAAAGGGCATCTGGCCTGAAGCGGATGAAACCCAGGGCCTGATCTGGCCTGCCAAGCCCAGCACTTGGGAGGAGAAAACATCACAGTCGACATGCAAGGGGCAGAAAAGGGAGGCTGTGCAGGCCGTGTTGCCCATCGTGGGTGTGAAGAGCAGGTAGGTTTCCTCAGGAGTAGAAGGGATTTGGGCCCATTTCCATAGCCCAGGCTAGGACTTGCCCAATACAGCATGGGGACACGTGTGAGTGCATGCATGCATGCATGCATGCATGCATGCAAGGAAGGAAGGAAGGAAGGAAGGAAGGAAGGAAAGAAATGATGGAAGGAAGGAAGGAAGGCAGCAAGGAGGTGCCTGGAAAGGAGAGCCTTTCATCCATGCTTTTCTGTTTAATTCACAACAAAGCATTACTCAAGCAGCCCATTTCACCCTTCAGGCCTATCCTGCCCGGTGTCACCAGGAGAGGCTTTTTGCTCTTCCCTGAGCCTGGAAGAAAGAGAAGGAGATCTGAGGGCGGAGGTGTCAAGAACGGAGAGCAGGCAGGCTGGGCGTCAGCCAGGCAGAAGGGAAGGAAGGAAGGAAGGAAAGATGGATGGAAGGAAGGAAAGATGGAAGGAAGGAAGGGAAGAGCCTCACTGAGGAGGAGGAGGAGGAGGAGGAGCATCAGCCACTGCCGCCAAGCGTGTGGCCTCTTTAAGAACGTGGAGGCTAAATTTGTCTCTATGCTGTCTGTGACGAGGCTGGTAGGAAGCCTGAAGGAGGGACTCTGCGGATGCTCAGCAAGCTATAAATAGAGTCAACGCAACGACAGAAGGCCCTCTAGATAGATAGATAGATAGATAGATAGATAGATAGATAGATAGATAGATAGATAGATAGATTGTGTGTGTGTGTGTGTGTGTGTGTGTGTGTGTGTGTGTGTGTGTGTGTGTGTGTGTGTGAGAGAGAGAGAGAGAGAGAGAGAGAGAGAGTGTATAGTGTCTGTGTGTCTGTGTGTGGTGTCTGTGTGTATACACACACATACAGACACTTACTCAGGGTGGAGACATTACAGTGCAAAGGAGGAGGGAAGAAACAGGCTCTTTCTTGGGGGGGGAGGGAAGCCCCCCCCGCCATTTGCTCCCCACTGGGGCATCGGCTTCCAAAGCCCCCCCCTCTCTAGCCCAGCCACACACACCTGCTCCCGCTGGACATCTTTGGGTTCCATTTTGGGTGAGAGGGGTCTGAAGGAAGCCTGGGAGTACCCCCCCCCGCCGCCACCACCCATGGTCTCCCCAGCCCTCTGAGCATTGCTGCCATTAACATGGGGGGGGGCCCTTTGCCCTCACCTGTGACTCATCTCCACACTGACCACAGCCTCGTTCTAAGTGTGTGTTATCTATCTATCTATCTATCTATCTATCTATCTATTCCACCCTGGGAAGCAACATCTCCAGAGCTGGCTTTTCTCCCCCTAAAGTGTGAAATGCAAAACCAGACTAAATGGCATGTTTTTTCCAGCCCATTTGCAGGACCCCTTGGGCCAAGACCTCCTGTCACGTCCAGTCCATCTCCTGGTGAGCGCAGAGCGGCCTGGAAGCCTGGCCGGGCTACCCGTGCTCCTCCACCCCCCAGCATGGGCTGAGGAAGGCAGGCGTCCACGGCCACCTGCCACCAGGGAAACGGGAGGCTCCTGGGCAGATGGAAAAGAGTTCAGAGCACGCACTGGGCGGCCTTTGCAGCCACCGTTTCAGCCACTCTACCCACGTTTGCCTGCAGGACGTTCTCTGTCCTCCTCGTCAAGAATGCCTTTATTTCTTAGCACTTTGCACGCTAATCTCTTTCCTGCCCCAAGATAACTAACGGCCTGCTGGAGAAGATGTCTGATTTGAAAGGAGAAGTGTGCAAAGAGGAAAATAATGTGTGTGTTTGTGGGAGGGAGAGGGAGCAGGTGAGAGCATGAATCCTCTAAGCCAAGGGTGACCAAACTTTTTGGACCACAGGCCCGTCATGTGGTTCAGGGCATGTTTTACTTCCACTTCCGGGAGCAACGAGGGCTTCGCGGGCCGGATGAATTGGCATCAGGGGCTCAGATCCAGCCCACAGGCCATAGTTTGGGCATCCCCTGGTCTAAGGCATGCCAGAAACCCAATTCTATTTCCCACTCTGTCTCCACTCAAAAGACCTTCCCATGAATTGGAAGACATCCTTGGGAGGGGGAGGGGGAGTTAGCCACGTGGGACCACTTTTGGAATACCGTGGCCTTCAATACTGTCGACCACGGTATCCTGTTGGGGCGGCTTCGAGGATTGGGGATCCAGGGCATGGTGTGGTCCTGGTTTGCCTCTTTTTTGACAGGCCGGACTCAGTCGGTGTGGGTGGAGGGTGAGAGGTCCAGTCCTAGGCCGCTCCCTTACGGGGTGCCTCAGGGCTCGGTCCTCTCACCTCTCCTATTTCACATCTACATGAAGCCCCGGGGTGAGATCATCCGTTCCCACGGGGTAAAATACCATCAGTATGCAGATGACACATAGTTGTACAACTTGGCCCGTGGGGACCCTGGTGATGCCATCAAAGTCCTACCCAGGAGTCTGTGAGGGTCTGGATGGGTGACAATGGGTTACAGCTGAACCCTGGCAAGACTGAGTGGCTGTGGGTTGGGGCTCCCGGGTCATCACAGGAGTTACCATCTTTGGTACTGGATGGGGCTAGTTTGCTGCAAACAGATCCGATGCGCAATTTGGGGGGGGGGGGTGTCCTCCTGGACTCATGACTCCTGCTCGATGAGCAGGTGGCAGTCGTGGCCAGGAGGGCTTTTGCACCATTGCTTGTAATTCACCACTTGCGCCCACTCCTTGACGGACTCCTTGCTCATGATCACCCATGCTCTGGTCACCTCCAGATTAGACTATTACAATGCGCTCTACATGGGGCTGCCCTTGATGACCATCCGGAGGCTGCAGCTGGTCCAGATTGTGGCAGCTCGGGTGGTGTTGGGATGTGGGCATTACTCTCGTGCATCCCCACTGCTTCGGGAGCAGCACTGGATGTTGGTATGCCTTCGGGTGCAATTCAAGGTGCTGGTTATTACCTTTAAAACCCTACAATGTATATAGCACAGGGTGTTTTTGAAGATAAAAAAGTACAGGAGGGATAGAGAATAATATATAGAGGTGATGAGATGTCAGGAGGAGATATGGATTGCAGTTTTAAGATCAAATATTGGCTTATAACGAGTTAATAATATTTGAATGATATTAATGTAGTATTGTTAACTATGCGAAATATTATCTTCTTTGTTGAATTTTCTCTTTATATAATTTAGAGTTATGTAATTTTACTTTGTTTTCTCTGTTTTATGTATTTGTTTTGATTGTAATGTTTTACATACCTAATAAAAAAAAAACCCTACATGGTAGTGGGCCAGGATACTTGAGAGACCGCCTCTCCCGAAGGACATCTGCCCATCCCACCAGAGCGGATCGGAGAGGTGCCTTAGTGGTGCCATCTGCCAGAGAGGCTCGACTCTCTGGCACTAGAAAGAGGGCCTTCTCCTTGTTCGCTCCGACTCTGTGGAACTGCCTGCCACTGGAGCTGCACCTTCAGACGGGGTTATTGGCTTTCAGAAAGGGCCTGAAAACTTGGCTGGCGGGAATGGTGTGGGGTCATGATAGTTCATTGACCCCTCCCCACTGGCTTATTTAACATCTTACATGTACCCTCTTGTCCCTTTTATTCCACTCATTCCTTTAGTTAAAGGAATGAGAGGTTGTTTTAAATTGGTTTTTAGTCTTTTACTTTGTTTTTTTAAAAAGAGTTTTTAACTGTTTATTGTATGTCGATTGTGATCATCCCTGAGTCGCCTGTGCGAGTAGGGCAGAAAATAAATAAATAAATAAATAAATAAATCCATTTTGCCAGAAGTCCAAAGCAGGCCATTCAGGGAAACCAGATATGATGTCTCCTGGTTCCCTGCCTATGACCATAGCACGCATCTCCTTGTTGACCAGGCAGATGCAAAAGCCTGACAGGTTGAAAGGAGGAGTGATCACAACTGTATGGTTTTTACTCATCTTTGTAGGCTGACATTCAAACCACAGCCTATGCTGCGACCTGTACAGTTTCCCTATATTCACCCTTTCCTTGCTTCTTCCGGGCTCATAAGATCTACTTCGGAAAGATGCTCGTGGAATGGGTTGAAAGAACTGACCAGACAAATGGGGACCTGATAGAAAAGATCTGCTCTATTGTGGAAATAAGATTCCACTCTTCCAGAAAGGGTAGCTGTGTTCATCCCCTGCCCCCCATATATATGCCATGCCCCCCATATATATGCCATGTCTCTATTAATTGGTGGTTCAAGGTGGCTTATGAAGTTATCAAACAGACAAAACCTTAATAAAATAATACAAAACCACCAGAAAAACCATAAAAACCCAGCAAAATATTTTAAGCAAACCATTAAAAAACAGTAAAATTACAAAGGACACAGAATGAAAACAGCAGCACTGTGGGGGGCAGGTTAAACAAATGCCTGTCTAAAAATGTTTCCTTGAAAAGTCAAACTAAATCCTATCAGTGAGGAAAACAACAACAACAACAAACAACAAATCAACACAAAACGTTGTGGCACTTTAAAGACTCACTGCTATATTTTAATGCTAGCTTTTGTGGCTCATCTGACAAAGTGGACGATCCACGAAAGCTCACATTAAAATACATCAGTGAGTCTTCAAAGTGCCACAATGCTTTTGTGTTTTTGGTTTGTTTACCCTCTGATATTTTTGAAACACAGACTCACATGGCTACTATTAAACCCAACCCTGTCTTTGGAAGAAACCAAGAAAACACAGGTTATAATTATTTTTTCTACCACACTGGGATAACGCATTGATTTTAGAAGGTGCAATAAATGCAACCACACCTAGGGAGAATAAACCGTACAAAGCACATAAAAACGACACTCATTCACATTCCCGGCATCTCTATCTTATGCCTGGCCAAGAGGGGTCCAAGAGGGCTTTGAAGAGGAGAAGGGGTCGTTCCCCACGGGGGACTCACCTCAAGCCATAGAGGACGGTGCCATCAGGATGCAGGCGGATCATCCGGTTCTTCACAGTCACCCCATGGAGGAAGGACTTCTTGTCGTTCAGGAAGTAGGTGTCAGGAAGCCAGAGCTGGTCGGCCACACGGTTATCCAAGGTCAAGTTGAGGGGCAGGTCGCTGTAGGCTAAGCGCTTGTCTCGCCAACTTTGCTGGAAATACATGGTGATGGTATAGTCCTACGGGTGCAAAGGAGAAAGAGGGTTGCAGGGAAAGCTGCCCCTGAATCCCTTTCCGGGGAGGCGGGACAGACGTAAGGCATACGCAGAAGAAAGGGAACCAATACATGTCCAAACGAGGCTTCCCAACCCCCACCTCCATGCTGGGTCTGCCAAGGGGGCAAGATGCTCTCTATGGGCAGCAGCTGAGCCAGGATGCTTGACAGCAACCCATGAAGGTGAAAAGGCAGCCCCAAGGAAGGGAGGGAGGGAGGGAGGGATGACGGACGGACGGAAGGAAGGAAGGATAGACTGACTGATGGACTGACGGGCGGACGGACGGACAGACGGAAGGGAGGGAGGGAGGAAGGAAGGATGGACAGACGGATGGAAGATAGAATGGAAGGACGGATGGAAGGACGGACGGAAGGAAGGAGGGAGGGAGGGAGGGAGGGAGGGAGGGAAGGAAGGAGGGAGGGAGGGAAGGAAGGAAGGAAGGAAGGAAGGAAGGAGGGAGGGAGGGAGGAAGGAAGGGTCTCTCAGCTCACTGTCTGCACCCACCCGGCATTCAGTTTAGCTCTTGGCTGCATTGAAGACATGCCGTTGTCCCCTTGGCTTCTCTACTGTTCTACCCAGCCGTGGGCGAGAGCACTCTCCCACAGATCTCAACACCTTGGCCTGCATTAGCCCTCCCCTGGCCTGAGAGCTCAACCCTAAGAAGTGACATCAGAATATGGTGAAATAATGCCAACAGCTTATCAAAAGCACAACCACACTGACAGCCTAAATCACGAGTGCTCTGGCTTGGTATCATCTTGAGTCACAGCCTCGTTTTTGTTTTAATTGTACTCAGCATAGAGGGCCGCGTGAGGAGTGTGGATTGTTTTAGTGCCTGTGTGGCCACATTTGTCCTTTGAGGCTCCCTCTTCCGTGACTCCTGCCAATTACTGGCTCTCACTTGATGCTGTGCTGGCAGCATCACTGGCTAAACCTACCCCAGTTGAGAAAACAGACCCTCATGTTGGTCTGGCTCCACCTAAGATCAGGAGAGGAGTAGCAGAAGCAGATGCTGAGAGAAGTAAGCAAGAGAAGGACCCTCAACATCCTCTGGATGGAGATGAGCCTCAAGTCCAGAAAGAGCTTTATGTGAAGAAGAAACACTCTTGGAGTTAGGCAAAAGCAAGACCAAATGAGAAGATGAAGGAAGGAGCTCACTGGACAAGGAGTGACATTAAAGGAGGATAATATAGTTGAGGAACTCAACCTCCCCTACATCACTTGGAAGATCCTGAAAAGGCTGAGGGTTGCAATCCCTAGATGTAAGACCAACTTACTCAAGTGGGGGCTGCTAGCAGACAACAACGTGCTTTGTGAAATGTGAACAAATACAGAATCTGGATCATTTACTGGTCTGCCAATGACTGCCGGAAACATGCGCCGATGAGGACTTGAGTTTGGCCAATGACACAGCCAAGAAAGTGGCTTCATTTTTGCAGTCCAGGGTTTGATCAGGGCATGGGAGGAGGAGGAGGAGGAGGAGGAGGAGGAGGAGGAGGAGGAGGAGGAGGAGGAGGAGGAGGAGGAGGAGGAGGAGGAGGAGGAGGAGGAGGAGAAGAAGAAGAAGAAGAAGAAGAAGAAGAAGAAGAAGAAGAAGAAGAAGAAGAAGAAGAAGAAGAAGAAGAAGAAGAAGAAGAAGAAGAAGAAGAAGAAGAAGAAGAAGAAGAAGAAGAAGAAGAAGAAGAAGAAGAAGAAGAAGAAGAAGAAGAAGAAGAAGAAGAAGAAGAAGAAGAAGAAGAAGAAGAAGAAAAAAAAAAAAAAGAGGCCTCCCTGCATGAACTAACCCACCCCGTCACTCCAGGGGAGATTTTGGAAGAACATCAGGTGTGTTCCTGATGCTGCCTTCTACTCACAGCCTCTTGCCTTCTTTGCATCTTCACCATCACCATCATCACCATTATCATCACCATTATCATCACCATTATCATCACCATTATCATCATCATCATCATCATCATCATCATCATCACCATTATTATTATTATCACCATCACCATCATCACCATCATCTCCATCACCATCATCATCACCATTATTATCACCATCACCACCATCACCACCATCACCACCATCACCATCACCACCACCACCACCATCATCATCACCATTATTATTATCACCATCACCATTATCATCACCATCATCATCACCATTATCATCATCATCATCATCACCATTATCATCATCATCATCATCACCACCATTATTATTATTATCACCATCACCATCACCATCACCATCACCATCACCATCACCATCACCATCACCATCACCATCACCATCACCATCACCATCACCACCACCACCACCACCACCACCACCACCACCCTTATTATTATTATGGCAACCTCTTCTCCTTCTGGCCAGAGGGCCAGGATCTCCTGTCCCTTTCCCCATGGCCACACTCTGGCCACGGTTGTTGTTGCCTAGCAACACGGCACAGCCTCTGAAGACAAAAGTCCTCCCCTCTTCCCTTCTGTGAGCTTGACTTCTGGGGGGGAGGAGGGGGGCTGAACATGTGAAATGGGGATAAATACTTGGGGATGACCATCGTGCGTGGCCTCTTGGGCCGAGAGGAACCTGTGCACATCTGTGCCCTGATTGATTGAGCTGCTCTAGTTTCCAGATTTGACAAGAGAAAGAGGAAAAGAGGGTGCCAGAGTGAGACCAGCATGGGCGGCCTCAGTGCCACTGCCGGCTTACATATAAACTGTGGCACCCACCCTGAACCCTCCCAGTCCAGGGGTTGCCACAGAGTTCTCCAGACGTGGACACTTGCATGCCCCTTTCTGATCACTGGCACACCATTTCCCTTCCTGATATTTGTGAGTGTGTGTGTGTTGGGGGGGGGGGGTCAGGGTGGTGGTAACCCTATTGGGTCACTAATTGAAGTCATGAATTGAAGATACTCCATTTGCTGCTTGGCATCATATTTATAGAAAGGAAGAGCCAGAATAAAGTACTTCGAACGTGACCTTTGATGGCAGCAGACTCAAAACATGGACCTATGCAAAACTAGTATATTTTATTTTTTTTAAAATACATGTCTTTGTGAAAACCTTTTAAATGCCAAATACAGAATAAGAGGATTTTAATAGGATTCTTGTCACCTCCATTTTATCACTCTAGATTCCTGGGTAGGGAACAAGGCCTGGGCATTATTTTTTTTTTTTTGGGGGGGGGGGGAGGCGAGCAGGGCACACCCCACAGATACCCACCGGGACACAGAGATGGCAGGAGTCAATCAAGAGGCACAAGCAAGGGCTCTCAATTCTCAAATCTATAACCCAGCAGGACTTCATTTAATTCCCCAGTGAGGTCAGAAGGATGTGACTCATGACTTCGGCAACCAGCTTTCCCAACATTACCCAAGAAAAAGCAAGCAAGCAAGGAAGTACCAGGCAACTGTCTAAATGTCCAGCTGAGTAAGACCTGAGCAAAGACCCTTCTTATTTATTTATTTATTTATTTATTTATACTTATCAACCACCCTATTTACTGAGGTGACCCAGGGTGGCTCACAATTCGCAAAAAAAGAAAAAACCCACAATAAAACACTCTTAAAAGCATTCCTAATAAAATCCCCTCATTTTAAAACTTTAAAATCAAAATCTAAAAACTGATTGAGAGCAAGCGGGGGCTTAAATCAACCAGTGGGCCGGGGTCATAGTCCCTCCCGCACCCCATACTTGCCCTGCCAGCCATGTTTTTAGATTCTACCTAAAGGGCAGCAGCTCCGTCTGGAGACGTAACTCCGTTGGCAGGAGGTTCCCTAGGAGGGCCGGGGCAGACACCGAGAAGGCCCTCCGTCTTGTGCCAGAGAGACGCGCCTCTCTGGCTGATGGAACAACTAGGGAGCCTCTCCGGTCTGCTCTGGTGGGACGGACAGATGTTCTTGGGGTGAGGCGGTCTCTTAAGTATCCTGGCCCACTACCGTGTAGGGCTTTAAAGGTAATACTTAAGAGACCTCCTTGCCCCAAGAACATCTGTCCATCCCACCAGGGCGGATCGGAGAGGCTCTCTTATCATCCCATCGGCTAGAGAGGCGCATCCCTCTAGCACCAGGAGGAGGAGGAGGAGGGCCTTCTCCGTGTCCGCCCCGGCCCTCTGGAACCTCCTCCTGCCAACTGAGTTACGCCAATGCAGACAGAGCTCCTGCCCTTTCGGAAGGCCCTAAAAACCTGGCTGGCAGGGCAGGTGTGGGGCTCCAGGAATACGGGGTCCCACATTGGGTGGCTGATCTGATGGGACAGCCACCCCTCCCTCGCTCTTTTAAATTACTTTTTAACTCTTTAAACTTTTAAATCTTTGAAGGTTTTTTTTTTTGTAAATTTATAGTTTAATTATTATTATTTTAAGTTGATTTGGTTTCTGGGTTTGTGGGGTGTGTAATGAGATTGTTTGGATTGCACTCATTTGTGTAACTTTTTTTTTCTTTTCGCGAGCCGCCCAGGGTCGGGTTCGCCTGATTGGGGCAGGATAATAAATCTAAATAAAATAAAATGAAATAAAATAACCAGCACCTTGAATTGCACCAGGAGACATATAGGCAACCAGTGCAGTTCTTGACCACCCGTGACTCACAGGCCAGGCTAACCAGTTGCCGGAGACCCCACAAGTTAGCTTAGCTGTGCCGCTTAGAGAGTTCAGCACCCTGGTCAGCTCCCTCCTGGCACTCTCCACCTAAGAAGCCCAAGGCAGGAAAGGTGAAGGAGGCACCATTCACGTTTTGTGGTGTTGGGGAGGCAGTGAGAGGAGGGATCTCCTCGAGAGAAGGCCTCAGGTATCCCCCTCCCCTCCTGTGGGTCTCCACAGCAATTTAGAGACCGGTGCAGGGGGTCTCTCCCCTCTTCTCTCGGCGTGGCTGTGCTGCTTCTGATTCCCTGGATCAGGGGTGAGAAGGCATTTCAACCCCACATCCCTGATGCTGCTACTCTAAACCCTCACCCTCCGCGTGGCCAGACAAGGTGTCTCCTCCACCCACCAACTCCTCAAAGGAGAACCAGGCAGGGTAAGTCAAGGTCTTTGCGGGTGTTCTTCTTGTCAGCTGTCAAATTACCATCTAGGACTGCTGATGATATATATCAGCCACCTCTGAAATGTCCTTTCCTCAAAAGCCCTGCTGAGTTCTTGCCAACCGGAGCTTGTGGCTTCCTTTTGGGATTTCATCCATTTTCTATGGGGCTTTCCTATCCCCCCGGCCTCCCGTTTCTCAGTGGTTTTTCTCTTCTCTGGCCTCTGGCCTTCTCGTCGTGTTACCAAAATATATCAGCCTCGGGTTTCGCCTCCAGAGGAAGTTCAGTTGCTTTGCTCTTTGGCCCATTTGTTTTGCTTTATGGCAGGCCAGGCTAGATCTGCAAAGCTCTTACTCAGCACAGCGTATTTCAAGCAAACTATTTGTTCTTGTCAGGTTTCTTCACTGCACAACTTCCATACCCATTACATAGCAATCTGGATATCTTTGGCCTTGGTCTCCAGGGACACAACCTTACACTTGAAGATCTTTTCTCTAGTCCTGCTCTTCTGCATTTTAGTCTCCTCCTGATTTCTCGGCTACAGTTTTCATTGAATTGAAGCAGTGGTGGGTGGTCAAAATTTTTACTACCCCACCATGATGTCATCACAGTGTGGGCGGAGCTAACATCATGACATCATGACGTCATGGGCGGAGCCAAAGTAAAAAAAGTAAAAAAAGAGTAAAATAAAAATAAGCACGCACGCACGCACACACACCTCAAATCAACCACCCACCCACCCACCCACAACACAAACCCGTAAATAAATTAAATAAATAAACAAACAAAATAAAAAAATACAGTAACATACATCCACTCACCCACCCCAAACATAAATCAACCAGAGATTTTAATCCAGAGGTTACACCTTATTCTGGCTAATCTTTCTCACACTAGGTCAAATGGAAGGAACTACAAAATGAATTCACCACAAGATGGCTTCATTTTGGCACTTTTCAACTTTTCAACAGTTAAAGAAGTTAGGTACTAAGTATTTGTCATCATACCGGTTCTCTAGGATAATATATGCCTTAATGTAAATGTAAAACAGCTGTACCTCCTTAAGGGTTCTCCAATTGAAACAGCAATTGAAACAGCACAGGTGTTAACTCCAAGACATTGCTTAAAAACCCCAAGCCAGGCTGCCAGGCCTTTTTAGGAACTGTGGTAGTACGTCAATATAGGTAAAGGTATTAAATACACATTAAAATACACACAGACACACCATACCCATAGGTGAGTCACTTACCCTGGGGAGCTTCAGGCAATAGGGAGTTTCAGGCTGGCAGCTTCTCTTCCTCCTCCCCACTTGGGAGGATAGCAAGGAGGCCGTACATACGTGCCAAGCACTGTAGGCGTGCAGGCACACCAAGTGCTTGGCATGCATGCGCATTGGTGGAACCAGTGAAAAGGTAAGCCCTGAAGGTGGTTCCCCCAAAAAAGCTGCTACCGGTTCCCCGGGACACTGGGAAAAGTTAGTGCCAGTTCTGGCGAACTGGTGCGAACCTGTTACATCCCATCACTGCTCCTGCTGGAGGATACATTCCAGAAACTCAAAAGGAAGTCTTTTCCCTTAATAAATGCATGGAATTGGATGAAATATGCTGCGGAAATACTACTAGGTGGCGAGTCCAGGCTGCCTATTATTATTATTATTATTATTGGGTAGACTATAACTCATCAGATAGTTACAAAAAGTTATACACGGTTTATCTTGGTAATTTTTAATGGTTGCTTTTGACATTTTAATTGCTCTCATTCATTCCTGATATGCACAATAGGCTACTCTGGGTTTTATTGTTCTAAATTGTTAAATGAAAGGGGAAAAAATGTTGCACACAAGAAGAAACTATAACTTTCTGGGTCTTTGTCTGAGCAACGGTACTCCCTGTGGCAATGTAGGGTTGTGAGAGCTGGACCATAAGGAAAGCTGAGCGCAGAAGAATAGATGCCTTTGAGATGTGGTGTTGGAGGAGAGTTTTCAGAGTCCCCTGGACAGCGAGGGGAACAAATAGGTCAATCTTAGAAGAAATCAACCCTGACTGCTCCTTAGAAGGTCAAATAGTAAAGATGAAGCTAAAGTACTTTGGACACCAAATGAGAAGAGAGGATTCGCTTGAGAAAGCCTTGATGCTGGGGAGGGTGGATGGCAAAAGAAGAAGGGGGCGGCAGAAAATGAGATGGCTAGATGGTATCGTAGGCGCAATGGGCACAGAGCTGAGCGAGTTGAGGAGGAGGGTGGAGGACAACGGAAGTGCCTGGCGGAGAGTGGTCCATGGGGTCATCGCAAAGGGTTGGAATTGACTGTGCGACTGAACAACAACAGACAGGGAGATGTAAGAGTCTTGGACTGTTGATAAATACTAGTTGTAGGATTTCAGTCTTGAAACAGATTTGTCCCCAAAAGAGGCAAGTTTGGTAACGCCAGAAAATAGGTGTCCTCCGAGCCCCTCAGAGGAGCATCATTGCTCCCCTGGTCGACATTGAAGCCCTTTCTTGACTCAGTCTGCCTCAATGCAATGGGTACACAAAATAGGTTGTTTGTAAACACACTACAAATTATCTTATGGGATAATTTGGTTAATAAATAACTAATTGTAGAATGTAACCAAACCAAGGGAGGATTATTAGGCATAACTCCTGCACATCCTTGAATTCACCTTCGGCCAGCACATCAGCTATGTGTCAGAATGTGATCTCACCAAAACACTTTGCCTAGCTGTGGGGATACATGTCAATGCCAGCACTCAGGTTAACTTTTTAGATGCTCCACTGGGAGCTAGAGAAACAAGAAAGAAAACAGTCATGAAGCGCACAGTTTTAAGGTTTTTAGGTGGAAGCTTCCACTTCCTAACTCTGGGCTCTACCTGCCCAGAGAAGGATAAGACTAACGTCCTCTGGCCGGGAGGAGGAATATGGACTTCAGCTGTAGGAGGCGAAGGCTGATAAATCCGCGCCGTCGCCTTTACCAGACCTTTGTCCAATGCCCCCCGGATAGTTATGTTGTGTATTGATAGTCTTGAGGCACTTTTAGTCATTGTGTACTGATTTATTGTGTATCGATCTATTATGATATCGATATTTTAATGTTATGTGATATTGATAATGATTATTCATGGTTTATTGACATGTTGTGTTTATGAACGTGCAATTTTACATGTGTTGTGAACTGCCCTGTGTCGGTCCTACCAAGTAGGGTGGTACAGAAATTGAAATATTAATAATATGTATTTATTATTTTATTTATTAATTCAAATTTATATTGCCACCCACTTGTAGTGGGCAAGTGATGATGATGATGATAATGATGATGATGATCTGAGTGAAGGAAAAGAAAAAAAGAAAGAAAGGGATAGAAGGAAAGAAGAGAAATAACCACAAGAATCATAAAAGACCTGACAAACCAGGATGATGATGATGATGATGATGATGATGATGATGATGATGATGATGATGATGATGATGATGATGATATTCTCTCTCACTGTAAATTTAATTTTATCTGCTTAAAACACAGGATAAGGCAAGAAGTCTGAGAAGAGACAGAGGAAGGCAGTTCAAGTGCCGCATTTTCCCTTCAGTGTCTGAGGACTTTAACCGGCAGGCAAGAGTGTGGATCTTTTGCCTCTTAAACCCACCCAGCCTGGAAGTAGCCCACCTTTGCCCACTACACAGACGAGATCCCTGCCAAAGGCAAACGAGTTCACCCACCAGGTCCCTCTAGTCTATGGCATGTCCCAGCTAGTGTTCTTAACTTTTGAAAGCCAAAAGGAAAAAGTAAGCAGAAGAGAACGGCCGCTATCTTGGAGCCAAAGGAGAGCATTTCTTGTTTTGCAAGTATGTTGATTCTGCACTCTATCCTCCCATGCAGGAAGGTTTTTGCTAAACTAGAGGTGCAGGTGGATAGGCACTTTCTGAATGTTATAATCCTACCTTTGATCCAAGTCCAGCCCTTTCGAGATACCGTGATTCAAAAGCAGGAGAAACCGCTCTCCATCTAGTGACTTAATAAATCTGGACTCTGGAGAGAATAACTTGAGCTCTGAGGATTCAGACCTTGCTGGCCATAGAAGCAAGAACCTCCCTTGTAACGATGGCTTAAGTAGAGATACAGGTGACATCTCCTGTCTCCTCAAGAGCCAAGCGCTTCCTCTCTCTCTCTCTGGATGAATGCCTGACAGCACCCATGATCCCTGAAGAGGAAGCCCCTAATCCGCAGATATTTCACTTAGCCCACAACGGAACAACAGCATCATCTTCAACAGGATCCAAATTATCCAACACAGGCCAGTCAGAAGCCTTTCAGTTTACATTCTTCTCAAGAGTAGCTAAAGAGTCACACCTAAACTTTGCCCTATAGCATTCAATCTACACAAATCTCTTCAGCGGTTGATTTTGTACGTGAAGAGTTATTAATAGAACCGGGGGGGCCCTCGGGCATCATTGGTTCTCACTAACCCTCCTTGTCTAGGCGGATCTTGCAAAGACTTCTCTGAAGCTCATACAGCTTTCGAGGGTATTTCCAAAACAAAATGTTGTGGGTAAAGTTAACACATTAATTCCTAGCTGAGATCTCAGGCTATTGCAATGATCTTACTCCACGCTGAGGTACGTGCTGGGCATAAACATTACAGCTATTCTATTCAGGCAGTAGACCAAACCTCCCGTTTCGCTGTCAGATGAGATCAATGCCAGGATTTGGGGACAAACAACTGTATAAAATGGAGATTAATTGGGATTTGCATCCACCTAGCCTCTTCTCAAACCCCACACTCTTGATGAGAATCCAGACCTGCTCGTTCTTGTCCCCTTTTTAAAAATTGCAGAGGAGTGGATCTGGGCGCCTGGTAGACTTTGGCTTTCACCAAGTGGTGGGTTGTCAAAAAAATGTTACTACCCCACGATGATGTCATGGATGTTGTGGGCAGGGCCAATGTCATGACATCATGATGTTGTGGGTGGAGCCAAAGAAAAATAATAAATAAATAAAATAAAAATAAACACACACACACACCCCACAACCCACCCACCTGGGATTGTTGCTACCAGTTCAGGTGAACCGGTGCGAACCGGCAACAACCCACCACTGCTTTCACCTCTGTGACAGCCTTTCCATGGCCAAATGTCAGCTTCCAGATCTCCACCCAGCTTTGCAGCTTAGATCTTGGCAGGAGAAGTAGGGCAGAATGTCTTGTCCATAGGAGGGCCACACTCTGAAGAGGCGACTCACTAGGAGACCCTTGCCACCCCACATCATCATCATCATCATCATCAACAACAACAACAACAACATCATCAACAACAATAATAATTCTATTTATACTCTGCCCATCTAGGAGGTATTCTTACTCTGGGCGGCTAACAAGATGAACTCACATACTAAAAACATAGTAAAATCACGTAAAAATACAAAAAAATTATTAAAGGCAAAGAAAGACCAACTAAGAAACCTAGCGCTGAGCCATTGTTGAGACCTTCTCAAAGGCCTCATTAAAAAGGAATGGTTTAAGCAGCTTCCTGAAAGCAGACAGGGATGGGGTCTGATTTAATTCAACAGGGGGGAAGGAGTTCCATAAAATTGGAGCCACCACTGAGAAGGCTCTCCTCCGAGTCGTGGCCTTCCTTGCAAATTTCGGGCTCGGCACTTGAAGTTGTGTCGTCTGGGAGGATCGAGTGATGCAGGCTGATGTCCTGAGGGAAAGACGCTCCGCCAGGTAGGAAGGTCCCAAACCGTTTAGGGCTTTAAGAGTTAGAACCAACACCTTGAACCTGATACAGAAAGGAACGGGTAGCCGGTGCAGCCCTGCTAGTGCTGGAGAGATATGACCGAATTTTCTCACTCTGGTAATCAGCCTAGCTCCTGCATTTTGCACTCGTTGTAGCCTCCGTACCAGGACCAAGGACAGCCCCATATAGAGAGCATTATAGTAATCAATACGTGAGATTACCAGCGAGATGACTAGTGTTATGAGGGACCACATGTCAAAGTAAAAAATAGAACTGCGCATGTGTCAGTTCCAGGCAGCCATTTTGGCTGCCCAGAAAGGAAGCCCAGGAAGCACCTCTACAATTGGCAGTGGCGGCCTTTCCTTGCTGTGCTGGCACACCGCTGTGGTGGTTTGCCGCCTCGCGGCCGTGGTTCCTGCCTGCCTCCTGCCTCCTGCCTGCCCAGCTAGGTAAGTTACTGGTTATTTTGTTTGGGGTGGGTGGGTGGGTTGAGGTGTGTGTGTGTTTATTTTTATTTTTATTATTTATTTATTTATTTCCTTTGGCTACGCCCACAACGTCATGACATTGGCTCCACCCATGATGTCATGATGTCATGATGTTGGTCCCACCCGTGACATCATGACATCACGGTGGGGTAGTAACACAGTTTGACATCCCACCACTGCCTGCACGCCCAGCACCAAGAAACACCCCCAACCAGGGACGCCATGTTCCATGGTATCAAAAGCCGCCGAGAGTTCCAGGAGTGCCAGGATGGACGAAGCCCTCCCGGTCTGCCTCCCGGAGCAGGTCATCTTGCACATGTGATAATGTGCTACTAGACAACCACGACACTCTTGTTCCTGTACTTCCCAAGTCAAGGAACACGGAAGGTCATGGAGAAATGATAAGATTAGGTCAGCGCCATGTTGCAGAAAGCCCAAGACCTTCCAAGCCAAGTGCCCCCCCACCCCCGTCCCCCACTGGCCAATTGTAAGAAGGCAAAGTTGTTCCTCCCACACGGACGGCTGACAGACATTTCTGTACCAGACGGGGTGAAAAGTCATTCACCACAACCCCAAAAGCCAGTACGCAAGAGTTCATCTCCAGAGAAACCACAACACCCTGTGGAAGATATTCTGGGCCTCCCCTGCCAAAAGAGACCTGAACCAGAGGGAAACCTGCCACGATGGTGAAGGGTTTCACCCCCTCTATGAGGACGGCATGTGTAGTAGAAATACTCCAAAGGGAAAGGTCGCAAAAGGGCGGGGAGGGCTTTTATCTAGCCTTGGATGAAGGGAGAAGAGGATCGATCTATTCACAAGCACCTAAATCCAAGAGGATTAACTCCAGTCTCCTGGCAGTCAAACACTTAATAGCAGAAAATCCTGGAGCCAAAACAAGACATCCTGGGCCTCCCCCATTACTCCCCCACCCAGTGGTGGGATGTCAATTTTTTTACTACCCCACCATGACGTCATCACAGTGTGGGTCAAGCTAACATCATGATGTCATGATGTCATGGGCGGAGCACTAGGAGGAGGGCCTTCTCCGTGTCCGCCCCAACCCTCTGGAACCTCCTGCCCACCGAACTGCGCCTGCAGACGGAGCTCTTGCCCTTCCGGAAGAGCTTGAAAACCTGGCTGGCAGGACATATTTGGGGACCAGGGAACATGGGTTCCCATATTAAGTGGCTTATTTAAGGAGTGCCACTTTGGATCTGGACCATGGGGATACTGGCGTGTAGTTTGTACTGGTTTTTTTTTTAACTTTAGATAACTTCAGATAATCTTTTAAACTTCATGATTTTATATGTTTTTATCTTTTACCTCTGTTTTATTATGATGTAAGCCGCCCAGAGTCGGGTTCTCCCGAGTGGGGCGGGGTAATAAATTCAATAAATAATAATAATAATAATGTTGTTGGGGGGGCAAAGAAAAAATAATAATAAAATAAAATAAAAATAAGCACACACACACACCCCTCAACCCACCCACCCACCCACAACACAAACCCGTAAATAAATTAAATAAATAAATAAAATAAAAAATACATTAAAATACATCCAAACACCCACCCACCCAAAACACAAATCAACCAGAGCTTTGAAACCAGAGTTTAAAGCTTATTCTGGCTAATCTTTCTCACACTAGGTCAGATGTTAGGAACTACAGAATGAACTCACCACAAGATGGCTTCATTTTGGCACTTTTCAACTTTTCAACAGTGAAATAAGTTAGGTACTAAGTCTTTGCCAAACCAGTTCTCTAGGATAATATGCCTTAATGTAAATGTAAAACAGCTGTGCCTCCTTAAGGGTTCAGCAATTGAAACAGCACAGGTGTAGCTTATGGATGAGGTAACTCCAAGACTTTGCTTAAAAACCCCAAGCCAGGCTTTTTAGGAACTGTGGTAGTATGTAATTACAGGTAAAGGTATTAAATACACATTAAAATGCACACAGAAACACCACATCCAAAGGTGAGTCACTTACCCTGGGGAGCTTCAGGCTAGCAGCTTCTCTTCCTCCTCCCCACTTGGGAGGAGAGCAAGGAGGCCGTGCCTACGCGCCAAGCACTGTAGGTGTGCATGCACACCAAGTGCTTGGCGCTCATGCGCAGTGGGGGAACCAGTGAAGAGGTAAGCCCCGAAGGTGGTTCCCCCCAAAAGCTGCTACCAGTTCTCCAGGACACTGGGGAAAGTTACTACCGGTTCTGGTGAACTGGTGAGAACCTGTTACATCCCATCACTGATGAGAACCAAGATGTCCCCGTAGGAAACATGCCTGTGCCAAACCTCATAAGTCAATGAATCCCTACAGGCCTCTGCAGGTGCAGGTGTGCTTTGGTACACCTTTTCCATTGGGATTCTCGCCCAGATGGGGTTTTGTGCAGCTGTTTTACATTCCCAGAGCACCAAAATGAGTCACAGGCAAGATTTCAGCCCTTATTCTCTCACTACTTACCATGTTGACTTCTGAAATCTGATCAATGCTTGAAATGTGGATACTCATCCCCACCGTAACAGGGTTACCTGAAAAAGACAAGGAGGCAGGATTAATCCCTGCCTGGGCAAGGAAGCTTGGGGACCTCTTTAGGAGGCCACACCCCGACCCACCAAGATCCACCAAGAGGGCACCACACACACCCAACACCCGCAAGGCCTGGCCGGCACTGCTCAGGCTGCTGGGACGCAACGACCACCGGCCTCGCTCCTTGCCCTCCTGGGCGCTGTTGCTGCTGAAGGTGGCGCTGCCACCGCCGGGCTCGAAGATGGGGTGGCTGCTTGCCTGGGGCACTGCTGGGCTTTCGCCATGCCGCCTCAGCCTCTTGGTCACGACCCAGGACCAAGGGCAGCCCCGGGCTGTGTGCAGCACCACCCGGGGCCATGAGCTGGCCATAAGTGAGAGGAAACCTGAAGAAGAGGATGATGAAGGCAGAGGAGAAGGAGGAAAAAGGGCTCCCTGGGCCCCACTGAGGTAGGTTTTTTTTTAGTGGGGGGGCAAGTCTAGGTGGGGGCAGCAGCGAGTTTATTAATTAATAATAATAATAATAATAATAATAATAATAATAATAATAATAATAATAATAATAATAATAATAATAATAATAATAATAATAATAATAATAATAAATGCAAACCTCTGTTTGAAGCAAGCACAGTTCTATTTTTAGTGTGCATGCGCAGTTCTGGGCAGCCATTTTGGCTGCCTGGAAATACATTTCTGGAGGGGGCCAGACAGGCAACCGGACCAGTCACCCGGGGGTTTACCACCCCCACCCGCCCGGTGACCCCTCCTGATGGGGTGCTACTGGTTCGGCTGAACCGCTCCGAACCGGTAACATCCCATCACTGACTGTAGTCAACCTCACCTTTGGCATTCCATGCAGGGGATTCAGGGGTAAAGCGATTCACTGATCCACAGGTAAGAGGCGCACGTAGCAAAAAAGGATGGCAAATAAAATGTGGTAGTCTTTGAGAAAGCTGGTTCAGTGTAGTGGACAGACTGTTGCGGGACCCTGCCTGGCCATGGATATTCACTGTCAATGGTGGTGGCAGAGCCACTTCTTAAAGGTCTCGCTTACTTTGGAAATCCTATTAGAGCCACTGTAAGCCAGGAGCGATTTGAGGGTGCAGAAGATTTAGGGAGCCCAAGGGAGGCCCTTTGGTGACTGGAGTTCGCTTGCCCACTTCCTTTGGCTGTCTCGGCCCCAGCCTGGAGAGGAGGACGGGGAAGACTGGTGAAGCTGGGAGAGCAGTTCTGTAGGTCTAGTGCTACCTTCTGAGCTCAAGGAGCTGAAAACAAGGTTTGACTCCTTCTGTGATGACGGTTCTCATCATGTTTTCTCCCGGGTTCCTTTCTTCTCTCCTATCTGCCTCCACGACCACCCCAGGAACATCACAGAACTCTCCCTGCCGGTCGGAGAGGGAGAATGAGGGGCAACTGTGTGGACTGGCCGGATGGCCAAAGACTCCTCTTTCTCTTGACTTTACTCTATTTTTTTACACTGTATTGTATTGTATTGCTTTTTCTTTTTATGCAAAATTTACTGATTGCATGATCTGTGCTGCATCTGTTGTTATATATTTATATTATGCTGTATTTATATTTGAGATGGTGATACTGTATATGTTGCTTATGTTATGTGAGCCGCTCTGAGTCGCCTCAGCGAAGCAAGTAGAGCGGCATATAAGTCTAATTTACTACTACTACTACTACTACTACTACTACTACTACTACTACTACTACTACTACTACTACTACTACTACTACTACTACTACTACTACTACTACTACTACTACTACTACCACCACCACTACTACTACATGCACGTGATCTAGCAAGAGCAGAGGAGAGCCGGCAGCGTGAACGAGTTTTACTGACAAATTTTACTGACGCAAGGCTTCTTGTGCTGAGACATTTTGCTGCCCCCTAGTAAGTGGTGCCCGGGGCAACCGCCCCCCTGCCCCCCACCCTATGCCACTGGTCTGTCTGTCTGTCTGTGTCTGTGTATCTGACCTAAATGTAGAACTTGACATTTTATTTCATCTTTGTGAAATGGAGACCTCACCAGTCCATGTCCAGCCTCAAAGCCCCTCACCTGTTCCTCAGGATTTATCACCAATGCTAGGCAGAGGTTTTGAACACCCTCCCCCCAGGTGAGCATAATTAATGCTGTGGGTGTGATTAATTGAGCCCTGAAGATCCTCTTGAGCTCAGCCATTTAAAAAGGCCACATAACACCCTTCCCCCCCCCCGTTGGGTGGCTCCTGTTGGATGACACAGAGTTGCCCTTCTGATGAAAGAAACAAAGCAGGAGAGGAGGAAAATCTGCCTTTCTTTCAACCCATCAACCTTTTGCTGCCTTTCTTTACCCAACCATTTCCTTCTGTCGCCTTTTGTTTCAAATGCATGCACGCCTACAGTGCTTGGCGCGTATGCACGGCCTCCTTGCTGTCCTCCCAAGCGGGGAGGAGGAAGAGAAGCTGCTAGCCTGAAGCTCCCTATAGCCTGAAGCTCCCCAGGGCAAGTGACTCACCTTTGGATGTGGTGTGCCTGTGTGAATTTTAATGTGTATTTAATACCTTTGCCTATATTGACGTACTACCACCAAGGAAACCATCTCTGATGCGCATCACCTTCTAGGGAGGCTCATTTTGTCCTGGGCTTCATGTTTCTTGGTATTGGGACTAATTATCTGAGCTATTCCTTTGTTCCTTCACCTCAACAAGTTGTTCTTTCTACCTTTTATTTTTGCTCAACCTTAAAAAAAAAACCCACAACTGCCCCCCCTTTTTTGTTCAACCACCTTGGCCTTTTGAGATTTTTCCCATTTTTCTTTATCTTAGGAAGAAAACCAAACCAAAACAAACAAACAAAGCTCCCCAGGGTAAGTGACTCCCCTTTGGATGTGGTGTGTCTGTGTGCATTTTAATGTGTATTTAATCCCTTTACCTATATTGACGTACTACCACAGTTCCTAAAAAGGCCTGGTGGCCTGGCTCGGGGTTTTTAAACAAAGTCTTGGATTTACCTCATCCATAAGCTACACCTGTGCTGTTCCAATTGCTGTTCCAACTGGAGAACCCTTAAGGAGGCACAGCTGTTTTACATTTACATTAAGGCATACTATCCCTAGAGAACCGGTACGATGACCATATCCCTCTGGCAACATGGTGCTGCCCAGGCACTTATACCAACAGGTAAGTGACATGTTTGTGTTTGGGGTGGGTGGGTAGATTTGTGTTTGGTATGTGTGTGTGTGTATGTGTTTGGGTGTATTTTAATGTAATTTTTATTTTATTTATTTATTTTATTTATTTACAGGAGTGTGGTGTGGGTGGGTGGGTGGGTTGAGGTGTGTGTGTTTATTTTTATTATTTTATTTTATTATGATGTCATGATGTCAGCTCCACCCACACTGTGATGACATCACGGTTGGGTAGTAAAATTTTTGACAACCCTCCACTGCATAAGTGCAATCATCCAACTGGCAATTGTGGGATCAAAGATTCAGAGAAGGAAACAAGTCAAGTGGGAGGAGGAGATTTTGGGCAACGAGGAGAGGAAAAGACAGGTGTGGGCCAGGCAGGCAGGCAGGCAGGACTCTCTCGGTAGAGGGGAAGCTTCAGTGTGGTCATTGTTACGAGAGAGGCCATCTTAATCAGGAAGTCCATGGATACAAGACCAACTTTTAGCTCCAAACCGATGCATACATAGCAGAAATGCTTTCCATTCAACCACATGTCAATGAGATAAGAGGAAACTGCCACACACACACACTTTCTCACCCCCTTCCAACGAATGCCCTTAAAGGATCTGCCCAAAAGTTTCCACCTCTCCGTCTGGAGTGACTGGGATTTAGGGTTGGCTCCACCAGCTCAAAAGAATGGGCTGGCACAGATTTATTTTATGGCTTCACATGAATACATCATTTCATATCCAGTTCATGGCACTGACATAAGGTCACACAACAGCATCAAACCGGGAAAAGGGGGGGGGGGAGGAGAATCTGTTGATGTTTCAATATTTATCAAAGGAACCACAAGGAGGTATTTCCTCCCCCTCTGAAATTTTAATGATGAAATCACATGTTACAGACTGCATTTGTTGACAGTTCAGTCATCTTAGCACATGCTCTCACCAGACCTCTTCTTGTGCACAGTTCTTGATCGAGGAGAGCTTGGGTGAAAACCAGCTAGCTTGGGAGTATCTATCCTGACCCGCCTTGCACATTCTCACCCACAGGCAACCAGGGCCCACCTGGGTCGAACATCCCATGCTGAGTGAGGAGGAGGAGACAAGTTCTCATGCTCCTTCTTCTGGACGAAATGCTCTTGGGCCCATCATCCCTTGGGTTGCCTTTTTTCCCTGCATCTTTTGAAGTTCTACAATATCTTTTCCCAACAATGTTTTTATCGTGTGACGTCAAGTTGTCTCCAACACAGGGCGACCCAAGGAAGAACGAGAGCTCTCCAAAATGCCCCGTCCTCAACTCCTGCAAGCCATAGCCTGTGGCTTCCCTTTGGGGACCGACCCATCTTGCCTTTGGCTTTCCTCTTCTCCTACAGCCTTCTCCCTTTGCCAACCTCCTTGCCTTTCCCAGAGACTCTTGCCTTCTTCTCGTGAAGCGCCTGAAGAAGGAGCATTTCGGTTTCATCCTTCTTTGAGCCCAGAGGTTGTTCAGGCTTGATTTGCTTTCGGGCCCACTTATTTATTTATTTATTCAGATTTATATTGCTTGCTTGTCTTTTGGGCAGTCCAGGAGATCCACTAAACTCTTACTCCAGCTAAAGGCTGACCATAAATATTTGAGGCTCAGCTACATTATGCATTTATATTAACAGGAGAGTGGCAGTTTTATTTTCCATTCCTTTTCTAATTATGCTCTGAGTGCAGTTTGCCATTTTAACAGCAATGATACCCTGGTAAATATTTTAATTGAACTCTCTCCACCCCAGTGGACAAGTCTGAGTTTTTGCAGTGTATTTTTCTTTTTTTTCCCCCTGTGTATTGCTTTGAAATGTGTGTTGCTCTTGAAATATGTATTGTTTTGGGGGGGGAAATTTATATTGTGCTGATGTGATACTTTATAATTGTAATTTGTGATGTTCTATTTCTTTGTTAGCCGCCCAGAGTCACACTGCGAGAGGGGAAGCATACAAGGATGAATAATAATAATAATAATAATAATAATAATAATAATAATAATAATAATAATAATAATAATAATAATAATAATAATAATAATAATAATAATAATAATAATAATAATAATAATAATAATAATAATAATAATAATAATGGCAATCTTTGGGGAAATAGTTTCAGCTTCTCCAGAATCATAATATTCTTTTCTTTTCTTTTTTAAATTTTTATTTATGAATTTCCAACAATAATCTTTTAATAGTCTTCTGATATAATTCACCACAGTGCTATGTACATTGTCCAGGAGGTTATAACATTTCAAATCTTGAAAAAATTAGCTTGATCTGGTACAGGCTTAATACCTTTATTTCTAACCATCACCTACTCAACACATTTTTTCCAGATTCTCCAGAATCTATTTACATGAACTATGCCTTTTCTAACATGTAACTCCCATGTTAATTTATCATTAAGTGCTAATTGCCACATTTCTTTAATATTATCTTCTAAATGCTTATATAGACTAAACGTTTTATTTTCTCTGCTATGATCTCCCCGGACAGGGATGTCAATTTGAACAGAGTGGCTGCTTGAATCGCTCCCCTTCTTTGGAAGATGGAGAAGCATCTTGTACATCTTCCCCATTTCCCAAGAACTTCCAGACACCGCAGGCAGAGTCTCTCAGACCACTGCCTCAAGTTTCTTTAGCACCTGGGAATAGAGTACAGGATGTAGCCCTGGAAGTTCATTTAGAGCAATTAGCCACAAGGTCTCTTTATTGGGTCTTGACTACAATTCCTTCCCGTAATCTTTCAATCCATTTTTCCCTAACCCAGAGATAGTTAGCCAACAATGTCTCAGAAATGCTTTGCTTATTAACTTACAGATTTTTAATATGTTTTTTAAAAAAATTAATTATTTGTAAGGGTTACTAGTGAGAGCATTTTAAGTGAACAGGAAACATATTCAGTAAATTCGGGTTGGTTTAAAATATAATACAGTGGAACTTTGTGGGACGAATGCATCCTACGGCAGCAACAAATAAACCATACAACGAAGAGAATTCGAAAAGAAAAGAGTACAATAAAAATCTCCATGGGATGCATCGTACAACCAATATTTTTCTTTGTACGATTTTTCCCGTAGGGATTTTCGTTGTACGATGCATGCATTCTACAATGGGGGGGGGGGGATCGTATAACCAGTTATTTTCATTATATGAGGTTCCACTTATAATGGAATAAAGGTTTTACACACCTGCGAGCAAGAATGCCCGTGAGTGAACCAGGTGTCAAAAGAAGGGAGAGGACAGAAACCATGAAATGGTGTCTCTTGCCTTCATGCACGAGAAACTCTGCAGTCTCTACTGAGGTCAATCCCAGGATTTTCCTGTCTCTAAATAGCCATAACCACAACCTGCTTGCTCAGGATCTTGAAGGATGGTGGTGGAATGGAAATGTTGCCTCAGCCAGGCTTTTTATCTCTGGGCAGTCTGGTTTTCCACAAGGGATGAGGAAAAGGGAGGCAACTGAGCTGGGGTCCAGAGCAGACCTTGCCACCCACCCACCCACCCGTCTTCCTCTTCCTCCTAATGGTTTCAAGGAAGTGGTGGGCCCTTCCCAACCACTCAGCTCCGCTAATGAAGCATCTTGAAATTAAATAGTGAGCTACAATCCCCAAAAGACCTGTCCTCCTTTTGGAATTAGTGGAAGCGCTCCCCCCCCTCTCTCTCTCACACACACACAAGGGAAGACTAACCACCCCGATCTCTGCCAAATCTCTGAGGCTGACATCTTGCAGGGCGGTGACCCAAGGGCATGCCATAGCTTAGGAAAGCCAGCCTCAAGGGTTGGACCCGGGACTCCTGCCTTTGGCTTCAGCCGGCCTCATTCTCTTGAGCCCCTCTCCTCTCCTGTGGGGCTGGTGCCTGGACCCCTTCTGAGTGCAAACTTCTGCTCCATCATGGTCAACATAGTAGCTTCATCTTCTCAGGAGCTGAGGGCTCTGCCCTTCTTTCTCAGAGCCCAAAGGCCATGACAAAAAGTGACTCACTTTTAGCCCACTTAAGCCTGAAAGCAGCCCGGTGTGCACGCACAGGTGTGCACCTGTGCCAGGGTCCAGCACAGCCAGCGATGGGATGCAACAGGTTCTCACCAGTTCGCCAGAACTGGCAGTAACTTTTCCCAGTGTTCCGGAGAACTGGTAGCAGCTTTTGGGGGGAACCACCTCCGGGGCTTACCTTTTCACTGGTTCCCCCACTGCGCATGCGCGCCAAGCACTTGGTGTGCATACACGCCTACAGTGCTTGGTGCATATGCACGGCCTCCTTGCTGTCCTCCCAAGCAGGGAGGAGGAAGAGAAGCTGCTAGCCTGAAGCTCCCTATAGCCTGAAGCTCCCCAGGGTAAGTGACTCACCTTTGGATGTGGTGTGTCTGTGTGTATTTTAATGTGTATTTAATACCTTTACCTATATTGACGTACTACCACAGTTCCTAAAAAGGCCTGGTGGCCTGGCTTGGGGTTTTTAAGCAAAGTCTTGGAGTTACTCAGCTGGCTGGATGGTTTGACACCCAGTGCCTCCTAGCTACATTGCCTACCTGCCCTAGCTATAATGCCTAGTTTTTAATGCTAAGTTTTTAAGCTTCTTTTAAAACTTTTAATTTCTGAACTGGTTTTAAATTGTTGTCAATATGCTGTTGTGTTGGGAATTGCCCTGGGTCCCTTCGGGGAGGAGGGCGATAAACAAATTTAAATAAATAAATAAATACCTCATCAATAAGCTACACCTGTGCTGTTCCAATGGCTGTTCCAATTGGAGAACCCTTAAGGGGGTGCAGCTGTTTTACATTTACATTAAGGCATATTATCCCTAGAGAACCGGTACGATGACCATAATATCCCTCTGGCAACATGGTGCTGCCCGGGCACTTATACCAACAGGTAAATGACGGGTTTGTGTTTGTGGTGGACTGGTCGATTTATTTTTGGGGTGGGTGGGTGGATGTATTTTAATGTAACTTTTATTTATTTATTTATTTATTTTATTTTATTTATTTAGGGGTTTGTGTTTGGGGTGGGTGGATGGGTTGAGGTGTGTGTGTGTGTGTGTGTGTGTGTGTGTGTGTGTGTGTGTGTGTGTGTGTGTGTGTGTGTGTGTGTGTGCTTATTTTTATTTTATTTATGTTTTATTTTTTCTTTGGCCACGACATCATGACATCATGACATTAGCTCCGCCCACACTGTGATGACATCACAGTGGGGTAGTAAATTTTTTGACAACCCACCACTGAGCACAGCCTCCTTCTCTCTTTGTCTCCCACTCCTCAGAGTCTCCCCTTGACCAAGAACCTCCTACCCTTCCAAATGAGGACAGACACATCCCCCCCCCTCTCAGCAGCCAGAAGAAGAAGGGTTAGAACAGGGGTTCTCAACCTACGGCCTGTGGGCTGGCCCCGGCCCACGGCACCATTCCATGTGGCCCACACCACCACCGCCACTGCTAGACATGGACATAGGTGAATTTACAACAGCCATATATGCTCCCATGGTTGTCATAAACATGTTTATGACAGCTGCAGATGCATTTTATGGCAGTGTTTATGGTGGGGGAACCACCAGTCCAGCCCACTCAGCTGCCTGGGGGAGGGGGGTCCAGCTCATGGCTTGAAAAGGTTGAAAACTTCTTGGTTAGAAAAATGCAGCTCCCACACCTCCCCCTGGGAAGGAAGGAAGGAAGGAAAAGCTTGCATTCGGAAATGCAGTCCATTGTTTCTTCCTGATGTTTGTCTGAATGGGTCAAGTGCGACTGGGTCTGACTCAAGAACAAGAAGACCCCTTTGGCATGGATTGCATTGCCCAAAGGCATATGATGTACAGATTCCTGCCCCTAGAAAGCACCCCTGGGCAGCAGACTGCCCCTCTGCTCCTTCACATAGCAGTGGCTTCAGTACTCTGGATAGAGGCAGCCTCCTCTGGGGGTCAGATGGGGATTGACTGGTGACAGTGTAGCCATGCACACCAGCTGGGCTTAGAACATTTCTCCCCAGAGTTTTGCTGCTGAGTGATTACCTGTCTCTGCAGGTGAAGTGGGCCTTTGTGCTTTCGCCACCCCCTTCTATCCTCCCACTGTGGCATTCCAAAATTAAGCACCAGTCACAGCCACAGGGCACTGTGCCCATTGCTAGTGGAAAGTGTTTCCCCTGCTTTTTTCTTTCAACAGTGTCTAGGTCAGATTTTAAACTGCCAAACCAAAGCCATCTTTGGGTGAATTCATTCCATAGTTACTTTCGCCTGACCTGCTGCAAGAAAGATTAGCCAGCACAAGGTGGCCGTTGCCTGGGGTATCCCCGATTGTGGCTCAAAAATACCACAATTTTGGGGGGGAGGCTCTTTCTGTGACTTCTCCTCCTCCTCCAAATCTGTTTGTCTCTCTATTTCTTTTGCAATCAAACCTCGTATAAAGAGCACTTCGCATAAAGAGTAACTCACTTAAAGAGCAGAATTTTCTCTGAATCTTTGCTTCGCTTAACAAATAAAACCAACCAAAAACTCACTTAACAAATAAATCGGGGTTCCCAATCCCCCCCACAATGGGTCACTTCCAATGGTGTTTCGCTTAAAGAGCAAACTCGCTTAAAGAGCAATCCTGTGGAACGCATTAGGCTCTTTAAGCGAGGCACCACTGTATTTCTAAGCTACCTTCCTCTCAGTTATGGAGTCTGGGGTGATTTTCAAGTATTAAAAGACAAGCCAGTTGCAAACATGATAAATTACTGCATTAAATTCAATTAAACATATAGTACTGTTAAAAAATTATTTGGAATTATTTTTTCAAAACACCCTTAAAAGCAGCTTTAAACATAAATAAAATAGACAGCACCCAAAATGAAAGCTCTTCACAGCCAGCCCAATTAAAGCCTGTTTAGAAAGTATCACCTTCACCTGTTGCCAGGAAGACAAGAAGGGAGATGTCAACCCAACTTCTTCACAGAGGGTTTGCTGCAAAGTCCTGTTGGATGCTGCCAGGACCCACAACTGACCAGTGCTTTCTAGCCAGCCCTGAGACTTGCTCCTTCCCAATGATGGCCACAATCCACTGGTAATGGGGGGAGGAGGAAGAGGAGAAGCAAGCTGGGGAAGCAAATAACTTGAATGGCGCAGCGGCTAATGACGGACAACCCATTGCTAGATGATCTTCACCTGGAGAGTCCTGCCTCTATTTCACCGAATGGGATGCATGTGTGTTTACCTGTGTGTGTGTGATTACACTCTCAGTTGCTTTGGAGGCCTTTTGGCAGGCAAGCGACCTCCAGGGAGGGAAGAGGAGAAAGACCACGGAGGAGGGAGCAGGTCAGCCAGGAAGCCCTTTTGGACCACAACCGGCCTACTTTGCTGCACAGACATTGCGGGGGGAACCTCCCTCTGCTTCAGTCAATTCCTACCTCATTGCCCACTACAGCCTGCCGTATCAAGTTCTTTGAAAGGTTATGACTAGATAACATATGCAAAACACCTCAAATGCTCACAATTGGCGCTGCTGTTTTATAAATGTGAGAGCAGGTAAGTAGACTCGGCGAACAAACAAACCAACCCAAAAAAACCCAAGGGAAGTTGAAAAGAAAAAATCAATATCAACCATGAAGAGCTATGAAGATAAGGCACCCATGGTAAATGTGTGCACATGCAAACGAAGCCAAAGGACCAAAGCTTAGAGCCACAGATGGGCCACCCCAAATGAGAGCCTTTATTCTTCCTCCGTCGGTCTGTCATTGCACTCGTCGTCTGAGTGGTGCACATTCTACAACGTCTTCCAGCAAAGACTTGGCGGCTCTTGAATGAACATTTTCTCCAACATGTGTAGCCTTTGAGAGGCAAAAGAGAAGCGAGAGCGCGACAGGCAGCCGGAGGAGACACAGACCGACAGGGCTGGACAATTGGCCAAGCCAGCGCCAGGCTGACGGGAGCGAAGGGAGGCTGCTGAGAGGCTGCTGGGGTCTTGCAGCAGAGTGCAAGTGAAATGTGCCTCAAAGCAGCATCAGAGAAGCAGCCACTGCAGAAATGCCATCCACAGACAATGGCTGCACTCCACCCGCCTCCCTCCCGGCCCCCTTTGTCAGCATTGAATGGACCATGAAGGAACTTGGCTCTGAGCAAGAGCCATCCCTGAGTTGGTTGATGGAGTGAATGTGAGAGGCACAGAGGAAATGCGAACGGGGTAGAGAGAGGAAAGAGAGAGAGCACATGGGGCGGGAGCCATCACACTGGGGCAGCAGCACAAGCGCTGCAGAAGGGGCCTGGCCAGCTGCTGATCAGTATCTCCAAGAGAGAGACAGAGAGAGAGACCTCCTCCTCCTCCTCCTCCTCCTCCTCCTCCTCCTCCTCCCAGACCCCAGAGAAAACCCATAGAAAAGGGAGATCTGCCTACCTCCAAAGTCGGGCCGGAGACGGACATCGTACCCTTTCAGCAGTTTGTCCACAATCTCTTTTACCACTGAAATGTTCCCAGTGGATGGGCTGGAGAGGAGAAGAGCAACACAACTTGGTCAATGGCCGTCCTCAGAGACATGTTTGTGGAAGTGTCAGAGGCACGCACACGCACGCACACACACACACTTCTTGGCAGCTCAGAAGCCACTGGTGCCTCTCAAGAAATGCTCATTGTGCTTTTTGCCCAGACTGGATCTTGTGGCTCTGTGGGCAGGCGAAGCCCATGGCAGAGGAGGGTCTTGTTGGGTTATGGGTGGCTTGGACAGGAGATGTGGAGGGCAGTTGCACAATATGGGGTGGGGGCTGCCCCCTTCCCTGGCTAGCTCTCCGAACCCCCCACTCCTGCTGGCCAATGTAGAACCTCCCTCCCTCCCCATGAGTACAGACAGAGAGGCAAGCTGGGTCCTCCTCATCCACCTGGATGCACACACCTGCGTGAGCCACACAGCCAGCTGATTCCTGCATGACAGGAGCGGCTGGGGGAGGGGGACACTCCCTCCACTCTTCAGGCACAACCTCTCCCAAAGGACCCCCGACCATCATAATGTTATATGAACACTGTCCTTTTCCCTCATGCTGATCCCAATGTGTTATGTTGTGTAAATGTCTGAAATACAGTCCCAGTGTAGACTGCACTTCACCCTCTTAAACCCTTGACCTGTGGGAGATGGAAGCATCAATGTTCTTAGAGATGCTTTCCGAAGAAGAAACCCCTGCCTGGAAGCCAAGAGCTTCGGCCTTTGTCAAGAGCCTTTGGAAGACCCAAAGCAGCTGCTTGGTATGTCTGACCAACCCAGACTGGATCCTGCGCATGTTGCATGCCTGCAGGGAAACACATTCCTCTTCTCCTCCTCCTCCTCCTAATGACTGTGTGTGGTCACAATCCATAGACTGAAGAGACAGGATGCCAAGTACATGGTCTTGCAGCTGTAAGGGAGGCCTGGTCCGACTGTGGCCACTCCAGCTACAGCCAGAGCCTGTGTGCATAGCTGCACATGTGTGTGAGGAAGAGCATCTTCGAGCAATGCCAGTTGCTCAACCAACCTAGATGTAACCTTTGCCCCCCCCGGGGGGGGGGGCAACCTTGTCGAATGGCTCCATTCCCAAAGCCTGACACACACAGACACACACCAATGCCAGGAGCCCCTTCCCTTGGGAGAACAAACAGAGTTCTCTGGTTGTGCCAGGGCACCGCAAAGCCCCAGGAGTTGCAGTGAGCATTATGAATCTAGCATCCTGCAGCACCAGTGGAGGGAGGGAAGGAGGGAGGGAGGGATCTGGCGATTGCTACGGTCAGCAGTGGGGATATGCAGTGCAAGTGTGAACGGTTGCAGTTCAAGGGGCATGAACTGGATTTTGGAAGAAGAACAAGCTCTTGGCTCATGGAAGACTCCATCTTACAACAGGGATAAGTTCATGGACCCCCTGGGCACAGCTCCCACTTACAGATCAAGGCATGACTGTGGAACAGGCCTTTCCCTTCCTTCCTTCCTTCCTTCCATTGATTTCCTTCCTTCCTTCAATTGATTTCCTTCCTTCCTTCCATTGATTTCCTTCCTTCCATTGATTTCCTTCCCTCCTTCCTTCCTTCCTTCCATTGATTTCCTTCCTTCCATTGATTTCCTTCCTTCCTTCCTTCCTTCCTTCCTTCCTTCCTTCCTTCCTTCCTTTCTTCCTTCCTTCCTTCCTTCCTTCCTTCCTTCCTTCCTGTGTGTGGACTCAAGTTGGCCAGGGTCTTCCAGGCCGGTTGATAGACCTGGCTCTGTCCTTACTCGCCTGTTCAACAGCTCTTCACAATGATTTCCTCACGGGAATGATTTGGACAGGGGGCCTCTCATCGAGCGAGCTGTGCTTGTGGGAAACATCTGCATGGCAATGGACTTTGTCTTTTGGGAGAAGGTTTCCTAGCAGACCCTAAAGACTACCGGCATGGTGGATGTGGCTAGATTCGGAGGCAGGCAGCTTAGTTCCCAAACCACTGTGTCCCAATATGAGGCCAATGCCCCGCAGGGGAGAACTCAACTCCCAGAGGCCAACCTCAGTACATTGGTTGATCACTGTTTTGGGGGATTAACTTAGGCTTCTGGGAATTGAAGTCCAAAAACTAAAGGTTGGGATACACTGCCCTAGATCCGTGATGGAAAACTTTGGCCCTCCAGGTGTTCTTGGACTTCAATTCCCAGAAGGCCAAGCCAGCACTCCTGTTGATTAGGACTTCTGGGATTTGAAGTTCATGAATAGCTGGAGGGCCAAAGTTCTCCATCACTGCCCTAAATGAATGTTCCAGCTACTGATGTCATCTCCAGAAGGCAATCTTACCCAGGCCTTGGGTTCTGAGTAGACCAGGCCCACTAGTCTTGGTTGGGGTGGGGGAAAATGGTTTTGGGGCATTCTGGGAGTGGAAAGTGAGAACAGGCCTCATAGAGGAACATCTGGATTCTGATTAGAGCCTGTAAAGCCTGGAGACAGTCTAGGAAGGGTTTTAGGCCAGGGAGAGTCTAGAACAGTGGTGCCCAAAGTAAGGCCTAGGGGCTGGATGCAGCCCCCGATGTCAATTCATCTGGCCCACAAAGCCCTTGTCGCTCCTGGAAGCGGAAGTAAAATGCGCCCATACGGGCATGTTTTACTTCCGCTTCCAGGAGCGACAAGGGCTTTGCAGGCCGTATGAATTGACATCGGGGGGCCGCATCCGACCCCCAGGTCTTAGTGACGGGCTCCCTGAGCCACATGATTGGCCCATGGCCCAAAAAGTTTGGGCACCCCTGGTCTAGAACTTTTGGAAAATGACAGGAAGCCATTTAAAAGAAACACGTGACCCTCCCCCCCATCTCAAAGGGCAGCGCTTCATGTTTGCAGCATGTCTATCACACCCAGAAGCAGCAGGGGCTCCTTTCATGTTGGGGGAGGTGGTGTCTCAAAGGTGTCCCTATCACATCCCTCTTGGGGCTTGGATCCTCCTTTCCCAGTTTCTCCACTGAAAGAATCCAGGCCATTGGCGTGGGAGGGGATCCGACCCCCAATGCCAATTCATCAAGTCCACACCACCCTTGTTGCTCCCTACGGGTGCGTTTTACTTCCGTTTCCAGGAGCAACGAGGGTGGCCGTGGTCGGGATGAACTGGTGTTGGGGCTGGATCTGGTCCTCGGGCCATAGTTTGGCCATGCCAGGGTTAGGATTTGTGCCTGTAGGATCAGGTGTGAGAGTGCACCCAGGGCTTTGATGGAGCACGGTGCGGCTCGTCTCCCCTCCCTCCCGCACCCTCGTATCGGAGGAGGGCAGAAGGGAGGGAGGGTCCCGCAGGCAGAGAGGCCGGCCAGCTGCGGCCCCAGCAAAGCCCAGCACGGCCGGGCCTGAGGGCAGCCTCCTCCTCCTCCTGCCCTGACCCAGCCGCCTCGGGCTTCACGGCAGGGCCACGGAGGGACCCTCTCGCCCGCCCGCCGGATCCACGGATCCTGCGACGGAGGCTTTGGGGATATGGGGGGGGAGCAGGTTGCACGACCACCTCCTCTTGGCAGCTGCTGCTGCGAGACCCTTGGCTGGTCTGCTCCGCGATTCGCCCGGCTGGCCCACGGGGCGGAAGCGACCCCTTCCCCGGGACCGGGAGGCGCCCGAGCCTCGTTCTCTCCCCATCCACCCACCCACCCACCCGACACCTGTCAGCAGTCCTGGCTACCTGCACATCGGACTGGGGCCCCCCTCTCCCCGGGGGCTGCAGCTATTTCGGAGCCCCCTCGCCCTCCCGGGCCGCCCTGGCACCCCTTAGCCTCTTCCGGGGGCAAATTCACCCCGAGGAGGGGGGCCCCACCTGCCCTCTCCCCTCGCAACAGCAGCGGGCTGGCCAAACGACGCCAGAATAGATGCGGGGCGGCGGCGCCCCCACCCTTCCTCGCAGACCCCCCCCCCCCGCAGCCGCCCCACTGCCCGCCCGTCCAAGGTTCCGCTTACCTTTGAGCACAGCAGGCGAGACAAAGAGCTGCTAAAGCCGAGACGAATCCACTCAGCCTGTCTGCCTGGAATCTCCACATCTCCACCGCCACCACCATGGAGGGAGGTTGGGCGGAGGGGGGGGGGCAGGCGAGGAGGGTGCAGGAGCCTCGATCAGTCGCCCTCCGGGGGGGGGGAGGGGGGATAATACGGACCCACGCACACTCTCCTCGGGTGTCGGTCGAAGCTGGGCTTGGAAGGAATTTAATGGCAATTGCAGCCCCCCGAAAAAAAGGGGGGAGGGGGAGAGTGGGGGGGGCGGCGAGAGGATCCCAGGGGCTCAGTGCCCGCCGAAGGCTCCGCCGCGGCTGCTGCTGCTTCCTCTCCTCCTCCTCCGTCTCCTGGCAAACAGCATCCTTTCAACGAAGCCGCCTCGCTCGGCCGCAGAAGGAACGGACCGAGAAGCTCCCCCGGGGAAAACCGAAGGCAGCCGCCGCCGCCGCCGCTGCCGCCGCCGGTGGGCTCAGCCAAACGGCCCACAGGCTCTGGGGTGGGTGGCAGGGAGGAGCGGGAGGGCGAAGGAAGCCAAGCCAGCGAGGAGGCCCCGGTGACCCCCCCCCGCCTGCCGCGCTTCCCCCCCACCCCAAACACGGCAGGCTCCCCCGTTCGCTACTCCGCCATCCAGCCAGGCAGCCCTGCCTGCAGATGGTGCCCCGCCTCACTCCTAGTAGCTACCTTCAGAGCCCAGGAGGAGGAGGAGGAGGAGGAGGAGGAAGGGAGGAGGATTGATGTGCCAGCAGGAGGAGGAGGAGGAGGAGGAAGGGGGGGGGGGTCCGGGCAGGGGAGGGGGCGGGAGAGCCAGCCAGCCAGCCGTGCAATCCGGACTCTGCCCCCTCCCTCTCCCCCTCCCGCACGAGCGCCTGTGTCCCCCCTGCTCTATTTTTAGAAATGGGTTGCAACAACAGCCAGAATGGTCGGCTTTCGCGGGGGGGGGGGAGGTGTGTGTGTGTGTGTGTGTGTGGAGAGGGTTTGCTTCGGAGGAGCCTGGGCAGGAGATCGGGGCCCCACGCCGCCTCGAGGGGCTGCCGGACACCCAAGGCACCCGACGTCGCCCTCCGCTTTGAGGGCCAGGACAGGAGGGAGGGGGGGCCCCCTCGCCAGAGCAGGGAGGGAGGGGGCGGGTGGGAGAGAGCGCGTGCGCGTGCGTGCGCGTGTTTTTGTGTGCGGGTGCGCGCGCCCACCGCCCTGCCCGTTTGCTTGGCGTGTGGCACCGGTTGGGCAGCGAAACGTGCGCCGAGCTGGCGGGTGGGAGAGACCGTCCGGGCGCCTCCGCTGCAGCCTCTCCGGCCGCGACCAGGAGGCGATGCTGACCCTAAAGCAATCAGCCCCCCGGGGGGTGGGGGGTGGGGTGTCCCCCTCCTGCTGCCTTTTGCTCCCTCGCCTGCCCACTTTGGCGAACAGTTGGGGTTTGTGGATCCCTCCCCACCCCAAGATCCATGACTGCTGAGGGGGGGTGGGCTCTGCCTCCTCGCTGGCCTCCTCCTGGCCTGAGCTGAGGTGGAGAAGGCGGCTAGACGGAGGGCTGAAAAGCTGCAGGTGGCTGAACCCAGGAGGTCCGGGAGTGGCAGGACAGACCTGGATGGGGCACCTGGGGCTGCCCCAGACCTGCCATGGGCGCTGCTGCAGTCACACTGGGCTGGCAGGTGGGTCCCTGGAGAGGCCCCTGCTGGAGCTGACCCTGAGCTTTGTGACCAGGTGACATCATAACACAAGCGCAGGAGCCACGGCAGGCGGGTCAAGCCAAAGGGGCCACCTAAATCCCAGAGCCCCTCCCCAAGGGGCCAACCAGCTGTTTGCTCTGGGAGGAAGTGGAAAGTAGGAAAACCAAAGCCTCCCCCCCCCCCTACTCTCTAAGCCACCGGTCTACAGAGCGATACTTGCCTGCCTGCCTGCCTGGCCACCTTCTTCCCTCCTGAACTTCTATGGAAGCCTCTCTTGGCTACTCAGGGTCTCCCTGCGTTCTTCTTGGGTGACTCTATCTTTCAAAAGCCCCTTAAGAACTCCCCTAGAGTTTCCCCGGCAGAAGAGCTGGGCTGAGTTTCCAGCTAAAAACCCTTCAGCTGCACCTCCTTTCTGGTCCCATTCAAAACCATGATTGACCAGTGGAGAACTTAAAAATAAATAGGGAGATATTTGGTAGCGTAATCTGTGTGCGTATGTGCAGTAGTACCTCTTACCCACAAAAGAGACATTGTTGAAGCAAAATGTGGTTTATTTGTTTCACTAGCATAGTAGTCCATTAAAAGTGTAGATAAAGTTCAGTAGCATAAAAATCAGTCCAGAAACAAAACATAGGCCTAGATAATCATTTTGAAGAAAAAACAATATCCCCAGGCATATTACTCCTTAGACATCCAAAAAGAGCTGAGAACTCCTCTCCTCCAAAATGGAGTTAGCCGACCAACGTGGTACACTTTGGTCCAATCAGAATCTCTCCTTGGTCATCTAGGAGAACTTTCCCACGACATGGAATTGTTTATGCATCTGCATGGACCACAGCCTAGCTTAGCCAAAACAGTGCTTCCACTAGCTAAGAGATAGAGAAAGGAATTTCACTATACTGGAAACAACCAGTCTATTAGACACACAGAGAAGAAATGATTTTTAGAGGCCTAGATTAAGAACCAGGATTCCTCCATTTTGGGCATGTTAGGGAACAGAGTCTTCTTCCCATGACACACACACCGTCTACCCAAGGGCTCACTCCTGGCTGCCCTGGTCTGGACTGTTTGCAACTGTCCTTCTCATCCCTCGATGATTCTGGCTGCCTCGTTCTGTGCCCACCCTAGTCTGTACGGTGCCCTTCTTGGGGCTTAGGCTTGCTGCCAGACTCCTGTAAAGAAGGGTAATAAGGGTGCTGTCCTATAAAGAGACTGCTCAAGTGGAGCCACCTGGGCACTCTGACCATTGGGAGCAAAAATGCAGGAGCCCGCAGGCTAAAATGCTCTCACCTTGCAGAAAGAATACCTTTCTCCCTTTTCCCAGGCTGCCTGATGCATGTGCAACCAGGCACATGAACAACTGCACAATCAGGGGGAGACCAGGTGCACCATGAATAGCCCAGGGAATAGGCCACATGGCTTGCCTATGTGCCCATAGGCGATGATCACACAACACAGCAGGATTCGGGCCAAGGTTCCTTCATTAATGGCAGCACGTACAATGTTGCACAAGGCAACAACTCCCTGTTGATTGGAATCAACCTGAAAGCGCATTAATATAGTTGCACAACAAAGGTAATTATGCATTACCAATACGAATAATGTTGTTTTTGTCCTTCTGCCAGTATTCATCACAAGTCCAAGATTGTGAGAGCCTGGTAAGTGAATCTTAGGGCGCACAAGAGAGGAGCTATGGGGGAGGGCCCTTCCTCCATCAGTCAGGATTACTTGGCATGTAAAATGGCTGGGGCAGATGTTAGCCGTTCAATTCTATCTCCATCCTGACTTGTTGAAGGAAGCTACAGGCTTGAGTTTGCATTCATGTTGGCAGGTTGATGCCTGTCCTAGACACAGAAGAAGAAGCAGAAGCAGAAGCAGAAGCAGAAGCAGAAGCAGAAGCAGAAGAAGAAGAAGAAGAAGAAGAAGAAGAAGAAGAAGAAGAAGAAGAAGAAGAAGAAGAAGAAGAAGAAGAAGAAGAAGAAGAAGAAGAAGAAGAAGAAGAAGAAGAAGAAGAAGAAGAAGAAGAAGAAGAAGAAGAAGAAGAAGAAGAAGAAGAAGAAGAAGAAGAAGAAGAAGAAGAAGAAGAAGAAGAATGAGGGTTGTTTAAAAATAAGACCTTCTTGGAGAAAATGAAATGATAAGAGCACCAAAGATGGCCTTCAGAGTTGTCCAGAAACTCTCCAGCAACTTGTATGGTAGGAAACAAACAGGGAGGAGATGATTAAATTGAGAAGAGCTGAGACTTGGGTGCACAAACGTGCTGGACCGAAAATGGGGCAGAAATGCCTGGAGCCAGGAACCCCCTCAGGAGGGGAAAATACCATTCCTAGGAAATACTCACTAGAGCAGCACATTTTAATCAATGGAAATTAGGAAGAAGAAGAGGAACAACAACGGCTGGTCGGGTTGTGACGGGGTGTGGGTGTTATGTTCATGCCTCACCACTTCTCTGAGAGCTGCACTGGCTTCCGGTTTGCCTCCGGGTGCAATTCAAGGTGCTGGTTATCACCTTTAAAGCCCTACATGGTAGTGGGCCAGGATACTTCAGAGACCGCATCGTCCCAAGGACATCTGTCTGTCCCACCAGAGCGGACCGGAGAGGCTCTCTGTTCATCCCATCGGCTAGAGAGGCGCATCTCTCTAGCACCAGAAGGAGGAGGGCCTTCTCTGTGTCCGCTCCGGCCCTTTGGAACCTCCTGCCAAGTGAGTTGCGTCTCCAGACAGAGCTGCTGCCCTTCAGAAAGGGGGTGATTTGTTTCAGTAGAAACTCCACTCAGGGGGTGCCTGTATGAGGCCCCTTTCATGTCCCCAAGATCTGGGACAGAAACGGGCACTCAATCTGTCATGTAGCGCCTTGGTCTTGAACTGCCAATTTGCTAGCCTTCCCGCTAGCAAGGCAGGCTTCTTAACCACTGACCCACCGCAGCTGACTCACTCAATGCTCTCTGGTTTAATTGGCCTACTCTAGTGGTGATTTACTGTGCTAGGCAACAAGATTTTAACTAGTGTGTAAACTATTTGCCGCCATAAAGTGACCTTCCCCTAATTTTGGATCACTTTTAAAAGGGGCTTGAATATTTTATAGCAGCTAAAGACATGAGTCACAATTGATGTTTGCCTCCGGTTTTATTAGCGATTATTATCCTCTCAATGCCAATTGCAGGGAAAATTGTGTGTGTGTGAGAGAGAGAGAGAGGGAGGGAGGGAGGGAGGGAGGGAGAGGGAGAGTAAGGTTATGGTTACGGTAAAGGCAGCGGTGGGTACCAGCAGGTTCCCCCCAGCTCGCCAGAACCGGTAGCAGGAATTCCAGGTGGCCCCTCTGCCCATCCAAGTTTTGAAATAAAGTAGTCCCAATCCGGGTGCAATGCAGGGCTTTTCCCCCTGGCCACACCCACTTTCCCACTCCCCACAGAGTAGGTAGTAAAAACATTTTAATCCCACCACTGGGTAAAGGTCAACCTTGCTCAAAAGCCAGTGGTTTCTGACTCTAGGGTTTGGTGGTCATCTCAGTTTATAGCTAGAGAGCTAGTGCTGTGTGTGTGTGTGCAGATGTTTCCATGGACCTGTGGCAGACATGACTAGACACTAGAGTGCATGCGACACTGTTTTAGCTTCCCACTGAAGTGATACATATTTATCTACTTGCTCACTCTGTCATGCAGTATTCAGGTCTTGAACTGCTGACCTTCCAGTCATCAAGCTCAGTGTCTTAACCGCTAAGCCACTGCAGTCCCTGCAAGAGAGAGAGAGAGAGAGAGAGAGTGTAAAGGCACCTCTATTCAGATGGCGTCCATCCCACTGGAGAAACTGCACTGAGCTCCAATGGAAACACAATGCTGGGCTGGGGAAGCTCTCCTTTTTTCGGCCTGAGCCAAGAGCTCGCCACGGACACCCTCCTTCAGCAGCACCTGTTTCCAGGTGGCATGCCAAGAGCCCCGGTGGGCTCAGAGGCCTGAGGCGTGTCCCTTTCTCCCCTCCGTTACCTGCCCAAGCAAAGCTTGCTGCCAATGAGGCTGGCTTTATGCACAACCCAGGCAGGGCCTCCAAAGTGAAGTGCCAAAGTTGGCCAAAAGCAAGAGAGGCAATTAAGAGCGGAAGGGAGCCAACGGGCGCTATTCTCTGGGAGCTGAAATGCAGAAAAGCCGAAAGGGCCAAAGGGGAGGAAGTGGAGGTGGAAGAAATGCTGGGCTGGAGGAAGAGCAGTGAGAAGGTGGAGATCTTGGCAGAAGCCCCAGGAGGGACTTGGGAAGGGACTTCATTGGGCTCCATCCCAAGCCCACTTGAAAACAGGCCACGGCGCCCACCAGAGGCTTCCTTCACTCTGCCCAGTTTCGTGGCCCAGGAATGGCCGGTGGGGGGGAAGGGGCCCTGGTCGGTGGCTCTGGCGAGAAGCCCACCGGTGCCAGGGGCCGAGCAGGAGGGCTTAGTGTCGTGGCTGATTCTGCAGGACCACCTGGTGGCCTCCTGCCATCCTACCACCATGGAAGCCTCGCGGGACTTCTGGCCCATGTGGAATCGGGAGCAAGGGCTCCGATCCTGCCTTACGTGGCAGGAGACGCAGACCATTAAGGCGTGTGCCAACATGCAACAGTGGCGGTGAGGAGATGTTGGTTTGGCCCTCAAATGTATCGAGTCCCACAGGGCTGCGCTTGGTCCACTACACTTCCCAAAAGGCAGTTTATGCTTTTGGTGGGGAGGCCATGTGCCGGGTGTGTCAGTGGGAGAAACCGGCCCCTGTCTGTGCCCCTGCTGTGGAGCTATTTTTGAGAGAAGGTTGCTGCTAAGCTGGTTGCTGAGGGAAAGGCCTAAAGAGGATCCAGCATGGAGGCAAAAACGGAGGAGATGCCTCGGTCTGTGGACGGGAGCACCATTTGATGCTGTGTTGCCTAGCAACAGCCTGGGAAGACAGATGAAGTGAGGACAGTTTCTTTGTCGAAGCTCTGTGAAGAAGGAGAGGAAGAAAAAGGAGGAGAAGAAGGAGGAGGAGGAGGAGGAGGAGGAGGAGAAGAACATGAAGATGAAGGAAGAAGAGCTCTACATTACCATCATTCATCTGACCCACAACAGCCCCTGAGCTTGGCCAATCTCCAGCCAAATTCACCATATAAATTAGAGATGGCTATAGAGGCACCAGTGGCTTAGTGGTTAAAATGCTGAATGCGACAGCCAGAAGGTCAACAGGTCAGCAATTTGCTACCTGAGTTCTGCATGATGGATTTGAGTCCCGTTGTCTGTCCCAGCTGCTTCCAACCTAGCAGTTCGAAAGTAGGAAGTTACAAGTAAATAAATAGTTCTGCTTCGGCAGGGGAAGTAACAGCGTTCTTTTGTCTGTTCGAGCCTCTAGTCATGCCTGCCACATCATCATGGAAGCATCCATGAAGCTGTAAATGGAGGTGAGCACTGAACCCTATAGTCAGACACAACTGGTTTTCTAGCCAGGGAGCCCTTGACCTTATCTTTATAGAGGCAGGACAAGGCAGTTTCCCTGAGACTCACTCTTTGGGGTGCACGTAAAAGCCACGGTGGCTGATCTGGAGCCCTCCTGCTCTTGCCTTTGCTAACGAAACATGGAGATTCTCGGCTCGTGGCGACTCCAGAGCAACGGAGGGCAGCTAGTTGTGCAGGCACTGAATCCCCTTAAAATGGCTTCGCACTGAAAGCGGGGGCAGAATATCACCCGGGAGCCATGCAGCAACTCTGAAGCAGAAAAAGTCTACGGACCTTTCAGGAGTGTCTTCTCCAGTAGAGGAAGGGCTCAGGTGGGCCTTCCTTCCCCGAGGAGAAAAAGCCACAGGCACCTGCTTAAGAGTACAGGCAGGGAGAGTGATGGTTAATGAACAATCCTGTGCCATTCGGGTAGATTCAAACTTAGGCTGACTCTTCCATCCTCACAGTTTCCTAGCTACCTACGATTCAGGAGTGGTTTCTTAGACAATTTAGGTGTTGTGTGAAAAAGGGTTTCTCAATCATAACTCCCATTGGTAAAGTATCACTTCCCATGACATGGGTGGGTTTCCCCCCTTCAAACATTAGTGTCCTGGGGTCTTTCTTCTTAGTATCACGTGAAAGAAACCATTGCTGAGGGGTCTGAATGTATGGACCTAAGCAAGGGCCCTCAACCTTTCAAAGCCAGGGCCCAGATCACGTCCCCTCAGACTGTTGGTGGGCCGGATAGGTGCTGCCACCGCCTTGGGTGGTCATGGTGGGGAGTGGTTGGGGCAGCAGGACCACCCCAAGCCCCCCCACTCCTTCCCGCTGCCATCAGTGGCAGCAGAACCACGCCTGAGCCACCTACCAGTCCACCCACTCTCCTGCCGGTGACCACCCTGAGCCATACCCCCACTCTCCCCCCTGCTGCTGCCCTGCTTACCGGCCTGGATGAGCTGCACGGCACCAAATCATCCGGCCCACGACATTGTTCCAGCCACTGGTTCTGCTTCCACCACTGCCACCTTAATCCTTGTCTCCTCCGCTTGGCTTGGCATGTACCTAATGGTGTTCTGTAGCAGGGCAGATGTTGTAAGACTTATAACATCTACCCTGCTACAGAGTGCTGTTCGGTGAGGGTGTGGACCAGATGATTTGGTGCTGTGGGCCAGATCTGGCCCATGGACCAAAGGCTGAGAACCCCTGGACCTAAGAGTGGGTGCTGGGTGTCTTTCTGGGATGGGCCTTGGAGCTATCTTTTTACAGTGGTTCTAATCCTTATAGGCTGGATACCAGGGAAACCTTCATAACTGTTAGAACAGTATGGCAATGGGTACCAATACCCACAGGAGGTGGTGAATGCGCCAGTGCTGGAGGCATGAAGTGGTCGTATCATTGTTCTTCAAGGAGATCGTGACATGCCTTGTTCTTTCCTCACATTTCCCTTTAAGAAGAGTTTTACCTGGTGCGATGGGTCAAACCTGTACAGGGAGAAAGAGTGGGATTTTGACTCCGGACAGCGTCCCAATTGTGCTGTGTTTGGGGGCCAGGCTCCCCCCCCCTGCTCCCAATAGCTACAAAGAGAGAGAAAAGGACAAAATTGTATCATGCATCTGCAGTGTGCTTTTACTATTCTGCTATGCCTTTGTTATCTTGCTTTGGGCATCAGTAAATGTATAGAATCTCTCTCATTCCTTTGGTGTATTTATTTAATTTTAATTTAATTTTAATTTAATTTTTAGACTTATACCCCCACCCCTCTCGCGACAGCGACTGGGCGGCTTACAGAAATGCAAAATACTGTACACAGTTACACAATCATAAAAACATTGTATACAGATTACGGACATCACAATTTAAGCAACCAAATACCGCAAAGGCACAGTTATAGAATACATACAATTCAATACAATATATTTATTATTTATTGCTTCCAAATGCACTTTGGGAAAACAAGGCATTCCAGAGAAAATTAGAATATTTCTCTGTCAGAGCTCTTTTGGTTTGGATTCCTGCACTGAACAGAGAGTTGGACTGGATGTCCTCATAGACCATAACAAGGAAGGCACAGGAAACCAACACCATCGGTGGCTCTATTCTCAATAGACTAATTAGCATGGCTTGGGTGAATGTTTAAAATTAGTTTATGTGTGTGTGTGTGTTAGTTCATTTTAACATGCTTAAAAGCTAAGAACTTTATTTGCTCTTCTATCTTTTTTTTAACTTAATATATTTTTATTTCCAAAACCCTATCTGTTCTAAGAAGTGCTTTTCACTCTAAAATGTTTTTCACTTTTAAGCAGGGATATTTTAGATATACTTTTCCAAAGTCCCTTCCTGGGCCATAAGGGTTTTTGGAACGTCATGTTAACAGTCTTAAATGCCTTTGCACTTTTGAAAAGTATGACTTTCATCTACCAAAGGTGCAGTTATCTTCAAAGCATGTGTGTGCGCCCAGATTTTTGTTTCCCAATTTCGTGGAGCAAGGGTTGTATTTCCTGATTTAAATATTTTTAAGGAAGAAGTAGAAGCAGTGACAGATTTCACTTTCTTGGGATCCAAGCTCACTGCAGATGGAGATTGGAGCCATGAAATAAAAAGGTGACTGATTCTTGGGAGGCAAGCGATGAAAAACCTGGGAAGCATAATAGTGAAAAGTAGAGACATCACATTGCAAACAAAATTCATCTAGTCAAAGCAATGGTATTCCTGGTGGCAATGTAGGGCTGTGAGAGCTGGACCATAAGGAAAGCTGAGTGCAGAAGAATAGCCGCCTTTGAGATGTGGTGTTGGAGGAGAGTTTTGAGAGTTCCCTGGACAGCGAGGAAAACAAATAGGTCAATCTTAGAAGAAATCAACCCTGACTGCTCCTTAGAAGGGCAAATAGTAAAGATGAAGCTAAAGTACTTTGGACATCAAATGAGAAGAGAGGATTTGCTTGAGAAAGCCTTGATGCTGGGAAAGGTGGAGGGCAAAAGAAGAAGGGGGCTGCCCAAAATGAGATGGCTGGATGGTATTGTAGAGACAATGGGCACAAAGTTGAGCGAGTTGAGGAGGTGGAGGGTGGAGGACAGGAGTGCCTGGCGGACAGTGGGGTCCATGGGGTCATCGCAGAGGGTCGGAATCGACTGAACAACAACAAGACTTTTGCTCCTGTGCTGAGAAGTTTTCTGCGGAGATGAAACAGAGAAGCAAGGCAAAGAAAGGCAGCCTTTGTTTGGTAGACAAATGGACGTGCCAGTCCTGAACGACTGCAGCAGCGGAGACCAGCGCGGAGCACCTCCTCCTTCATCCCCACTCAGAGGAATGACTGGAAGGGACGGACCCGTTTCTTCCTGCCTGGGTGCGGATCCGGCTGCTTCTCGGCGGGGAAAGGCTTTCGCCGGGCCCTGGGGGCGGCAGCAGCCTCATCCTCGCCGCGATGCCAGTGCGGGAGGAGAGCGCGGCGGCGCCCCGTCGGAGCTCGGCCCTCCTCCTCCCCCCCGCACCCCGGGGCGCCTTGAAAGGGGGAACTTCGGCCACGGGGAGGCAGCAGAGCTTCGCCTTCCCACCGCCGAGAAGGAAGGAGGGAGGGAGGGAGGCGTAGCTACCGCCGTATCTGCCGTATCAATTATACGGGGTCCCCGGGCCACGGGGCCCCCCAACGTGCGTAAGCAAAACAAATCTTTACCCTTCCTAAGGCCCCCCAAACAAATTTTTATACGGGGCCCCGCCAAGGCACGCTACTCTTCTAGGGAGGGAGCCGCGCGCGGAGCCGTGCTTGGCCCGAGGAGCGGAGGCGCCAGCCGGGACCCAGGCAGAGGCTCCCGGAGGGAGGGAAGGCACCCGCCGCCGCCGCTTCTCTTGCGGGGAGGTAGGTAGGGAGGGGCAGCTTCACCCCAAGGCCCTTCCTTGTTTAGGGGGGATCTGAGATGCCCGGGCGGGGGGACCCTCCCCTCCCTGAGCAGCTACTGCGCCCTTCCTCCCTGCCCAGGCAGGCTCCCTCGATTTGGGGCTCCCTCCCTCCCTCTGGCCCGGGGGCTGGCCGGCGGCTGCAGAGGAAAACCCCCGGCCAGGCTCTTCTCAGGACCTTCGGCGGCGGCTGCGGTCAGGCCCGGGAGGGGCTGTTTCCAAAAACAAAATGTGGTGCCTGGGGAACTTCTCTGGCTGGGATGCGGAGGCTGCCCTCGGGCCCGGGGCATCAACGCCAGGAGGAGCCCCGCCTGGCCTCTCCGCGCAGGTGGCGCCCGCCCAGGCAGGCTCCCTCGCCCACAGGCCCGGCAGCTCTTCTAGTTAACAAGAACCACCAGTGGGGCTGGGTGGGGAGTCATGAACGACTAAGTTTGGGTCATCCTAGGTGAGGCAGGACAAGGGGAAGCAGTTATTTAATTATTATATTTAGTCTTATTTGTTCATCGCCCTCCTCCCTGAAGGGACCTGGGGCGATTTACAGCATATCAACCAGAACAATTTAATATCGATTAAAAGACTAAAAAAATTCAAAATATTAAAAGAAGCTTTAAAAATTAAAAAACAAGATGTTGCAGCTAAAAGGCACTGGGAGGTCAAAGGCACAGTTGTGCGCCGTCCAAATTTTTACTGCCACACTGTGGGCGGAGCCAACGTCATGATGTCATGGGCGGAGCCAATGATGTTGGCAGAGCCAATGTTAAAACCCCCATAAAAATAAGTACACATAAAAATACAAATTAAATAGACATAAAAATACATATAAATACACATAAAGCACATAAAATACACATTAAAATAAGCACACATTAAATAGACATAAAAATACAAATTAAATACACATAAAACACAAAAATGCACATTAAAAATAAATACACATTAAATACACATTAAATAGACATAACAATACATAAAATACAAATTAAATACACATAAGTTGGGAACTCTCTATGAACTGTGAACTTTGTGTAAATATTCTCTCGCTGTTGTGCTGAAGAAAAGCATGTTATGTTTTTGTCACCATTGTAAATAGTTTTTCTGCTTGGAGAAGTTCTTTTCAGTTTGCATCACAAGAACTGTATGCCTGTGTTTTCTTGGGCACGCAACCTGCTGGTCACAAACATGGATGGCAAGGGTGTGGCAGGAGCACACTCCGCTGCTTAAACACTCTGTCAGACTCTCTCCCCCCCCCCCAGCACCAGAATTTCCTTCTTGTCCAGGTTCAGCCTCAGCTTGTTAGTTCTGGTCCACGCCATTACGTTAGCCAGGCAATTGTCCAGGCACCAGACCACCTCCACTGCAGGAGATGTAAAGGAGAGATAGAGTTGGGTATCATCTGCATATTGGTGACACCACACTCCAAATCCCCAGATGAGCCCTCTCAGTGGCTTAACGTAGATATTGAATAGCAGTGGGGAGGTAATGGACCCCTGGGGGACACCCCATTGCAGGGTCCAGGAAGCTGACATCGACTCCCCAAGCTGGATTCTCTGGGAACAACCTTCCAGAAAGGAGTGGAACCACAGTAGCACAGTGGCCCAAACCCCCAACTCAGAAAGTGGACCCAGGAGAATACCACAGTCGACAGTATCAAAGGCCACGGGGAGGTCCAGGAGCACCAGAATAGACGAGGCTCCTCTATCAGCATCATGAAGAAAGTTATCCTGCAGCGCGACCAGCGTGGTTTCAGTGCTGTGACGAGGCCTAAAGCCTGACTGGAATGGATCAGTCAGAATGGTTTTGGATGGATTACAAAAAGGTGTTCGTTAGACTATCCATGAAAGCTAACAATAAAAATATAGCAGTTAGTCTTTAAAGTGCTGCAGTGTTTTTTGTTTTGTTTTGTTTATTTTGTTTTCTGATCTGGATCAACATCAGGAGATGCTTGGGAAGAACGAAGGGAAAAATAGAGTACCACCCGAATGGCAAATGGCACCAAGTTACGAAACCTCAAGCTCAGGAGAGGCACCATATCAAGGTGATTCATGATCAACTTTGCATTTTGTAATAGTCACTGTATCATGGACAGTACTGTTGAACAACATGGGTCATGGACATCAAGCATCAGGGATATCTGGAAGGATTGCATACCTGCCACAAATGGATGAGCTTAAACTACACGGGAAAGCAATGCAGGGAACCAAATCACTTGTGCACACAGTCCGGATATTCAACAATGATATTGTGACGGGTTTTGGAATAGAAAAGTGTGCCATTTAGCAGTGAGAAAAAGAAAATATGTTGAGCCAGAAGGAATTCCATTGTAATGTGCTATCATCATAAGCATCATCATCCTGACTGCTCAGCCCTAGGTCCCATTGACTTCAACCATAATCCTCGATAGCGTAGTCTAGCCGACAAAACTAACATCCTGCAGTCCATTTCTAATACTCCGAATCTGCTGCCCCCTCTGCTCTGAAATGTGAGTGATGGGAGCTGAGGGGTTCATCCATTGTGCCAGCAGGTCAGAAAGAGGAGGCCCAGAAGGAGGCCCTCATGGACCAGGCTGTGGACCCTGACTGGTTTCTGACCATGTGGGTAGAAGCCTGCTTCTGACTCACCTTGGGGCACTTGGGGCTTTGAGGGGCCAGGCTGTGATGTGCATGCTCTTGGTGATGTGTTAACCTGAGTGAGAAACGCGTCATTGCTGCCCCTCTGTTTGCACCAGATGTGGGGCTGGGAGGCATTGACTCCTTGCATTGGAGAAGGAGGTAGGGTCTTTCTCTCTCTCTCTCAGCTAAGCAGCAGAGATGTTGCCATGGAGACTGGCGAGAAAGACCCTTGGCAACAGCTGGCACTCACAGGGAACCCGACCCCTAGTTGGGAAGCAGAAAGCCCTGTCAGGTGACCCATGAGGCCAGGCGTTCTTGTGGTCCCTCCCTCTTCCTGGTGCGTTAGGTGCCTCCTGTCATCCAGGGTGGGGGGCCTGAGCAGAGAACAGGGCAGTGTCTGGCCAGGCCTGCCGGCTCCTTCCTCTTCCCCAAGGGCAAAAGGTAGTGATGGGATGCAACAGGTTCACACCGGTTCACCAGAACCGGTAGTAACTTTTCCCAGTGTCACAGAGAACTGGTAGCAGCTTTTTTGGGGGGAACCACCTTCAGGGCTTACCTTTTCACTGGTTCCCCCACTGTGCATGCACACACAAGAACTGGCCCTAGCAGTCCAACACCTGGAAAGAAACCTTCCTCTATGTCAGAGTTTACCAACCTTGAGGTTTTGGGACTTCAATTCCCAGAAGCCAAAGTCAGTTCCGCAAAGCACTGATCAGCCGATAGACTGACTGAAGCTTCTAAGAATTGACCCCCACCCCAACCCCAATCTTTTATAAATTTTAAGGTTTTGAGATTTTAAATACTATTACTATATAGATTTACTTGTGATTTTAAATTCATGTTGTAGGCCGCCCAGAGTTGGGTTTGCCCGATTGGGGCGGGGTAGTAAATGTGAGTTAATAATAATAATAATAATAATAACCCCCCACCCAGTGGGGGCCTGTGCTCCAGGCTGGGAACCACTGGTCTAGGCCCTTCTTTCTCTCCAGAATGGGAACCGGAAGCGGCTGCCTCGACCAGGGTTTCTGACCAAACTGCAGTGAAAGTGGCCCAGAAGGGCTCTGCTACTGGTGTGTCCCGGAGTTTTGCCTGCCGCCCTTTTTCTCCTTGGGTCCACCCACAGATTTGGGTGAGGAATTGAGTGAGGCCAGTTGGGTTTGGGAGACTGAACAGGCTGAGCTGCCTGTTGGGAGAAAGGCTGGAAGAAAATGTGTCTCTTCCTGCCACCGACCAGAGCACCCGGTTCTGACCCAGATTTCCAGGGATTAGATGTGAGTGTTCTGAGAGGATATTTATAAAGCAATCTGCTAATTGCTACTGTATTAAACGTGTGAAAACAAGTCTGGCTTGAGTGTGAGATTTGGGAGTTGTTTGTCTGAAAAGTGGCAGAGGAGAAGGGGCAGGTTTTCCTCGTAGAGGAGGAGGAGGATGGCTTTCTCCCTCACCCCACCCCACCCCACCCCACCCCCGTGGTCCAAGGTTCAGTCTGGGATCCTTCTCTGCAGCTGCAAGCAGGGCCCCCTGCTGGTCCGTCCGTGGCGGGCCGGAATGCTGGTCTTGCTCTTTCATTTCACCCTCATTTAGGACTGATGTGCTTTTGGTATGCAGGGAATTTGCTCAAGAGGCTGCCAGGTGGGAGGGTGGGTGGTTGGGTGGGCAATGCTCCTCTGCTCAGCCAAGGGTACAGAGGGCAGAGGGCATGTGCCCATGGCTCAAGTCAAAGGACCAGGGATCAGGCTTAGAGCATGCTGTGCATTCATCCTAGCCAAGGGGGATGAAACACGGCACCACTGAGCAATGAACTCCAGAGTTTCCTGGCATTGAACTCTGTGCCTTGCCTTAAGTCACCGGTCTTCAGTGCTGCAATGTGCTCGGCCTTAGGGTGCCATACGGAGATGTGAACACGGGCAATGGCTCTTCCTGCCTGGAGGCTCTTGACCCCCAGATGCTTGCATTGATGGTTAGGAAAGAACCAAAAATTGTTTAGTTCTCTGGAGTTGCCAAGCATATGTAAAAATGAAAGAAGGAAAGACACACCAAATTTGACTGGCAAAGTAAAAAAGTAGGTAACTTCTTCTTTCATGTCCTGATCAAACTCTGGACTTGGGGTTTCCATACATACCAGAAAACCAGGATTGTCCCGGATTCAAGAACAGAAAAATTGTCCCAGCCAGTTTAATAAAAATCATGTTAAAGTCCTGGATTTTTAAAACTTACTGATTGTGTATATGGACTGTTAAAATAAATTTGAGCTCTCGTCATCAAACAAGCAATTTCCTGCCACACTGGAGTTGGAGTATACCTGGAGACAAATCTTAACATCCTCACCTCACACCACTGCCCGATAATTGTGACACCCAGTGTGTTTCCTGGAACTCAGGATGTTAAGAGTTGAGAGTGACAAGACTTCTCAGAAGTACAACAGATCATCTTACAGTAAGAATTAATTGTTGTAAATAAATTCATTTATGTATTGATATATTTAACGTGAAAGTGTTTTATAGCTGTCATTATATTATGTTTTTTTTAAAGGCTATTTTGTAGATAACCTGCCCCTTTTTGTCAAGTATGCTTCTATCCCGGTTTTGTGGGAGAGAATTATGGCAACCCTAGCTGGACTGCCAAATGAAGCCACTTTCTTGGCTTTGTCATTGGCCAAACCAAAGTCCTCATCAGTAGATGTCATCAGCAGACCAGAAAATGAGCTGGATTCTGTACCTCTCTACATTCACACAGTATGTTGTTGCCTGCCAGCAAGTCCCAGCTTGAGCCTGTTGGCCTTGCATTGAGGGACTCTGACCCTGTTCAGCCTATTCAGGGTCTTCCATGGGATGTTGAGCTCCTCAGCCACCTCCTCCTTTCATGCGATTCCTTGCCCAGGGAGCTCATTACGTTTCTCCCTCCTTTTATCTTTTCCTTGGCAGTGGAGCCATGGATGACCAAGACCAAAGAAGAGCAGGAGGTGAATTTGTTGCTTCAGGAATTTTTTTTTACTCATATTTACTATCCCGCCCCAATCGGGTAGACCCGACTCTGGGCGGCTTACAACATAGATTAAAATCACAGGTTAAAACCTTAAAAATTCATAAGAAAAATTAAAAAATTAAAATGGAATCCTCATGATTCCATTGCTTCCGTTGTGATCCAGAGGACCTCTGTGGGGTCAGTGCCTTCTATGAGCTCTGACTGGTTGGTATGGATCAGGGGTGCCCAAACATTTTGGGCTGGGGACTGGTCATGTGGTTCAGGGGGCTGGTCACTATGGCCTGAGGGGGCCCTGGATCTGTCCCCCAATGTGAATTCATCCAGACTGCGAAGCCCTCATCACTCCCGGAAACAGAAGTAAAATGTGCCAGTACTGGCATGTTTTACTTCTACTTCCGGAAGCGACTAGGGCTTTGTGGGCCGGCTGAATTGGCATCAGGGGCTGGATCTGGCCCTCAGGCCATAGTTTGGTCACCCCGGTATGGATGATTTACAGGGCTCAATGCTCTGGTAATGGCAAAGTGAGACTACTTCTGGCACTGGATGTGGGTCTGAGGCTACACTTAGGAAAACGCAGCTAGTGATGGGAGAAGTTCTAATTCTTGGGAATGGATGCTTTGGTGGGACATTTGCTCTGTCAACATCCAGCCAGTGTCCTATGATCAATACCTGCCTTTTTCTTCCAAGGATTCCCTCCCCACCCATCCCCTTTGACCAGCTCTAACTTTTCCACAGTGTGTGGTGTTGGGTTATGCTGCAAGACAAGAAAAGATTTCTCTCACAGTTGTGTGAGTCCTGCAGTTTTCCTTTCAAGACTTCCTTCCAACATCAATGCCTCGTCTTGTCTATGTGAATGATGAGGCCTCACCCAGTTTCTCCTTGTACGTGGTAGCCCCAAAGCCCACCTTGCAGAAGCCTTCAGCTAGCATAGACAACTTGGATCCCCATTTGGCCTCCCTGCCCTCTTTCTCCAGGCCGGAGACAGCTTGACCACAGCATCAGCACAGGAAGCTCTCTGAGACTGACACAGATGTTATCAGGCATCTCCTGTGTCATCCATCTGCTGAGGAAAGGCAATTAGTATGCACTTGATTGGAGATCCATTGAAGGCAACACGAGTGCATGGAGGAAACATCTGTGGCAAACAGTGCATTAAGCCAAGAGCATGCCTTAATGCACTAGCAGCATATTTTTCAAATCAGGCAGGAAGAGAAGGTATTTTATGAAGGCGAGGGGGAGGGAGGGGATGGGACGTTTTGTGCCTCTCCTGGTGTAGATGTCTCACCTTGCAGTAGAAGAATGTCTGTCATAAGGCAGGGATGGCCAACCTTGGCTCTCCAGGTATTCTTGGACTTCATTTCCCAGAAGCCCAACCCAGCACTACAGCTGATCATGGCTTCTGGGAATTGAAGTTCAAGAACACCTGGAGTGCCAAGGTTAGCCATCACTGTCATAAGGCATGGGCACGATGGACATCTAAGAAAGAGAACGATGAGGCAGCCAGATGGGCAACAGACAGAATGGGTTCCAAAATGTTGCCTCTGTGTATCACTGGATCAACCCCAACCGTGTCTCCCTCTTAATGCAGAGAAGCGGTGATTCTTCTTCCCCTTGCTCTGTACCTGGTGGTCTAAGGACCATGGTTACATGTGGCGTCTTGGCCAGGTGCAGTAAGGAATCCAGGCATCTTTTAGGACACACTCACCTAGCAGGGGGCCAAATAAATGACCATCCAGTTCAGAAAGACTTTGCTAATCTTCCTGGCTTGTAGCTAAATGTCCTACTTACAGGAAAGTCCCTCTGCGGGGTTTTCTTCCTTAGACTGCTGATTTCGTAGTCCTGTCTCCACCTGTTTGGTCTCTCTTCTCTTTGTCCAGTCTCTCTTCATGCCTGACGTCAGGAAGTGAGGAGATTTCAGTTTTACACAGCTCAGCCTCCAGTCGCCATCTACAGAGGCAGAGATTTAACGCTGACCTGAACGCTTAAATATATGTGTGTTTGTTATTATTATTATTGGAGGACAGTTCTTTAAATTAGGAGTTCTCAGCCTTTTTAAGCTGGGGGGGCTGGGTCAAGCTCCCTCAGAAGGCTTTGGGGCTTGGATGGCCATTTTGCCCTTCCTTTAGGAGATGTCGAGACCTTTTCTGCTCAAACCACAAAGCCTGGAGGCAAGGAAGGGGCTTTGCCATGAAACCTCCCCATGAAATAAACTGGGTGAAAGTGACTGGAGGGGTCGGAACCCTCTTGCTTCCTTCCACTGCAGCAGACTTAGCATGGCTGGTGGTTCACCCTTCTTGCGCCTCCTAGCAAACATCCTTCTCACCTGGCTGGCCTGATGGCTGATTCAGCTGGATTCTGGCTGTGGCACAGAAATGGGCTTCTTCCAAGGAAAAGCCTTTAGGAGGCCGGCTGCCCAATGGAGGGTGTGTGTGAATGTGTGTGTGTGTGTGTGTGTCTGTGTGTGTGTGTGTGTGTGTGTGTGTGTGTGTGTGTGTGAGAGAGAGAGAGAGAGAGAGAGAGAGATTATGTGCGGGGGGGGGGCAGAAGTGTCCCCCTAGGCTGGGCCTTTCTGCTGCCTGGACAGCTTCTTTTCTGCCTTGTCTTGCAAGGACAAGCCTTGGAGTCAGACCGGGATTGGGTTGGGGGGGGATCATTCTCCCCACCCACCCACACGAGGGAACCTCTGGAGGAACATAGATATGGAGCCCTAGGCTAATACTTCTGCCGGATTTGCCCCAGGTACTTTACAGAGAAAGGGGGCACTTGAGGGTCCTCCTGGCTCTACCGCAGAGCAGAGGACTTTCTGCCCAGCCCGGCCCCGTCCTTTCTTCTTCTTCAGATGCCCCCCCCCGTCCCCCACCACCACGGCAAGCACACACGGATTTCATGTGCCCCAGCCCTTGGGAGAAATCGCGGGGGTCTCAGGCCAGCCCTGGATGAGAAGCCCTGGGGGTCTCCTGGTGCAGGTGAGGGAGGGGGTGCCTCCCCCACGCTCCCCTTGTTGCTGGAGTAGAGCCCATAGCGTTGGGGTGCGCCCACCAGACCCCCCTCCCTTCCCTCATCCTCCTGGGGCCGCGGCCTCCTTGCCCACCTCCCGCGCAGGGGGCAGAAGTCGTTGCGGGGCCGAAGAGGGAGGGTGGGGGGCAGGGAGGGAGGGACCCCGGAGGCCGCGTCGCTCTTTGGCGGGACCTGGTGCGCCATTGGCGGCTCCTTCTTAGAGAAGACGGGAGAGGGACGAGCCTTCCTCCAGAGAGGGGAGGGGGACCTGCCGCTCCCCCTCCCTTTCCCCTCTCCCCCCCCCGCTCGTTTCGCCTCTGCTGCTTTGGCCAGTCTCGGCTGAAGCGCCGCTCTAGACGGAAGGAGAGCCCGGCGCGCCCGGCGCCTCCGACGCGGGAGTCGTGGGTTCGATGCGTCCCTCTCCCCCGCGGGATTCCGCCGCCGCCGCCGGATCAGCCGCCGCCAGAGCCGGGTCGGGAGGGGACGCGGAGCCAACGGAGCCGGGCTCTCGGGGGGCGGGCAGGCAGGGCGGCGGGAGCGCAGCCGCCCCGAGGGCCGCCCCGAAGTGCCACTCCCGGAAGCCGCAGCAACGCAAGAGGTAGCAGCGGCGGCGCCCCCCCCCCCCAACTGCCTCCCCGGGTTGGGCACGATCCGCTGAGAGAGGTGGGAGGCAACTGCGGCCGCTTGTCTGGGCCCTTCGGGAGGTGTTTGTGTGTCTTTGTGCGTCGTCAGAGCCTTCTCCGGCCGGGCCCCTCTGCAGAGCCCTGGGCGGCCCCGGTGGGCGCTGGTTCGAGCCTCGCTCGGGCAGATCCTGAAGCCCAGCGCCAGGTCCTGCTGGACGACAGATTTCTCCCCCGCCCCACCTTCCCGTCCCGCCGCCTCTGCGGTGGCAGCAAGTGGAAGGAAGGAAGGAAGCGGGGGTGGGGCGGCAAGGCGAGAGGCCATGTCCGGCCCGCCGGTGTCTCTGCCCACGACCCCTTCTCCCCTCCTGCGCTTCTCTCCGTCCTCCCGGCGGTTTGTCCCAGAGGCTCCCTTGGAGCAAATTGTGGGGTTCTTTTAAAAGGGTCTCCGAGGAAGGGGGAGAAGAAGCGCAGCCGTCTTGGTCGCCCTCCTTTCCCTCGAGGGAGGATTTTGGCCGCCGGGCAAGGGCGGCTCCAGCCACAGGCGAAACGCGCGTCCAGCCGCCTGGGGCCCCACGAAAAGCCGCTCTGGACGGGGTTGGGCGGGGGGGGGAGGCTGAGAGGGGGGTCGGAGGCGGCCAAGGACCCTCCCTGGCTCTCTCTCTCTCTCTCTCTCTCTCTCTGCACCAGAGGGTGCTTCTTTCTTTCACCCCCCCCCCCTCAAGCGCCTTCGTTCTGCGGCTTCCACAAAGGCTCCCTGGATGAAGGGCCGGAGCGCGGGAGTGGGCCTGGCCGTGTGCGCTGCGCTTTTCTCCGCCCGGCTGCCCTCCGGACGTGGCTGATTAATGGGTTGCTGCAAAGGACGAGGCTATGGAGGGAGGGAGGGGGAGGGGGAGGGAGGGAGAGCGGCGACGGAGGGGGGGGGCGCGGGGCGGGAGGAGGGGCGCTGCCAGTTCCGGATTTCATAGCCAGGGTCGCCTGTGCTCCTCCGGTGGGCCCTGAGCTCCGACGGGCGCCCTTCCTGCAAGGGGTCGCAGAGAGAGAGAGAGAGATCGATCCCCGCTGGCCGCCACCTGAGGAATGACTTCTAGCCGGGAGAGATTCGAGCTCTCCCTTTCCCTGCTTCCTGGGGAGGGTTTCCTGTCGCCCCCCAGGCTGGGAGGGCCCTGAAAGGAGGAAGAAGGTTAATGGGGGCTGATTGGAGGGTCCGGGCAGAGGAAGAGGCCCTGGCCAGGGGGAGGAAAGGGACCCGAAGGTCTCGGACAGCAGGGTGGGAGGGGGCGGCACCTTGAGAGGCGAACCTGAGGTGGAGAAAAAGGGCTCTTCTTGCGTTGGGGTGGAAGAGACGCCATGGGTCTGGGACAGCGGAGGGGGAGAGGGGCACAGATAGAGACCCCCCCTGGGTGCCCCGCCCCCGGAGAGAGAGGGAGAGATAGACACACACACACACACACACACCCCTTCCACCAGGGAAAGGTTTCAGAATGATATGCCAAGCCTCTTGAGATTGGGGACGCCTCCTGCCTAAGTTCACCCCCTCGTGAATGGCGCCTGGGGTGGGGTGGGGTTCGGTCTCTAGTGGGGGTCTGGAGAACAGGCGCCTGGATCACCCCCTCCCCACCCCCAAACTGCCCTGTCCCCTCGGGCTCAGGTACCCTCATCCCTTGGGAGCTCAGCCAAGCGGAGCCTTCCCGACTGCCCTGGGCGGAGGGGGACGAGCGGGTGGGAAAGACCCCCCCCCCTCCATCCGCCCGTGGCCCTTGGAAGTCGTCTGGCAGCATCTGATGCAGGAAGGAAGGAAAGAAAGAAAGAGGGAGGGAGGGAAGCCACAGGTGGGTGGGAGGGAGGGAAGCCGAACAGGCCTTGGGGCCGACAGCGAACCCCCCCTCCCCAAGGAAGGAGGGGGGCCACGGACGCCTCCCTTCTCAGAGCCTTCCGCCGGGTGGAGGCACCGGGCACCCCGTCCCTTCCTCTCCCCACCCCCCACCCCTTCAAACCATCCGTGGAGCTCTGCGGGCGGTCAGGCGTTGCCCCTCCGGTCAAGTCCTCCTGCCCCCACCAAGACCGGGCCTCTGCCTCGTGCCCCCCCCCATGCTCAAGCGCAGGGAAAGGCGGAGACGCCCCCCCACCCCCACCCCCGTCTCTCTGTGTGTTTGTGCTGCTTTAGGCGGTCTTCGTCTGTCGGCGGCGGGTTTCTTCCCGACAGCTGCTCTCTTGCGCTTGCCTTTCGCTTCCAACCTCTGGTTCTCGGCTGGCCCTTAAAAAACTCTCTCTCCCCCCCCCTTCCCGCCCCCCTCCCCCCCCCGCTTCCCTTGGCTCCATCGCACACGGGCATGAAGCGCCAACCCGCCCTCCTCCGGGCCGCTCTGCCTGCCTCCGGGGGCTCCAGCCTCCTTTCTCCGCTTTGCTGAGTCTCTGCGGCAAGGGAAGCAGGAAGGAGGAGGCCCCGTCCCGTCCCTGCCGCCTCCGGGTGTGTGTGTGTGTGTGTGTGTGTGTGTGTGTGTGTGTGTTTCGGGCCAGTGTTTACAACCAGGAACGCAACGTCGAGAGGCACAAAGACAAGAGGCCGCGTAGTAAATACGCCCGCGGTTGCCTGCGCCGTCTCGCCCGCCTGCCCCGCCCCGCTTGCTACGGCAAGAGCTGCGGCAGGCGGGCGGGCGGGTGGGTGGGCGCCATCCAGCCTCGACCCCCACCACACACGCTCCTTCGGGCAGTTTGGGACGGGCAGAGCCACGGGGTCAGGGAGGGGCTGGTGTGCGTGTGCCTGCGTATGTAGGTAGGCACGCGTGTAGTAGGGAACTGCTTCCATTGAGCTAGCCAGCCTCTCCTCCTCCTCCTCCTCCTCTCCGAGGAAGGTGATGTAAAGGAGTCTTCTCCTCCCCTCCCATTAGCCTGCCAACCTGAAGGCGGTTCCGCAAGGCTGCGGAGTACAATTCCATGGATCGGGGCCTGCCTTCCCAGTCCCAGCCTTACTCCCAGGCTGAACGCTCTCCGTGGCTCCCTGGGCAGAAAAGCCTCTTGGCCTCCTGTCCCCCAGAGCCGTGGGTGGGTGGGTGGCCGCCCGCTGAGGCTGAGTCTCCTTTCCCCACAGCCCCCCCCCCAGTGTGTAGCTGCTCCCCCCCCTCTTCCTCTTTGAGTCTTGTCCTTTATGTTTGTTTGCTTAGTGTCGCTGCCTCCTTCGGCCTAATTTTAGGGCCACCCGGGCAAAGGGACCCCCCCCACCCCACCCCAGGTTACTGTTGGAAGGGGCTTGGCTTTACAAGGGCACAGAGGAGGAACAAGAACCCACGCAGACCTCCGTGGGTGGGAAGTGGGGTTAGCGATGGATACTGAAGGCTGTGTCTGTCGTCTCAATTTGTGCTCCCCCCAAAAAAATTAATAATAATTTAAAAAAAAAATACCAGAGGGAACCTCGATAAGCAAAGGGACCGAATGGGCCTTTGCCCTGCCAGCTGTTCTTCGCTAGAGAGGCCAAGAGGGGAGGGGAGGCTGGTGTGGAGAGGGGGGGGCTCAGGGTGAAGAGGAGGCCCCGAGTGGTGCAGAGGGGCCCCCCTCCCCAGGGCTCTTGTGTTGTGTCTGCAGCAACCTTAGGCTGAGGGTGGCGGTGGCAGGGAGGGAGGGTGGCAGCTTTGACTCAGAACTGTTTGTCTGCATTGGGGGGGGGGGCAGAGAGAAGGCTGTGAGTCAGTCTTGGCAGCCCTTGTGGTGCTGAAATGGCCCCATGTTTGCCAGCCAGGCCTGTGGGGTGGCAGCCAGGCCACCTTCAGCATCTGTGGTGGCCACCAGCGTGTGAGACAACTGGCTGCTCTTTGTCTATGGGGCCAAGCCCTGGGTGGAGCGCTCACTTGTGCTCTGGCTGGGAATGGGAGGAGTGGGTGTTCCCAAGAGACAAGGCACGTGGGTTTCCTCTGGGAATGAATCCTACAGGAATGCTACACCCACCCCCACCCCCCGCTAGGCAAGTGTCGCCCCAGAAAAAGTCTTCATGGTCTCTCTGTGTGTATAGGACAGAGAGAGAGAGACTAAAAAGGTATGGGAGGGGGGTTCTCAAACTTTTAAAGCCGTGGGCCAGACTGCCCCCTCAGTGGGCCAGATTGGTGAGGGCTCCCATTAACGCTGCTCTAAAACGTGTCCAAGCTGTCGTAAACACATTTACGACAGCTGCAGGCACATTTACAGATGTCATAAATGCATCTGCTTCCACTTCCTGTGGAAATGGTGGCGGTAACGCAGGCCATGTGAAATGGTACCATGGGCCACATCTGGCCCACAGGCCATAGGTTAAGAACCCCTTGCAGTCAGGTGTTGTTTGGTGCCCTGAACCACCTTGTGACATGTCTATCTATGGAGAGGAGAGCGGCGAGGAGATGGTACCCTTTCACGAGACGTGACTCTTCTGCTTGGGAGGGACCCTGAAGTGCAGCCACATGCTTCTGCTCTTTCAATTTCTGTGCATGGGTAGCTTTGGGTCAAAAAGACCTCCTATGGTGCCAGCTGCTGGTCACTCTGGCCTCCTGAAGAGCATGGCACCGCCCACGGGTGTTGGTGGCAAATGAAGAGTATTTGGGGGCTCCTCGGCTATGACCCCCATCTGGTGCCAAGGGTTTCCCCAAAAATTAAGGGCAGAGTGGAGGCTTCAGTCACCAGGGTCATTTTCACACAGTTTGGCCCGAGTCTAAACCAAAGGGGCACCTTTGAGAATGAGAAGGTGGGCACATCCTCTCTAGCCCCCCCCCCACTAGTCTTGCAAAGGCAACACCCCAGAAGCCTCATGGGCCTGGACCCATTTCTACCCTTCCATCCATCCACCCTTCCATCCATCCACCCTTCCATCCATCCCTTCCTTCCTTCCTTCCTTCCATCCATCCATCCATCTATCCTTCCTTCCTTCTTTCCTTCTATCCATCCATTCATCCTTCCTTCCTCCCTTCCTTCCATCTATCCCTTCCCTTCCCTTCCCTTCCTTCCTTCCACCGTTTCCTTCCTTCCTTCCCTGCCTCCTTCCCTGCCCTGCCACAGTGCTGCATCTCAGAGTGGAAATGAAGTCCTCTATCTCATCGTTCTGGTTTCCAGGTGGCCAAAAGAGTTTTGCTGATGACATTAGAGGGCCACAGACAGCTTCCTACGGCTAGTCCAAGCTCCAGTGGTCATTACCAAGCAGACACTGAAGAGATCTGTAAGAGAAAACCCATTGGTCACACTCCAGTGGAGTGGCTGCAACACCACGAAGTCCCCCTCGCCGGCTTCTTCCTTCTCATGGAAGGCCACCATTCTAAGTTGCCAGGAAGAATAACCTGACTTTTCAGAAGCCACCCAGGGCATGGACACTGGTTAGGCTACTAGCAACTGGCACTAACAGGCCCTGAACCAGTTGACTGTTCCAGCCTTCCCATCTAACCATGTAAAAAACAGAAGGCTGTCTTGTTAGGAACAGCTGCAGCTCCACCTGTCCCCTCCTGAAGGATATGCCGATGGCGCAAAGCGTTCCCTGCAAGCTCGCCACCCTTTATGGGCAGGTCATGGCAGAGCATTGCACAGTTTACAATTATGAATGTAAATGAACTATAAGAAAGATTCAAAACAAATTAAAATGTTAAAACAATTAGACTATTTTTGACCTGAAGCAGGATATGTCGATAGTGTTGTCTCGGCTATTTACTAGATCTTATTTTGTACAGGTGGGAATAAGTGACTTCCATGTGGTCCTGCCCGAATCTTGTCTTTGGCACTGATCCATTCAGCAAGGTGTGCTGATTTTGCTCTCCAGCTTTTTTTGGTTTAACTTGAGAGGTGTTCAGAAAACCTTTTTTCATTTTTAGTCCGTGTCTGGGACAGTTTTTCCTAACCTTGGTTTTGGGACTTCAATTTCCAGGAGCCTAAGTCAGTTCTCCAAAGCATCAATTAGCTAATGCGCTGACTTAGTCTCCCTGTGGGGCCTGAGCCCCAAGTTGGAAACCCCCGGCCTAGGAGGTTGGTGTCCATATGGTTTGGTGCTTTATTACCTTATCTTGCTCATTATTTGCTAGCACCTCTCCATGTGCTTCTGGAAGGAAAATGGCAGCCAGATGATAGACTTTTTCTGTGGGGGTAGGTTTCAGGCAGCCAGTAATAGTCCTACACGATTCATCATGAGCTAAATCCACTTGTTTGGTGTCTGCTGATTTCTACCATACGTCGCTGGCATAATCCTCTGAGGAACAGCACAGGGTCAAAGCTTTTGTTCTTATTGTGTGCCCCCCACCCCACCCCTTTCTTACCTAGTCAGTTTCCTAAGTGTGTTATTTCTGGTGATGGGTTTCTGTTTGGTGTTTAGATAATTGTTTTGGATCTGTCAGGGTCTGATCCAGAATGATATCCAAATACAATACTGTCTTGCTGAGATGAGGGACCATCATCAGGACAAACAAATGTTGCCCTAGAGCGGCGATGGAGAACTGTGGCACTCCAGCTATTCATGGACTTCATGTCCCAGAAGCCCAAGTCTCTGTGAATCCACACAAATGGGTTTGCTGTGTGTCCCATTCATGTGGAATCACAGAGACGTGGGCTTCTGGGAATTGAAGTATACAAACAGCTGGAGTGCCAAGGTTCGCCATCATTGTCCTAGAGAATTCAAATTGGGTCATATAAATGAGATGGGAAATGAGATGAAAATGTGGCTTGGTGGGCAAGTATTAAGAATCCAAGCTTTCCACTCTTTCTGCATCTCTTGAGATGGAACCACCTTCAAAGACCTTGGGTTGGGTTGGTCTTGAGCACCAGTCCGTTGATGCACACACGTCTCAGGCTAAGATGTCCCAGAGCTTCTTAGGCACATGGCCTTTTAGACTGCAAATCAGAGACTCCTCAATCTAGCAAAGCTGCCAATAACTATAGCCACCCCCACCTGCCCCCAAAGTTACTTCCTCCAACTCCAGAGGATCGTTCTTTGCGATCTGGAGCATTCCTTCAGGGGAATGGAGCTGTGGTTGGCCATAGATTAGAAGGGGATTAGAAGGGGAGCAATTATGGCCTGGTGGCAGAAGACTTTGCATCGTCCCTTCATGCTACATTCTGGCTTTTCAAGCCCAGCTGCTGTGGTCACCTCACTCAGGCAAAGAACCCGTGGGAGATCTTGTACTACAGGTTGACCTCAGGTGCTCACCTCAGGCCACGTGTGAAGCAGGCTGGACCTCCCTCCTGACTCTCTCTCTCTCTCTCTCTGTATCCTTTCTCTTCTTCCTGGGCAGGTGTCAAAGATCTGCTGGAAGACTCCTGAAGTGATGGCCCTGGGGAAGGTCTGGGCATCTTCTTCTCTCTCCATTGCCAGTCTTGGGATTTTCCTCATGGCTTATGCTCTCCCTGCTGAAGGGTAAGCTGGTGAGAACCTAGGGAAGAAAGAAGGTGGGTGGGGTTTGGCCTTCCCTTCACAGACACCCTTCTTGCTGGGCTGGGAGGGGAATCCTTATGAGATCAAGATAGAGGAATCCCATGGCTAAGTCAGGAAGAGGAAGCTCCTTCCTTCCTTCCCTCCCATCCATCATTTCCTTCCTTCCTATCCATCATTTCCTTCCTTCCTTCCCATCCATCAGTTCCTTCCCATCCATCAGTTCCTTCCCATCCATCAGTTCCTTCCTTCCTTCCAACATCTCACCTCTTCTGACACCCCCAATTATCTCTGCAGTGCAGGCAATGGGGGACTCTGTCCATCCACCCCCCACCCCCGACAAAGCTTTTTAACCCGACTGGCTTAGAGGAAAAGAGATCTAGGGCATTTGCCACAGAAATCCTTGTTCCCTCGGTCTGGCTTTGCTTTTCATTTCTAGCAGGGCTTGATGGATGAGGTCTGCCAGTCTTGAGGCTCTGCAGGTCAGAACTAAACACTACAGACTTTATTGAGCATCTTGGGACAATAATAAAGCAAAACAAAAGGCCAAAACACAGTCTCCCCTTAAAGGAGAACTGCTGTAGTCCAGTGTGACATTCTGGGGATCAACCCTCTTTTGGCACTGGAATAAAACCAGCAAATCCATGCCCCAGATATAACCCTCCTACTGCCCCAACACCAGTGCCAAGGGAGTCTGAGCTCTCTGCAGAGAACTGGTTTTGTCCTACTTGCCTGTTTTCTGCTTGCCACGGAAGGGGGCGGGTGGGCATCCAGGCCAGAGGCTATTCCCCCACCCACCCCCCAATCGGTTTGGCAGGGAGTGAAGCATTGAAGCCACCAGGATGCCCCTTCCTCCTCCTCCTCAGGGAGAGTCAAGGCTGCCCTCCCTCTACCACCGGTGCTACTTGGTCTGACTAACAATCCCCCTCTCTGGGGTCTGGACCCAAAGGAGGGAGAGCTCTCTGAGGCAGGCAGGGAGCAAGCCAGCCAAAGAGTTGGAGCAAGGCTGCTCCAGACCTGGGGGTTCCTAGAGGGAGATTCCTAAGAGGAGGCTGAGCAGGCAAGAAAGACCCATTTGTCTGCCTCCTTTGAGCATTTGGAGGGCAAAGTGGAAAGGAGGGCGCAGGAGGAGGAGGAGGAGGAAGAGGAAGAGGAAGCACACAGAGAGCCCTGGTCATCTCCTAGCCTACATGGTGTGTGGTTACCTTGGAGGAGGAAGGAAGGAAGGAAGGAAAGGAAGGCTCCACAAAGGCTCCCTACAAAGCCCTCTCCTCAGTGGGTGGAACCTACATTGTAGGCAGGGCCTATGTCATGGGCGGAGCCGATATCGTGGGCGATCTAGTCATGCCTGCCCTATGGCCATGTATATACCTGCAAACACAGGCAGCACTGGCTCTTTGGCTGCAAATGGAGACGAGCACTGCACCCTAGAGTCGGATATGACTGGCTTTTGAGCAAGGGAGACCTTGATCCCCTTGCAGGGACAAAACCTGACGTCAAATTTGAATACCAATCAGGGATCTTCTGTTATTAGGTAAAGGTTGCCCTTGCTCGAAAGCCAGTCGTTACCAACTCTAGGGTTCGGTGCTCATCTCTGTTTATAGCCAAAGAGGCAGTGGACTTGATCCCCCCCCCCCCGGCCGCCTCTCCTCTGAGTGGTGGCATCTCTCCTTCGTTCACTTCTGAGAAGAAGAGACCTCTCAGGCGTCATGCTTGGCATTGGGGTTGTCATGGTGTGTAGCGTCAAGGGCTACAACCAATTTTCCACCAACCCCTGAGTCTGTTATCCAAAGGAAAAGTGTGTGTGTGTGTGTGTTTGTGTGTGTGTGTCGCCCCGTCTGTCCTCACATAGTCCAAGGTAGAGAAAACAAACCTCGACCAAGCAAGAGACATTTAGTCATCCACTTCAAGGTCAGAATGACCGGAGAGCCGAGGGGAGGGACCAGACCAAGCCAGCACCAGGCCCTGAACAACCCCCTCCGCCAAGCTGGCCTCCTCTCCTCGGGGGCTTTCCAGACGCACTTTTAGGGCATGGTTCCCCCCCACACCCCCCCCTAAGAACAGTGCCCCGTAGGTTCCCTCCAGGTGGTGCCTAGCCTTGAGACGCTGGAGGTACCAGAGTCAGAGCACAGCTGAGGAGCAACTGAACTTCAACAGACTCCACTGAGACAATAGCAAAGGGAAACAAAAGGCAAAAAAAACCCAGTCATGCCTCCGAGACGAGAGAAGGGGGGGGCAGCCACAGAGGAGAAGCACATCTGGAGCACAAAACCCAGAATGTTGCATTTTTTGCTGGAATAAACAACAACAATTTCCCCCTCCCCCCCTAGGGTAGTTGGGAGGCAGCCAAGGGAATGTGGTCCTGGTAGGAGGGTCTCTTGGGCTTCTCTGGTGGCCCCTCTGAGCTCAGGTGTTAAGGAAGGGGGCCCTAACCAAAGTCCAGGGACAATTTGAAGCCTTGGCAGGTTGTGCCTGGTGTGGGTGTGTGGCTTTGTGGGGTGGCTGGGTTGAAGACGATGCCTCCCTCCTCCTCCTCTGCAGCGGAGAGACCTACTCTGATGCATTTCTCCTCCTCTTCCTTACCTGGCAGACTCGCTCAGAAACACGGGCCAGATATTATTGACGATGATGGCAAGGACAATATCACCATCTTCACACGCATCTTGGATCGGCTCCTGGATGGCTATGACAACCGGCTGCGGCCTGGTCTTGGCGGTCAGTCTCTTGTGCCTACTTGTTCATGGAGATGCCCTTCGGTCGCCTGCTGCTAGTCCTTAATTCCCCACCCGGGGAGAGTAGTGGGTCGTTTCTTCTCAAAGCTGCCTCTCCTCCTGTCAGAGGGAGGACAGTCCCCCCATTGCCCTTATGGGGCTGGCCTTTGGCAGTGGGCCGGGGGTTGGGAAGGGAGCCCATGGGCACAGGAAGCAGGCCTTGAGTGGCACCCCCCCACACACACACCTCTGGCTTGCCTCGTCTTATGCTGCCCACAAGCTTCCTTTCTGCCCATCAATCTCCCTGCCATCCCCAACCAAAGAGCTCAATGGCAACATACGGGTGTGATGCCGGCACAACGCCAGGCTCCCGGCTTACAGCCTGATGCTGCTGCCATGGCAACACGGCTGCTGATGAAAGAGAAACGGGGGGGGGGGGGGAAAGAGGCTGAGAATCAGCAAAGAAAGGGGGCTGGTTCAGCTTTGTGAAAGAAATGGGCACATTTCTCAGGGGCAGAAACTTGAGCTGGCCTGGAGCTCCCGCTGGGAAGGTCTCTCCCGTATTTCCACCTTGCCCCGCACGGCTGCGTCGGCCTCCACACGTGATGCCTGGCAGGGAAAGGGAAATGGGATCTCCTCCTAGCAAGAGGAATTCCTCCCCACGGGGGTTTCCCTTCCCTTCTCCTCCTCCAGTCTGATCCCGACTCCTGACCGTCAAGGATTCTGTCCCTCCTTGCTCACCCTGGAGCAGGGCCAGCATCTTGGTTGGGGAGACTCTTGAGTCGGCAGCAAAGGCTGAGCCTCTCCGGGGAATTCCCTCCTCCTGTGGGGGGGGGGGCAGGAGGAAAAGTGCAGCTCTCCCTCCCCACCCACAAGGGAAAGAGGTCAGACGGGCTGGGGGAGAAGGCAGCCCCCATTGGGTACTGGGAGTGGACCTGGTTTCCCCTGGTATCAGTGGGGAGATCCCTTGCCCTCTGAGGTTTCCTGTTGCTGCATCCCTTTGGGGCATCACACACAAGTGTGGCAGTGCATCCACAAGCCCCCCCCATCCCAGTCCATGTGTTCCTGTGCTCAAGAGAAGGCAGCTGCCATGGGTGAACAGGTCAACGTCAGCTTAGGCGGCAGGAGGCTTGGCTGACCCTGGTCTGACTTTGTAGGACCCGCGTTCAAATGACCTCATCTGGGCCTGGTTTAAACAGGGAGCAAAGAAGACTCTGTGGAGGAAGAGGCTGTGGATGGGGAGCAGGAAAAGAGGGGGGAGGGACATGAAGCCTTCACTGGCTGGGCTGGAGCCCACGCCGAGGTCTTCTTGGCCATCCTAAGTCCTTGGGCTTGGCCTCGGCCCCTGGAGCAATTACCTTCTTCTTTGGTGTCCTAATCAACACTCGGACTCCCAACATGGAGCCACTTTCTTGGCTTTGTCGTTGGCCAAAGCCGAGCCCTCGCCCAGTGGATGCCTCTGACGACCTGAAGCTCCATAACCGAGAGGAGGAGAGAAAGCAGCAGAGCTGGGTTTTGGCAGGGGGAACGGCCCGCGATGTGGCTGGAGGGTCCTTTGCTAAAACATCTGGTTGTGATACCACTGATACCAGGGGAAACCAGGTCCACTCCCAGTGCCCAATGGGGGCTGCCTTCTCCCCCTGCCCGTCTGACCTCTTTCCCTTGTGGTGGTAGTGGTGTGCCAAGTGTCAATCAAGTAAAGGGGAGACCTTTAGCCCCTGGTTCTACCCGGCAGGCAGCAGGACCAGCAGGGACTTGAGTGGCTCTCACCCATCCATACCTGAGCACCAGGTGGGCGGGAGGCATGCCAATAGGTTCTGGTGGGGATGGAGACATCCATTGGTCAGAGCAGGATGTGGGGTGTGTCCAGTCCCCCCCCCCCCAATAACTTATTTATTTAGAGAATATACATCCTGCTTTCTCTAGGCATCTGTCAGCATGTTGTTTTATTATAAATTTTTCTGACTGCACTTTTAAATATTGTGTTGTGGTTTTAATTGTTACAAATTGTTCTGAGCGATGCGCAGAGACCACAGAGGCTTTGCATGAATTCCTGAGTTAGCACAAAATAGAGGCTGGAGCCCGCAGGGTGGTTTGCAGAAGATTTGAGGATGTGGGTTTTTGCATAAGATGGTGAGCAAACGGCTCCCTTCCCCCTCCTCAAATGGCATGGCCATAAGCCTCCACGCCCACCTCCTTGGATGGTCAGATGTCCAGTCAAGATGGGCACCTTAACACCTGATGTGTCCTCCTATGACCTCTGTAGGGAGGGACCATCTGTGGGGTGGGGGTACCAGGAACAGCCCATTGGGCTCCCTTGGCTGTCTGGCATGGACTGATTTGAGCCAGAGCCCTCAAGAGAGAGAGAAGAGAGAGCCATCCTTGGGCGAGAGGGTCAGGAGCCCAGGGAAGGGTCAGCTCCACCACCACCTCCAGAGGCTGCCGCCGGGAAGAAGTGCTTGGTGAAGGGTCACCTTGTGGGTGTGATTCAGACTTGCAGGGAAATAAATAAACCTGCCCCCAAGCAGCTCCTGCAAACAGATCGTGCCCTTGACAGCGACATTGAACACACTCTCGCCTTCCGGTGCTCTAGAAGAACCATCTCCTCTGAACAGCTGGAACTGGAAAACTGGTCCAGAGAGGAGGAGAGGCATTTGGCTGCAAAATGGCTTTGCCCATCAAGGCAGGCAGGCAGGCAGGCAGGCAGGCAGACACAGTAATACCTCGGATACCTCGGATAACGTTTGCATCAACGTTAAGCAACCTGGAGGGGGAGAATTGGATCGAATAACATTAAGGTCCTATGGGATGGATCGGATGACAACCGCTAAAGCCTGTGCGGTTACAATGTATCTCTATGGAACTTAAACGTTATCCGATCCATCCCATAGGATTTTAACATGCATCGGATAACACTAACAATCGGATAACACCAAGACTTGTGGAACCACACACACACACACACACACAGCGAGAGAAGTGTCTGGGAGCCTGGTATGCAGAGCCATGAGGAGGAGGAACCAGCAGTACGTGTGTCTAGAATAATGATTTCTTGAGGAATCAGTTGGAGGAAAAAAAAGAGCTAGCAGAGAGTAAACGAGAGAATCAGAAATATGATGGAAGAAGTCCAAATGTTTAGCATCTTTCTCTCTCTCTCTCGCTCTCTCTTCCACCCTTACCTTCCACGTCTCCACCACTGGACTAAGAAACCAGCAGGTGGTGAAGAACAACCCAAAGGAAGGCATCACCAATGGTGGTGGGGGTGGGAGGAGTCCCCCCCCCTCACTTCTGCTGCTACAAGGAAAACTCAGTCCTGCTGGGTTTCCAAGTCAACCTTGAGTGTGGCAAGAACTCTTGGCCACTGAGGCTGTTGCAAATGCCTGCCCCAGGAAGACCCCAGGAAGAACCCATGGGTGGTGCTGGTGTGGCGGGTGTGTGTGTGTAGGACCACATGGCCAGAGGCTTCCTCCTGGGCAGGCCACTCTGTGTGCCACCCTCCCCCCCCCCCAGCTGCTGCTCTGAATCCCAGCTGGAAGAGAGCTCCTTTCCCGTTCTTTCCATGTCATGTAGCATTAGCCATAGCAGGCATACTTTGGCAAAGGAGGATGCCGAGAATTAATTTGCAAATCAGAAAAAGTGGATGTGATTTGCAAAAGAGACAGAAGAAGTGCAAGTGCAGGAGGAGGCAAGCGGGCCACGGGGTGGGGAGCAAGCAGGGCAGCTGAGGCTGAGCAATGAGTAAGAAGCCTGCCCTTGATCTTTGCGCTCCAGTTCTGCATTGCTCAGAATGGAGGCTCCAGTATTTGAGGCCAAAAGAAGAAGAGGGGTGGGTGGGATCAGGGCCTCGGTGGGCAAGGGGGCGGCGGCAAAGGACCACTAGGACAAGCCCACAGTTGCCCTCCTCCCTCAGCTGGGCCACAGAGGCCCCCCACCCCAAATCTCTGGACTGAGCCTTCCTTTCTGCACAGCCAAAGAAAGGATCCTGTGGACCCTGGAAGTCTCCACATCCAGACATCGGGGCCTCAAGGGGAGCTAGTTTGACACCTCGACTTTTGCTGCAGGGGAGAGGCAGGAACGTGGCTATTTCTCCTTCTCCCTTCAAGTCAAGAAGGCCCCTCAGTCAACACTTGGGGGGTGTGGGGGGTGGGGGTGGACTTCCATCCGTCATGTCCAAAGCCACCTAATAGTAATGGAATTTTAAAAACAGAACTTTTATAGGGGCCTCTAGAAACATCCTTTCCTTAGGTGGGTTTTAATCAGATGATTATGTGCCATTTGTTTTTGTTTAAAAAAATTGGGGGAAAAATCTGGGTTTTTCCCTTAGGGTTTTTTTGGGGGTTTACAGACGAGACTTTGTTTATATAGGATTGAAGGGGGGGGGTGTCCATTGAGAATCTGATTTTGTATTTCACCTCCTACAGCGTGTGACTCACTACGTTGGGTGGCCTCTTGGTTCTATAAATAAAACAATTCACAAATAAACCTGGGCCAGTTCTCAAAGTCACTGCTACTTTCTGGCTTGGCTTGGGCTTTCTGTGACGGGATGTGTGCACGTGTGTGTGTGTGTCTGTGTGAAGCAGTTCCTGGTGTGAGCTGGGGCGTCTCTAGGGTGGGGTTTTGTGCCTGGGGAGGCTAACAGGCACTGGGAGATCCAGAGCCCCAAGGAAATCTAGAGGCACCAGAGAGGCCCCTTCCCATCTTCTGTCCATCTTGCACTTAGACAACTGGCTCTTTGCCAGCTAACAGGGGGGGCGTTGAGTGGGACCTCGCTGCCCCCCCCCAATGCCAGGGAGGTAGACCTCAGATATGGGAAGCACCCGCTCTGGAAATGCAAACAAACTGTAATCGCATTACTTTCGTGTGTCTTCCAGATACAGTGACTGAAGTCAAGACAAACATATATGTGACAAGCTTTGGGCCTGTTTCGGACACAGATATGGTAAGTGCTGGACTCCAAAGGGATCCTTTTACCTGGGTGGAGAGAAGGGATATGGGGAGAAGTGGCCAAGAGGAACAGCAAAGAGACCCCAAGGCATCATACGTTTAATTTTAACCCGAGTTCTTGTGAATGCTCCTGCCAACCTAGCAGTTCGAAAGCAAGAAATTGCAAGTGGATAAATTGCAAGTGCGCTCCGGTGTCTAGTCATGCCTGCCACATGACCATGGAAACGTCTGCAGAAGCCGACAGCGCTGGCTGTTTGGCTTAGAAACAGAGATGAGCACTGACCCCTAGTGTTGGATACGACTGGCTTTCGAGCAAGGGGAACCTTTACCTCTTGTGAATGCAGGGGTCTTTGTGAATGCTTCTTCCAGATGGACAGAGCAGCCTAGTTAAGCCGCAGTGAAGTGACGCCGGTTATACAGGAGGGCAGGAGGGAATGAGATACAGAAAATGAGGGTTGTGGGGTTTCGGCTGGTCACAGACTTTCAAAGGTTTGGGCGTCACAAACTTCCTGGAGGGTCCGATGCTCTCCAAGGTCCTGAAGCTGCTTCCAAGACAGGGTCTGTTTTTAGAAGGAGCCAGAAGTGACTGTTTGGTCTCTTAATCCTGTAGGAAACGCACTTTGGTTATACACGGTGGACAAACCTTCGTTGATGAGCTAATTATATAATTACTAATGGCCCCCAAAAGCCCCTCTTTTTGTTTAAGCTACACGAGATGGAGCCGAGTCTCTTCATGTATTCTTGTCCAGCTTTTTTCTCTCTGGGATTTTCTCTTTCGCCATCAGTTTTGCGCCATTGAAACCTGGAAACTAAACTGACGCATGGCCTCCTGGCTGAAGCCTCACAGAGCAGAATGAGTGAGAGAGAGAGAGAGAGAGAGAGAAAGACTCATGGCTCTATCTACTACGGGCATTTCGTTCCTTCAAAATGTTGGGCAAAAATCAAATCAACGAGTCCAGCCGGTTGGAAAGCAATTAGTGTTTTGTAATATCCCATTTTGATGCGTTCCCCCTTCAAGGAGCCCTTTATGGCTTCTCCCTCTGGGGTGAGAGGTTAATTCAATGTCAGTCCATGGATGGATGCGGGCCGGGGTGGGTGGGCGGTTTGCAGCTTCTAATTTGGCTCGGCTTCCCTTTCTTACCGTCAACATCTCCCCCCCTCTCTCTCTTTCTTTCACACCCAAGAGTCTTAATGTATTCCACCATCCGAGCCTCAGGGAGTATCTCATAATTACTTCTAAGGTGGAGCATATTTGATTAAGGGAGCGTGTATAATGAACTGTGGAGAACAGAAATGGAGAGGGAAGGTATTGTCTGTAGTGCGATTCACCTATCAGTGCTCCACATTCCGAGACACAGAAGATGGCGGGGGGGGGGAGAGAGAAAAACACAACCCACCCACCGCCCGCCCACCCACGTCTTGGCTTTAGTTCTGCCTATTTGATCCATGGAAACTACATTTGTTCCCACTTGCTTTGGGAGACACCCTCTTCGGGAAGGGAGCAGCCAGGGAAAGGGGCAGAGAGCCCCGGGGAGGGGGGACCTCCGTGGGTGTGAGAACTTCACGCCTGCCCCTGCCCTGGACACCCTGTTTCTTTGGGATGAGCTGAGACAGGGAGGGAGGGAGGGAAGGAGCATTGCTTGGTTGGCCAAACAACTTCCCATGAACCCACATGCCCCATTACTCTCCCCCATTCGTCTTGTGCAGAAGCCTCAGACACTGCTGGATTGTGTAGGGCAGGCATTCGCAACCTACAGCCTGGTGGCTGGATGTGGCCCACGGAGCCATTTCACGTGGCCCTCCACCCCCATTGCCACCACATGTGGTGGAAGCACTGAAAATGCACAGAAAATGCAGCAAAAACACACTGAAAATGCACAGCAACTTGCAAAAAATGTGCAAAAATGCACAAGAATATGCATGAGAACTCAGGCAGGACCATGTGGCCAGTGTGCTCAGCCGTCCAAGGGTTCTGTTGTCCGTCCCAGGTTCCTTCAGTAAAGAAGTTATTTTGCTGACCCTGTTCTTCTGGAGATCCTCCCCCCCCTCCCAAACCAGGTGCCTTGACTTCACCCTCCCCTCCTCAGCTGAACTCCAGTGTGTGGAGCAGCTGGATTGAAAGCCGGCTAGGAAACCTGTAGTGTGGGTCTGTCCAGGGTGTGTGCGCGCGCGCGCGTGTGTGTGTGTGGTGGGAGAGAGGGAGGCTGAATTGGAGCAGAGCTTTAGTGCCTGACTAGCCAACAGGCGAAGGCATTGCTGAGAAAGGTGGAATAGTGGAGAAGGAGCTTCATCAGCCGGCAGGGAAAGGGGGGGAGGGAGGGAAAGGCAGCCACCGTCGCCACCATGACTGACTACGGCAGAAAGGCCAGCAAGGCCGGAAGGAGTGAGTCAGGGCTGGGTGGCATCCGAGTCTTATCCCGCTGGCATTGTGTTCAGCCTCCCTCCCTCCCTCCCTGGCCCCAGGCCCCTGGCGTGGCTGTGGCAACTGTGGCTCACGGAGGAACTCGGCTCCACAAGGGTGGCCAGAAGTTGCTGCAGAAAGAGAGGTCCAAGCCAGCTCTCCTCCTGGCCCACCTGGGCAGGTTCTTCTGGTTGAGTTCCAGAGGCCAGAGAGCCCACCGGGAAGGTCTCTAAACTCTTCTGTTGGGGAATGAATGGGGAGAAGGTCTTACCATGGCAGACCTTGCTCTATCCAGGAGGGAAAGTTGTGTTGCTTGCAGGGATCTCTGACGGTTTCCTATTCACATGGCCATCCTTGCACAAATGCTTCATTAATTGTGTAGCATCACTTGTGGTGAAGTAGGGAATCAGTCAAGCTCTTTTACTGTGGTGGCTTAGTGGTTAGGATCCAGAACTTGACACTGGAAGGTTGGCAGGCCAGCAGTTTGAGTCCCGAGTGCTCCATGACAGACAGAGTGAGCTCCTGCTGTCTGTCCCAGCTCCTGCCAACCTAGCAGTTCAAAAGCAAGAAATTGCAAGTAGATACATAGGTACTACTTTGCTGGGAAAGGTAACAGCATTCCATGCACTCCAGCAACTAGTCGTGCTTGCTACATGGCCACAGAAACGTCTATAGACAGCACTGGCTCTTTGGTGTAAATGGAGATGAGCACTGAACCCTAGAGTCGGATATGACTGGCTTTCAAGCAAGGGAGAACTATCCATCTATATTGACTCTATATTTCACATACTGTAAACTATCAGCACACACACACACACACACACACACACACACACACACACACACACACACACACACACACACACACACAAATAAAAGGTTGGAATTATATATATATTAAAATTCATAAACATTATGGTCAGAGAAAGGTTTGTCTTCTCTTTACTTCACTAGCGGCCTTGTCCTAACGGTCAAGAATCATCTCCTGCTTTTTGCCAGCACTGCATAAACTTAACAACATCTTGTCTAATTGCATTTAGCAAGTAGCGAATAGCACGTTGATGTTCCTATGACCCTGAGGAGCATGACCTCAACTCAAAGTGACATTTTGCAAATCGAGTGGATTATGTTCATGAGGACTAAAATATATCTCGTAAATAAGTCACACTGTATATCTCACAATGCTGAAAAATGTAATATAAACATGGTTTCATTCCCAGGTGTTATTTTGTTATATAGGGTTTTTTTTGGTATTTTAATTCCATTTTGTTAGAGTAAAAGTATATCATCCATCTACAGTGGTGGGTTATCAAAATCTTCGCTACCCCACCATGATGTCATCAGCGTTGTGGGCATAGCCAATGTCAGGACGTCATTGGCGGAGCAAAAAAATTTTTTAAAAAAAAATCTGCGCATGCGTCAAACCTTTGTTTGATTCATGTGCAGTTATTTTTTTAGTGCGCATGCATCAAACCTCTATTTGATGTATGCATACTAAAAAATAGAACTGCACATGTGTCAAACAGAGGTATGACATGTTCCCAGTTCTGGTCAGCCATTTTGGCTGCCCGGAAATACATTTTTGGAGAGGGCCCTGGCGACCCCTCCTGATGGGGTACTACTGGTTCGGGCGAACCGGTCCGAACCAGTAACATCCCATCACTGTCTATTTAGAAACTGCTACCTTGAGTGGTTTACAACTACACGAAACAATATAACACTAAAATATAATATTAAGCTCAGGCCACAGTATAAAGGATACACTAATGGATTCCTTCTGTTCCGCTATAAATGCTTCTTTAATCAGTTTGGCTTTCAGGAACTTTTCAGCTACAACTGTTCTCTAAACAGTTTAATGTTCAGAAACTTGAGTGCACGAGGTCAGAGGCCTCCACTCCAGAGGACGCCCCGTTCCTAGTTAAAGATTTACTAGTCTCTCTTATTACAGGTTAGAACTTCCCCACTTTGTGGCAAGGTATTTTATTAACTTTTATTCCAGGGTACACAGAAAGAGCCTCCTCGAAGATGGTGGTATTTTTGAACTACAGTCGGGCGCACCCCGATTAACAGCAACTTTGTGTTTCTGACTAATCTTTCTCACACTAGGTCAGGCAGAATGAACTCACCAAAGGGTGCCTTCGTGATGGCATTTTCACGTCTAGCCTAGACACGGGAGAAGAACTTTTATTCCCACCAGGTGGCAGCAATGAAGTATTAACTGTATTTCCAACTAATTTTGATACACTAAATACCAAGGGTTCCCTTCCACATGTGCTGGCACACAGGTGTCCACCTGCCCTACCTGTCTTGAGAACAACCAGAGCGTTTAGGCATCTCCCTCCAAGCAACCTTCCTGCAAGGGAGATGCATCTGGGTTACTTCTGTCTTCTGCCTCCCAGCTTCATGCTCATATGGACAGACAGACAGAGACAGAGAGTTGGCTTTGAGGAGTTGACTGGGTCAAGAGCTTTTGATTTTGCTGTTGTTTCATAGGTTTTGCTCTTTGCTGCCTCTGCAGTGGAAATGCATGACCACTAATTCTTCCCTTCCCTGGCAGGAGTACACCATTGACGTCTTTTTCCGGCAGTCCTGGCATGACGAGAGGTTAAGATTTGACGGTCCCATGAAGATCCTGCCCCTCAACAACCTGCTGGCTAGTAAGATCTGGACGCCAGACACCTTCTTCCACAACGGCAAGAAGTCAGTGGCTCACAACATGACCACACCCAACAAATTGCTCCGGCTGGTAGACAATGGGACCCTCCTTTACACCATGAGGTTAGCACAAGAACCTCTCCCCCCCCCCCAAGCCAGTGTCTCTTGTCTTTTCCTGGCACCCCATGAGAGACAGATTGCTTGAACCTTGACCTGAAAAGGTGTGTGGCATCATTTCTCCAAGGGGGTGACAACTGGGGCACCACAAAGCTCAGTCCAGTGCCCAAGGCTCTTCAGCATTTTCATTAATGGCTTGGAGGAGAGAAGGTAGGGAAGACTTATCCAATTTGCAGATGACACAACATTGGGTAGAATTGGAAGACAGGGACAGGGATAAGTACAAAGCTTTACACAAATGCCAGTTACAAGACTGGGCAAAACTTGTCTCAATAATACAACAAGTGAGAAGGATCTTGCTCTAGATCACATGCGGAATCTGACCCAACGGTGCGATGTGACTGCAAAAAAAAAAAAAAAAAGGCTAATGCTATTTTTAGCTTGCATTAACAGTAGAGACATCACATTGCAAACAAAAAATCTCATAGTCAAAGCAATGGTATTCCCTGTGGCAATGTATGGTTGTTAGAGCTGGACCATAAGGAAAGCTGAGCGCAGAAGAATGATGTGGTGTTGGAGGAGAGTTTTGAGAGTTCCCTGGACAGTGAGGAGAACAAATAGGTCAATCTTAGACGAAATCAACCCTGACTGCTCCTTAGAAGGTCAAATAGTAAAGATGAAGCTAAAGTACTTTGGACATCAAATGAGAAGAGGGGATTCACTTGAGAAAGCCTTGATGCTGGGAAGGGTGGAGGGCAAAAGAAGAAGGAGGCAGCCAAAAATGAGATGGCTGGATGGTATTGTAGACACAATGGGCACAGAGCTGAGTGAGTTGAGGGGGAGGGTGGAGGACAACAGAAGTGCCTGGCAGAGAGTGGGGACCATGGCGACTGAACAACAAAACAGAAGTATCATCTCCCAAACCCATGATTAGCCCCTCTCTATTTGGTACTAATCAGATCCCATCTAGAGCACCGTTTCTGGACAGGACACTTTATTTTATTTATTTATTTATTTATTCAGATTTATATTGCTGCCTACTCACCGAGGTGACTCAGGGTGGCTTACAGTCAAAACTTTAAGAAGCATATGATATATATATATATATCAGGCTCTTGGAAGTCGAGAAAGCAGCCGTGGTACCCATCCATTTGGCCTTCTGGTCTATTTCAGTTTGGCCACTGAAACCATTGCTTGGGGGGGCAGGAGACGTCAGCGTGACTGTGGGAATTCTTCTGGTGAGTCCTGCCTTTTGGCTGTTCTAGTGGCCTTGATGTCTTGCAGGTTGACCATTCATGCGGAATGCCCTATGCACCTGGAAGACTTCCCCATGGACGTGCATGCGTGCCCACTGAAGTTTGGGAGCTGTAAGTACTTCATAGCCAGCAGCCGCAAGGTTTAACCCACACAGGGTGGAAGGCGGATAGGGCATAATAGCCAGCCTAGTCAGCCACTGCGGCCACCAACAGCTGCCTGGCCTCCCTCTTCAGTCTCTCTCTCTCTCTGGCTGGCGCTTCCTTCAGTCCCATCCCAACTCACAGTCTTTGCTCGTCTGCCAAGAGAAGCAGGCTCAGGTGGCAGAAGGGCAGGGTGGCACACATCCATGTCCCAAGGCTTGTGTCTGTGTGTGTGTGTGTGTGTGTGTGTCTGTGTCTGTGTCTGTGTGTGTCTGTGTGTCTGTGTGATCCTCCTCCTCACTGTCCTCCTTCCCTAGAAGAGTGCATGAAATCATCTTTCGGCACCTGCACTTCTTGCCGCCTGAGGCCTCAGGGCTCCCGCCTTCCTTTTCCCCTTCTTAGATGCCTACACCAAGACGGAAGTGATCTACACCTGGACCCTGGGGAAAGTGGAGGTGGCCAAAGGAGGGTCCCGCCTCAACCAGTACGACCTTCTGGGCCACAACGTGGGTAGAGACTCCATTAAGTCAAGCACAGGTCAGTGGGAGGAAGATGGATGGGCAGCTAGGCTGGCCTGGGCAAGGCTTCTTTTCCTCCTCCTCCTCCTCTTCCTCAGTCCAAGAGGAAGGCTGGTCCATTCCCAAGGGCCTCTTCTCTCGCTCTCAGCATGGGTGGCACATTTCCTCCTTGCACGGCCTGCAGATTCTGGGCTTTACCAAATCCAGGTGGCAGGAGAAAACAAAGTCCCATCGCACCTGGGACCCTTCATACCTGGCCAAGTCATCCCAGTGGCCTGGAGCATTGCTAGAAGCAATGGCCCTCCTGGTCAGCTGGGGAGGGTGGAGGTGGGGCTTCCAGATGCTCTGACCCTCCTCCCCCTGGGAGGGGGTAGAAAGCTGATCCGTGGTCTGATGCCCAGTGGCTCATTTGTGGCAGTCCCTGTGGCATCGCCTGGTGGCCGCTTGACCCTCTCCTCTCCCCACTCCCATTTCTCCAGGGACTTACATTGTGATGACCATCTACTTCCATCTCAAGCGCAAAATTGGGTATTTTGTGATCCAGACCTACCTGCCCTGCATCATGACGGTCATCCTCTCCCAGGTTTCCTTCTGGCTCAACAGGGAGAGCGTCCCGGCACGGACCGTGTTCGGTGAGTCACTTTGGGGTGATGTTTCAGAAGACCCCTGGGGAAAGGAGGGGTTGGGAAGGGGAAGCGGGGAGACAAGGTCAGCTGCCCCACGGAAGGTGGGCTTTGGATACACGGCTGGCCTCTGTAGCCGGAGCCTTAAACTGCCTCTTGGGAGAGTCCCCAAGTCAGTAGCCCTGCTGCTTTCTCTTAGCCTGTAGAAGAGAATTAAAAAAGAAGGAAGGAAGGAAGGAAGGAAGGAAGGAAGGAGGGAAGATGAGAATAGAAAACAAGGGAGGGAAGGAAGGAAGGGAAGAAGGAAAAGGAAGGAAAGAGGGAGGGAGGGAAGATGAGAACAGAAAACAAGGGAAGGAAGGAAAGAAGGAAAAGGAAGGAAGGAAGATGAGAATAGAAGACAAGGCAGGGAAGGAAGGAAGGAAGGAAAGATGGAAGGGAAGGGAGGAAGATGTGAATAGAAAACAAGGGAAGAAGGGAAGGAAGGAAGGAAGAAAGAAAGGAAGGAAATAATATTCACAGGCTGAGGAAGGAAGGAAGGAAGGAAGGAAGGAAGGAAGGAAGGAAGGAAGGAAGGAAGGAAGGAAGGAAGGAAGGAAGGAAGGAAGGAAGGAAGGAAGGAAGGAAGGAAGGAAGGCCAGGGGAAAAACTATTGTAGCATTTTAAGGATGAGAAGTTTTACTTCAGTAGGAGGTTTTGTGGGTCCAAATCCTACTGACTGATGCGCTGGTGCCTGCCTTTGTGCCAAGGAGGGAAGAGGCCTGTTGGCCTGGCAAGGTGGGTCTTCCTCTCCTCCTTCCCAGGGTCCTCCTCTCCATCAGCCCCTTCTGCTTTGGTTGTCTTTCCATAGGGGTCACCACTGTGCTCACCATGACCACGCTGAGCATCAGTGCACGGAACTCGCTGCCCAAAGTGGCTTATGCAACCGCCATGGACTGGTTCATGGCCGTCTGTTATGCCTTTGTGTTTTCCGCACTGATTGAGTTTGCCGCAGTCAACTACTTCACAAAGCGCAGCTGGGCTTGGGATGGCAAGAAGGTGATGGAAGCCCAGGAACTCAAGGTGAGAAGCCAAGGCAGAGGAGCAACAAAGGGGGAAATGCGCGTGAGAAGCAGCCAAGGATCTCGGCCGCCACCTTAGCAAGTCAACCTCTTTGTCTTAGGCACACACGGCTGTGCCGGTTGTAGCCCAGTCCCTGGAAGGCACCCAGGGTAGCCTTGACAGAGAAGACGCTGTGCAGCTGAGGTCTCCTTAGGCAGCTGCAGAGGTCCAAGACGGAGGGTGCCAAAGAGGGGACCTCTCTTCTTCCTCTTCCTCCTCCTCCTCCTCTTCCTCCTCCTCCTTCTCTTCTTCTTCCTCCTCTTCCTCTTCCTCCTCTTCCTCTTCCTCTTCTTCCTCCTCTTCCTCTTCCTCTTCTTCCTCCTCCTCCACTTCCTCCTCTTCTTCTTCCTCCTCCTCTCCCTCCTCCTCCTCCTCTCCCTCCTCCTCCTCCTCTTCCTCCTCTTCTTCTTCCTCCTCCTCTCCCTCCTCCTCCTCCTCTTCCTCCTCCTCCGCTGTTTCTGCTACCAGAGATTTGGCCCTCTTGGAAACCATTCAGCCACAGAATATCCCAAACCTCCCTCGGGGCAGAGATTACCCTGGCTCTGCAGTGCAGATGCTGGCATTTTGCAGCCCAAGCGAAAAGCAGGGAAAGACACACACTCTGTGGCTCTGCAGCCTCTCTGAGCCTCCTCTTGCCTTTTGTGGCTCTGGGTGACTTTGGAGTCTCAGAAAACGAGCTCTGAGGAGGTTACCCAGAAGCAATTTTGGCTATGAGAAAGGTGGGCTGGCTTCCTTGGTCAGCGTGTAAATTCCTCTGTCTGTCTGTCTGTCTGTCTGTCTGTCTGTCTGTCTGTCTCTCTCTCTCTCTCTCTCTGTGTGTGTGTGTGTGTGTGTGTGTCTGTGTGTGAGACTTTGCTACAGGGAATTAATCTTCATCATACACTAATTAAGATTTTCTGGGCCCAGATCTGATATGTTTAAATCTCTCTCTCTCACTGGAGTGTCCAGGAACAGATTTGATAAGATAAACACCAGTGAAAACAAAACAAAAAAAGCTCCGCTCCGGCCCTCTGGAACCTCCTCCCGAGTAAAGCTCCACCTGCAGACGGAGTTGCTGCCCTTTAGGAAAGGAGTGAAAACCTGGCTGGCAGGTTTGGTCTGGGGAGTGGATGGTGCAATTTTCCCCAGCCAATGGGTTGGTTTGACCCCAGTATGCCTGTGTTGTAATTTTTAGGCTTTAAATACCAAGTTTTTTTAAAAAAGTTTTTAGAGTTTTTAATTTTTTAAAATGATTTTAGAATTGTTGTAAATTGCCCTGGGTCCCTTTTGCGAGGAGGGCGATAAACAAATTTAAATAAATAAATAAATAAAAGCAGGAAATATGCAGAAGTGAAGCTGGGACCATTACATTGCTAAACAATGTTAGTCAGTATTATTATGACTTATGAGCAGGCTGGCAGCCTTGGTCATTGTATAACAAGTTATTGATAGATTATGCTGCCATTACCAACAAGACAGAAATATCATCATCATCATCATCATTTTCAATTTATATGCCACCCTGCTCAGTAAAACCAACTCAGGGCGGCTCACAACATGCAATCGAATACAATGATACGATTCAACAGAACAGCATAATGTCACAGTATAATCAGATACAGTAATGCCTCGGATAACGCTAAGACTTGGTTCCACAAGTCTTGGTGTTATCCGATTTTTAGTGTTATCCGATGCATGTTAAAATCCTATGGGATGGATCGGATAACGTTAAAGCTCCATAGAGATACATTGTAACCGCACAGGCTTTAGCGGTTGTTATCCGATCCATCCCATAGGACCTTAACGTTATTCGATCCAATTCTCCTCCCCAGATTGCTTAATGTTATGCGATTTTAGCGTTATCCGAGGTATTACTGTATCATACATCAATAATTCAAAACAATAAAATATCATACAATACAATACAACCAAGTCAAGCCCAGGGATGGTCCCCTGGGAGTCCTCAGCTGACGTTCTGGGCTTGTTCTCTCCTCCGTTCTCCTGTGTTTGGTCTCCAAGGACTTTTCTTTCCCTCCCCAGAAGAAGGAGCCTCTCCCTTTGGCGAAGAAGACCAACAACACCTACAACATTGTGGGCACCACCTACGCCCTTAACATCACAAAGGAGCCGGGCCTGCCCACCATTGCCAAGAGCGCAGCTGCCGCTGCCACCACCACCACCACCAGTACACCGACACCTGTGCCCGTGGTTGTGGCTCCCAAGGTGGCCCGGCTGGAGGAGAAGCTGCCAGAGAATAAGAAGACCTACAACAGTGTCAGCAAGGTAGACAAAATGTCTCGCATCATCTTCCCAGTCTTGTTTGCCATCTTCAATATGGTCTACTGGGCAACCTATGTCAACCGGGAGTCAGCCATCAAAGGCATGATCCCCAAGGATTGAAACTTGCCGCGTGGTCAGTCCATTCGCCGCCCCTCCCCAGGACCTCAGCCAGAGCGTCTGTATTTATTTTGTCTCCCTATGTTTTATTTTGTTCCGCTGACTTCCTCCCTGTCCCTGTGTGAAGGAACCAAACTGTGATTCTTTTTTTTTTAAAAAAAGGACAGAACCCAAGAACATGGAATTGGTTCCTTGTTTGTTTGCATTTATTTGTGTTGGATTGCAGGGAAAGTGTCAAGGAAAGGTGTGACTCTGGTGTGGCAAGTCTGGCGTTTAACCCCCCCCCCCGCCCTGCCCCGTTCCCTGCCACCCGTCCTTTCTCCCCTTCTGCCTGGGCATCACCCTGCAAGTGGGTGCCACGTGTGCCACCCATTCCATGGCTTCTTCTGGTGAGAAAGAGTGGTCCGCATCTCTCCCGAAGGCCTCTGATAGAAATCCCAGGGGAGCTGAGCAGTCCTTGCTCATGCAATTCTCTCTCTTTCTTTTGCTCTCTCTTCCTGGAAAAAGGCAGTCCCGATGTGGAGGAGGAGCTACTAGCCCCCCCCCCTCTTTGGGAACTTTAGGGAGCAAAAGAAAAGAGGAGACAGACAGACCCAGGAAAGTGGTGGGGAGTTCAGGCAGGTTCTGAGCTCGGTAGAGGAGATGCTCCAATTTGCATAAGCATCTGAAAATTTGGCATGAGCCAAAAGTAACACCTTTGTCTTCAGGACTGTCCCACCATCTTTCTTTTCTGGTGCAATATCACCCCCCCACACACACGCACTTCGGTATTCCTTCCTGGATTCCGGAATGTCCTGTTTGTGGTCATGAAGAGACGCCAATAGGTTAGTTCTCAACCTAGATTTTTTTTAAAAAAAATAGAACAAAAGCTTCCTCCTCCTGACGCAGCTCTCCGTTGCTCCCAGTTCCCATTTCCCTTGCCTGGGAAGTCCTGTGCACGGGTTAAAGTGGGTGCAGCGGTTCCTGGGGACCCACAGGTTCAAGCGTGTGCCGGCCAGTGAACCAGCTGGTTGGTTCATGTCAATGTGCTGGGAGGGGGTCTGTGCCTTGGCGATCTCATTGGAAAGATTGCCGTCGACATCGTTCTGCCTAGAAGCCCTTGGCCAACACAAGGTCCTCTTGGACTCTCTCTTGGTCTCTCTTGGGAAGTGGGCCTCCTCCTCCTCCTCCTCCTCTGCAGGCATGAAAACCTGCTTGCTTCTCCAGCCTGTGGGGGCTTTTGTGGGGCAGGACAACTGCCTTCCTTTGCAGCTTATGGGGGGGGGCAAGGGCTTGACCCTCCCTCCGGAGGGAACCCTGCTTTCCAGCTTCTCAGGCCTAATGAGTGGAACCATGTGCTGGATGTCTTCAGTGACCTCATGTGGAGACCACCACAGGGGGGGGGGGCTTGGTTGGCCCTTCTGCATGTGCCTAAAAGCTAGAGAGGGGTTGGCTTCTTGTCCCCCCAGGCCCATCATCTGCTTTGCTGTGGGGTGGCAGGGAAGCTTCCTGAAGCCCAAGTTGGGGGGGGAGCATTTCTGCGTCCCACCCCTCATTGTGCTTAGGCACCTCCTGCATCTGGCTGCCCCATTGCCATTTCTGTACAAACAAGTGCATAACAGAGGAGCATGTGACTGGATGGAAGGGAGCGACATGTGTGCACACATCAAACTTAGAATTAAAAAATCTCCATGTAAAATAAGGGCAGATGTTCGGGGGGGGGGGAGTGGAGCATGGCATGGCATGGAGGAAATCTCCCTGGCTCTTCTGTAAAGTCCCCTCTGGCTACAAGATCAATTTCTGGAAAACAAAACAAAAGATTCAAACTGAACCCCAATCGATGCCACGGGTGTCATCGCTCCCTCCCGGGGAAGAATGTAAAGATGCTTTTGCAACCTTCTGGTTTTTATGCCCGGAGAGGGAAATGTCCAAACCCCCTACCTGTGGCTGGCCCTTTCTTCCCCTTCTGTGGCCGGAGGAGCCGTCCTTCTGTGGTGGCCAGGAGAACGCTGGACTGACTCCCTGCTTCTGTTTTTCAAAGAAGAAAATGTTGGCCTTCAAAGAGCATTTCATGTTTTGTTTCTGTTTTTTTAAAAAAATGTTTTGAAATAATGAACATAAAAAATGTGCAGTCCTTGGGGAAATGGCGCTTTCTGGTTTTCATTCTGTGTAACGTTTGTATGAGCTTGGAGGATCTTTACGTTTTGTCAGCCTTACACGGCATTTGCCGATGTTCCAGTTTTTGAATTCTGAACACCTGAATGTATTCCCAGTCCATTCCAGTTTCTTATACAATATAATTCAGGGCTGCCCAAATTACAGCCTGTGGGCCAGATCCAGCCCCCGATGCCAATTCATCCGACCTGTGCCACCCTTGTCACTCCCGGAAGTGGAATCAAAAAGCGCCCACGTGGGCACATTTTACTTCCACTTCCAGGAGCGAACTGGATAAATTGGCATCAGGGATCTGGATCCGGCCTGTGGGCCATAGTTTGGGTAACCCTGATTTAAGCAGAGAAAATGGCAGCTTAAAAATCTGTCTCATCCTTTTGCAAAACAGATTACAAGGCACGTTTTACTTCTACTTCCGGTGGGAAGGACCATGTGTCCGGCCCACTGAACCACATCACCGGCCCACTGAACTACATGACCAGCCCACGGCCTGAAACGTTTCGGGACCCCTGATATAATTCAAGCCTTTTTAAAAATCTTGCCACTCTGAACCATGTAAGAATAACGGGGTTATTATTCAGGCTTCAGCAGGGAAGGTGTAGCTGCCTTTCTAGGCCTGTGAATGGCGAACCTTGGCACTCCAGGTGTCATTGGACTTCAATTCCCAGGAGCCCAAGTCATCACTCCTGCTGGTGAGGGCTTCTGGGAATTGAAGTCTAAGGTCACCTGGAGTGCCAAGGTTGGCCATCACTGGTCTAGGCCTTCTGTTAGCCCCAAGACACCTGCCAAAAAGCAGAAAGTCCAGCAGGTGGTCAGTAGGTCAACCCTGACCCCCTCCATTCCAGGTGAGGTTGCCTTCCACCTGCTCCCCCCCCCCCGTCCCAATTCCCAAACCCGCTTCTTAGCCCTGCCACTGAGGAATCCAAGGGCTCTTTGAGCTGCCTTTGAAGTTTGTTCAACGCAGGGCCCTGCTACATTATTAAAACTCGTAAATATCTGAAGTAAACGACCCAAATACATCCTAGAAATCTGATTGCGTATTACGTGACGTGATTGGGGAAAGGCACCGATGGCAATTGCCAGGCAGGCGGTGGGGGGGGAGGGGAGAGGGACAGACAAACACCCCCCCCCCTTTCCCGGATGACAGAACAGACGGCTGAACCCCTTTCTGCTTTAATAATAATAATAATAATAATAATAATAATAATAATAATAATAATAATAATAATAATAATAATAATAATAATAATAATAATAATAATAATAATAGTTCCCCAGAGCTGTGTTGTTTCATGGCCAGGGAGAGAGTCTTCTTCTTTGGAACCCAAAAGAAAAATGTTGCAGAAATATACGTGGCAGCAGCAAAAGACCAAAATTTAAATGACTTTTTTTTAAAGTGGCTTTTGGACTTCAAAGTTGGGAACTATTTTAAGATAACATGGAAATGAAAGTCTCCTGTGTTAATTTTAGAACACTAATTTCAAAGTGTCGTTAGGTGAGACCTCAGACTTTTACATTGGGTTTTATTCATGTCAGTCTCTGCTCAGCCTCCTCCGAGGGATGTTTCCCAGCCCTAGGACTGAGTCGATGACAACTTCGTAGACCTGCTCGGATGAACTGAGCTCAAGGCCACTGGAGGCCTCGCTGGGTTTCTGGCTGAGCCTCACAACCGCTGCCTTGCAGCCCAGAAAGCTGATCTTTCCTCCAAGGAGAGGCAAAGCAGGGGCCCCTAGTTACACCAGGAGTGCCCAAACTACGGCCCGTGGGCTAGATCTGGCCCCCGATGCCAATTCATCCGGCCCACACCACCCTCATCACTCCTGGAAGCGGAAGTAAAATGAGCCTGTACAGGCACATTTTACCTGCTTCCAGGAGTGATAAGGTTGGTGTGGGCCGGATGAATTGGCATCGGGGGCCAGATCTAGCCCATGGGCTGTAGTTTGGCCACCCATGATCTACACAGAACTCTTCCCCTGCCCCCCCCCTCAGCCCCATACCCAGCCTTCCCAATGCAAGCATTGCCCAGAGAAAGCCTTTGAGGAGATGCTCTGTCTCTTCCTCTTCCTCTTCCTCTTCCTCCTCCTCCTCCTCAGTGGGTTGTTTTGCAGAAGGAAAAAGGTCGGAGAAGGTTGCAGGGAAAACACAGGGGGGCTTCTGAGCAGAAGATGGGCATCTCCCCCTGCACACCCCACCCCACCCCACCTCCACTCTTGAAGCTGACCATGAACAGGGCAGGGGAGGGGCATGGCCAGAAGAGGGCTCGTGGTCCTCATTGGCCCCCACCAGCTTGGCTTGGGATGGGAGTTGTAGCCAAAAACTACCTGGAATCCAGAGTTCCCTCCCTCACCCTTGAATCTAACATGTCTGGAGATGCACACGAATGATTAGAACACATCAACTGCAGGATGTGCACTGGAGCCCACAGTGCTTCCTATGGACATGAAGGGAGGGAGATGCGCTCTGGGTCTGCAGGGATGGGCAAAGTGCCCAGGCAAGATCCTGGAGGCCACAGTCCTCTCACAACAGAAGTGAACAAGGCCATGCACAGGTGTGGCTGCTGGGTGGAAGAAAGGGGGTGGAAAGAGTCCACCGTCTGTCTGAATGTGGGCTGGGGTACACAGAGAGAGTCTTCTGGAAGACTGTGGTAGGTTTGGACCACTGTCAGGCGTCCCTTGTAATGGCCACCTTGTGTTGCCGGCTAATCTTTCTCACCCTCGGTCAAGCGGAAGGGACAGTGGAATGAACTCACCAAAAGGTGCCTTCCTTTTGGCACAGAAGAAGAAGAAGAAGACCAACATGATCTCCAGCCTCAGCTGGGTTCCTGAGTCCAGAGAAGGATCCCTCCAACCCCTGAGCAGTATTATGACCAGGCTATTAATACACACATTGATGGAACCGCTAAGATGGACCCCCACCCCAGGCCATCTTGACCACACATTTGGCACTGGCCATGGAAAACAATGAGGGTGGCAGCAGGAGCATTCAGGGTTGGGTGGCCATCGCAGTCTACGGTCTCTCCCTTCAGGGCCACTGGCTTTGCCGTGTGGGTATGTGAGACTCGGCAGTTGAAGATCAGGCAGGAAGAAGGGAAGATGGGAATCCTGGAATGGACTCTCTCTGTCTGTCTGTCTGTCTGTCTGTCTGTCTGTCTCTGCTTTGGATTGAGAACACCAGGAGGTCTCCTTGGTGCCCAGCCATGCCCTCCTACGTGAGCCCGACCTGGCTGGCTGCTGCGTGGCAGTGTGAGGACAGAGAAGCCATGCCAAGAACGGGTCTCTGCGCTGCTTGAAACCAAACCGATTTGCTAGAGAGGGAAAAGACAGAGGATTAAGTGGCATCAAAGAGATTAAAAAACAGCTGCAGCAGGAAGGATCTAAAGTCAGGAGGCGACAAAAACGGGAGTGAAGGAATGGGGGTCTGCAGGGATAGGGCTGTGGGAATAGTGTAGGGAGGGGGATCCTAAGAAGCAAAGGCAGCGGGGGTGGAGGGTGGACCCCCACATCTGCACTGGGGAGGGGGGAAGCATCGCTGGAGGCCTGCTGTGGATCAAGATAGGAAGGGGAGTCAAGATGCTCAGAAAGGACGTGGCACGGGAATCCCAAAGGAAGAAACACACACTGTACATGCACTGAAGAACAGAATCCTGCACATGGGGACAAAGGGAGGAAGGAAAACATCTGTGGGGACCCCATGCAAGAGACCCTCCCTCCCTCCCCACAGAGTGGCCCGAGGGGACCTGCCGTGCCTGAGTACAGCAAGCAGAACTCACACTATACTAGGGAGGGAGGAAGGGAGCAACTTATTTGTAAGAAGGCAATGCCTAAAATGGGACTACAGTGGCTCAAGTGGCTAAGATGCTGACTGGGAGATGCAAGGTCAGCAGTTCGATTCCCGAGTACTGCAGGACGGAATGAGCTCCCGTCTTTGTCCCAGCTCCTGCCAACCTAGCAGTTCGAAAGCAAGAAATTGCAAGTAGAGAAATAGGGGCCACTTCGGTGGAAAGGTAACAGCATTCTGTGCACTCCGGGGTCTAGTCATGCCTGCCACATGACCACAGAAATGTCTACAGAAGCAGACAGCACTCGCTCTTTGGCTTTGGAACAGAGATGAGCACTGAACCCTAGAGTCGGATATGACTGGCTTTCGAGCAAGGGAAACATTTACCTTTATTTATTTATTTATTTATTTATTTATTTAATCAAATTTCTATTGCCGCCCAACTTAGCAACTACTCTGAAATGACCCTCGAGACCCTCTAAATGGAAATGAGCCCCAAGTCCGCCAGCTCAGATCCAGGAAGAGCTTTATGACAAGAACAAACATTCTTGAGGGGACCCAAGAGCAAAACCAAATGAGAAGGTGGAAGAAGGAACTCATTGGGAAGGGAACATCATTCAAGGTGGAAACGGCTGAGGAACCCGACATCCCCAAAGTCACTTGGAGGACCCTGAATAGGCTGTGCATTGGAGTCCCTCAATGCAAGACTAACATGCTCAAGTGGGGGCTGCTGGTGGGTGACAACAACATGCAGTGTGAATGCGGAGAGACACAGGCTGGTCTGCCGATTGCTGCCAGAGTCCTGCACCGGTGAGGACTTGTGTTTGGGCAACAACAAAACAAAGAAAATGGCTTCATTTTGGCAGCCCAGGGTCTGATTGGGACACGAAAGGAGGAGGAGGAGGAGGAGGAGGAGAAGAAGAAGAATGCCTAAAAGGAGCTGCACCAAGGGAAGGCCAATGGGTCAAGGAAGCAAAAGGAGGACAGGACTGCAGGTGGAAGGAAGGGGCAGAGGGAGAAGGCTCAGAATGCCAACCCTGGCCCCACATGGAGGGAAGGAGCATGAAGCAAAGGAAGGAGGAAACCTGAAAGAGAGACGGAGGAGGAGACACAAAGGCCGGCAAGAGGTTCCCCAAAGCAAGGAAGCAACTTGGCCACGAGACAGAGAGCCTTTTGCAGCTGGACACCCACTTTCTCCAGGCAGAGTCCCAAAGCATCTCTCTTGCTTGGGGGGCTTCCAAAGGGAGGGAGGGGGTTTATTTATTCCTCGGGGGTAGGGCTGGGTTGGGGTCAAGCAATGCTGAAGACAGCAACGCCAAAGGGGAAATGCAGCCCCCTTTGTGCTTTCTGCAACCCAATGGGGGCATGTTTGGGAGGGGGAGCGGTATAAATATTTAGTGTTTTACTTTGTTGACAAAATTAAAACAGCATCTTCTCTCTTCGCAGCTTGTGTGTTTTCTTTGAGTTTGGAAGAAACTTTTGCTTCCTCAGCCGGAAGACATGCTGAGCCATGATCTGCAGTGATTTCCCTCTGCGCTTGTTTGGTAAATATGCAAAAGAGGAAATCAAGATGGATCTAATAGAACAGGCAGCAAGAAAACAAAGGGGAGGGAAAGCCAACCCCCACCCCCACCGCCACATGGATTCCTGTGGGGCTCAGGGGACATTTGGTGACCAAGCAGGCAAGCCCCAGATCACTAGCAAGGGACATCTGGAAGCAAACTTTGGATGCCCTGAGCTGACATCCTGGGGAGGTGGCCAGGAGAAGCCACGGGGCGCCACGAAGCCCAGGGCCCCCATCCAGTCTAGCACGGCTTCACGTGGTCCCAGGAGGTAAAGCAGAACACTCTTGTTGCAAGAGGCACTGGAGAAAGTGACAGACAGGTGCCCTTGATGTTCTTCCAGGCACCCTTTGAACCGGGGGCACTTTTTTGGGGGATACATCGAGAAGGGAAACTGTCTTGCAAAACACATACCCTGGTGACTCTGTGGGGGAGAAAACATGCCTTGGTTGGTTTCAGCTGCTTGTGTGAACACAGCCTCCCACGGGGCTAAACTGGCAGAGCAGTAGGTGAGCAGGTCATGGGGACGGATCCTGCAGGCAAAGCGGGTGGCTTTTGAAAGAAAACAACTGGACTTGAGCAAGGTGTGGAAGGGGCCCGACAGAACCCTCACCTGTTTTTACCTGGCACAGACTTGAACCTGCCTCCAACCCCACCATATCCCCACCACACACACACACACACACTGTAAAGTTAATCTTTCCACCACCTCCTCCTCCTCCTCCTCTCCATATGCCTGTCACCATGTTTTCCTATCTGTTTTCCTCCCAGCTGCTGGTTGAGCTTCGGAAACTCAGAAAAAATTGCATTTTCTTGGCCTATCTTCCTTGCATAATCTGTTAGGCCCTTTGCAAAGCTTCAGTGCTGACACACACACACACACACACACACACACACACACACACACACACACACACACACACACACACACACACACACACACACACACACACGTTTCACCAAGTGCCAGGATGAGGCCTGAGGCAGTTTATTAATGAGCATGTGGTATTTACACAGCATGAGAAGTGACCAGATTGCCAAGAATGTGACGAATGTGCATATTCAAATACATCCACAAAATTAGAATCTTGTGACTGTTGGCAGGCAAAACCTACTCACTTGGTTACAGCAGTAAAATCCTGGCGGATGAAATCCAGCCATGATAAACCAGGGTTTGTACTAAGGGTAGCTCACTGCTTCACTCACACATTTGAGCATCTGGTCACCCCCGATATACCACAGCTGGTCTTCCCCATGCCTGGTTTGCTTCTGTCCAGCTCCACCTGTCAAAGTTTTCCAGAGGGAATCCAGGGGAGGAAAGATACAGATATCACGGCACATCTTGATTTAAACAACCCAACAGCAAACTATGGCTTGCCTTTATGGAGGCTTAAGAAAACCTTGCCTTACAGTTGTACCTTGCTTAAAGAGCATAATGCGTTCCACAGGATTGCTCTTTAAGTGAGTTTGCTCTTTAATCGAAACACCATTGGAAGTGGCCGGTTGTGTGTGTGGGGGGATTGCGAACCCCGATTTATTTGTTAAGGGAGTTTTTGGTTGGTTTTATTTGTTAAGTGAAGTGAACATTCAGAGAAAATTCTGCTCTTTAAGCGAGTTACTCTCTAAGCGAAATTTGACTGTACTTGCAGAGATAGGTTTGCATATCATGACAAACAAGATGGCGGCAAGCCTGTGCACGGCTTCTCATGGTGTGTGAGTGTGTGTGTCTGTCCGTGCATTTCCACATTTGGGTGCCATGAACCAGTGGGATTTTCCTGGCAGGGAACAGCAAATGCTCGGCCTGCCCAGATGGCTCAGTGCCATCCGTGGCAAGGAATAACTCTTCTGGGGTGACGTGAAGGGAAGGCCTGGGGCAGGGAGAGATGGCGGCACCCCAAGGACTCTGTCCAAGCTGTGCGTTCATTCAAGGCGCGAGGAAACAGTCCGGGTGACCGAGGGACCCGCTCTCAGGGGCAGAAGGATACAGCACACCAGCGGAGGTGTTTGGGCCCTCCGTTCTTAAACTTGGGGCCTTGCAGGGAGAGAGAGATTCTCCCAGACATCAACCGTCTTTTTGGTTTGTATCTCACTGAGTTGCCTCGAGTTGTTCTCCTTTCTCTCTTCATAGCTCCTCGTACCATGAAATGTGTGCTTTCGTGAGGCTGTAGCTACTGAACAAGACATTGTTTTATCTGGCTTCGTTTGTTGTCACGGTAACTTCTTGGGTAACAAGGTGAGATGAGAGATGAGCCCCTCATGACTCTAAAATGCCTCCAGGGTGGGAAAGGTCTCCCCCACCCCCCTCAAGAGCCCCCCCTCAGCCTGGGCTGGAGAAACTGCCCTCTTGGTCTGGATGGGCAGGACTGGGCGGGGTGTGCCACTGAGGGGGTTTTGGCCTCCAGTGCCCAGAAGGGACCCCTGAATGCCACCCCTGCAGGTCCAAAGGGACCAGGAGATCCTGGGCAAGGTGGACTGGCCAGACACCACCCTGCAGTCTGGCTGCTTCTTTCCTCCACAAAGCACAGGGCCTGGACCCCCTGGGCAAAGGGGCTTGGCTGGGCAGGGAAGGGGGGACTCTAGGAATCAGGCAGGGTCTCCTGGAAAGTTGCCCCTGGCTGAACTCAGCCCTGCGGACCCAGCTGGTGCCAAAGGCAGAGACTTCTGGGTCGCGGCTCCTTGGCAGCCCACCTGCCTGGCCTCCATTTCGAGGTCTCCTTTGCTTCCAACTCCCTCTTGCCTTCCCAAGGATGGAGAGGAGGCCTCTTCTGCTGTCTGACCTCCACACGAACTACTTTGGAACCCACTTTGTGTGCGCCTGGGTGTGCATTGATTAGATGCGCATAAGAAGATGGAGAGACCAAGGGGACACCACTTATATTTAGTATCTGGAGGACGTTTCTACCTCGCTTGATCAGACAGTGAAGAAGCTCTCAGGGCAAAGGCAGAGCCGTGGCCTTGGTTCCCCCTCAAAGGCATCCGCCTGTCACTTGTCATTCCAGTCACCTTCCTCAAGACCCAAAGCCACATCCCTGCTCTTGGTCTGGTTGTGATGATGCATCTCATTCTCCTTCTCACAGCAGTCCTGGGCTCTCTCTCTCTCTCCTCCTCAGGGAAGCCTTGCTCCACCCCGGCCTGTCCGTGGCCTTCTCCCTCCTCCTTTTGCCCAGGTGAGATGATGCAGCCCAGGGGTGATTCTTCTGCCCTCATCTCAATAGGAATGATCTCCTGGGGTGTTCCTGGGATGCCAACACCCCCCCCAGCCCTCAGGAGAGCTCTCAGAAGAAGTTGTAGCTGAGGGAGGGCCAGATCCTGCCTGCCTGCCCGCCCGCCTGCCTGGAGTAGCAGGGCACTTGGTTCTTCTCAGAGAAATAGCCCAACTGACTGGCAAAGTGATCTGTCCCCAATGGATGGCACACCTGCCTGCCTGGCAGGGTCTGTGCCCACCTGCCTCTCTCTTTAGTGGCCTCTTGCCCCAAAGGTGTGGGCGTTAGAGCCAGGCAGCGGGTGCCCAGCACCGAAGCAGGTGGAAGTGTTGGTTTGCCTTCCCTGTTGAACTCCCCGCTGAGCAGAGGAGGGGCCTAGGACGAACTGGCCTGGTCACGGGCCGGATGGGTCAGTTTGGATGCCTTTTGCCGTAAGCCCAGGTATGTCTTACCTGGGTGGAGAAGCAAGCATGGTATGGAAGGAGGGCAGAACAACCTCAGGTTCCCAAAGAGCTATTCCACTGGCCAGCAGCATCCGAGGGAAGAGGCTTCTTTCCCCACTGCTATTCCACTACTGGGAGCCCATGGTGTCTCCTGGGGGGCTCCTTGCCTCTCCCTTTCACAGGCATGGAACCCCATCTGCTCGCCTGAGACCAGTGGCCGGAGGGGGCTGTGGCCTCCCAACTCCTCTGTGCCTTCCCTGCTGCATAAGTCCTTTACCAGGCACAGGAGAAATCTCACCCAACTTCCTTGGGTCTTGTGGGGCTCCAGAGAAGAGCAGGTGGAGGAGGAGGAGGAGGGTGTTGGAAGGTGCCCATCTGTGGCCCACCTCCCCAAAGAGCCAGGGTGGTCCTGACCAGCTGAGGATCCACGTGTCTATGGGAAGAGGGGGGGGGGCAAGCTCAACTGGCAGCTGTCACTACCAGGCAGGACCAGAATTAGAGCACAGGAGTAATTGAGGCAGGCAGGCTTACTCAGCTGTGTACCGAAGCCCTCCTTCCTGTCGCTTCCTGTTAACCTTCCAGCGGTCCCTTCTTCTTCTCCTCTTTCTCCTGGGGCTGCCCCCACTGTAAAGGAAGGGGGGGTCAGGAGGGAAGGAGGCCAAGGAAACACAAACATTGTCACGAAGGGATTGTGAATCCAGAGAGCACTCGGGGGCTTTTGCAAGACCTGAAGCCACAGGATCAGGCTCCACATGGTTGGCTTTGGAGAGGGAAAAAAAATAAATCTCCAGAATTTCTACTACTTTGTGGGGGGAGCCAGGAAGGCAGAGGATGACCTGGAAGGCTTTCCCACCACCTGGCCAATTCTTTATTAACAAAACACTTCCACGGAAGGAAGGAAGGAAGGAAGGAAGGAAGGAAGGAAGGAAGGAAGGAAGGAAGGAAGGATGGAAGGAAGGAAGGAAATGGTGGAAGGAAGGAAAGGAAGGAAGGAAAGGAAACGGTGGAAGGGAGGAAGGGAGGAAGGAAGGAAATGGTGGAAGGAAGGAAGGAAGGAAGGAAGGAAGGAAAGGAAAGGAAAGGAACGGTGGAAGGAAGGACGGAAGGAAATGCTTCATAGTTGTGCTTAATATTCAGCATAGATACTGATGGGACCAGTCACAGTCAATATCCACAAAAATATCTGAAAACAGTTAAAATAAAAATAGGAAATTTTATTGAGAAAGTTCTGTTTAAGATAGAAAAGATTAAATCCTATTCCCGACTCAGGAAGATTTGGGGTCCAAATGGCCAGATCTGGTCTATTCCCTGTTCAGGGGGTGGGGGGTGGGGTGGCTGCTCCTTCCACTACATTCCCAGTGAGGACCAGACCGAGAAGGTGGAGCCCCTCTCCGTGGGCTTAGCCTCTGGAAGGCTCGGGAGAAGCAGGTCCATTTGAAAGGCAGGCCGGGCAGCCAGATGGTGCCCCTGCAAGCTCTCGCCCACCGCAGGCTCCTTGGAACTGGCTCAAGTTGGGCCAGAGGCGGCTGCCTGCCTGAGCGAGCGGGTGGTGGAACAGACGAGCCCTCAAGCCGAGGGCAGGCAGGCCGGGCAGCGCTGGGGGAGGCTGGGGGGGGCTTCGAGGCAGGGAGGAAGGCAGGAGGTGGTGGCACGGAGGGATACAGTCCCCATGTCAGAGGAACGGCAGGGGGGGGGGAGAGAGGGGGAATCGAAAGGCAGGGAGGCCGGCAGGGGCAGAAGTGGAGTGGCATCGATGCTCCTCGGGTGGGGCCAGGGTCTCTCTCTCTCTCTCTCTCTCTCTCTCACACACACACCGTTCACACGTCCAGTTCCTTTTTGGCTGCATGTGCGTCGGAGGGTCCCTCCCTCCTTCTCAAACATACCTTTCTTTCAGGTAGAACAAAAGATCTAGGCCGGGAAAGTCTAAAGCCGAACTTTCTCTAGGAGAGCAAGTTTTTCCTGACTGCATCTGCTGTAGACTGGGTGGGGTTTCGGCCCTGGGACTGACCTCCTCCCGAAGAGCTGCCCCGACCGAGACTCTCTTAAAGGCAGAGGCTCCACCGCCCCCGCCCGCCCCCGCCCCGGGAGTTTCCGGTCCTGCCCCTCCCCCTCCCTCCCCCTTCGCAGGATCCGCGCCGCCGGCGCAACACCCGCGCAGGCGTGGAGGCGGCGCTAGGACCCACCCGCCCCCGCCTGTCAGCTGCCCGTGTCGGTCCCGCGCCGTCTAAGCGCACCTCGCGTCCGCCCGGGCGGAGAGGCGAGCGGGGCGAGCGGACCCAACTTTCGCGGCCGCTTTCCCTGGCGCCAGGCGCGGAGGGGCGGTCTGGGCAGCCAGGCCAGGGGAGCCGGGGAGGGGAGCCGGGCGGCTCGTCCGACGACGGGCCCCCTTTCCTCCCGCCCTCCTGGGACCCCCGCCCCGTGGGCGCTCCGCGGCCGGGCCGGGCTGAGTTTTGGTCCCTTGGCCTGGGCGTCGAGGATGCCGCCTTTTTCCCGGCCGCCGCCCCCTGCCCCAAGTGTCGCCATCCCGGCCGCTGGTGCCCCCCGCAGCGCCTAGCTAGCCGCGCCGGCGGAGGAGTCCTTTCTCGGCCGGGTGGATGCGCCGCACTCCGGATGAGACGGCAACGGAGGAAGAGCGGCACCAAGTCGGGGAAGGGGCGCTCGCCGCCTCCGCCGCCCGTCCTGGGGAGGCGGGGGTCCCCATCGCCCGCCCCGTCTGCCCGCCGGCGGGTGGCGAGGAAGAATCCGGGGCGCGGGCGGGCGCTCAGGATGGGCGCGGAAGTCCTCCTGGCCTGCCTCCTCGTCGCTCCCGCCGCCTTCCAGACCAGGTGAGGGACGCGGCCGCGCTCCGTCCTGGCCTGCTCGGGCCCCTTCGCGCGCCCCCTCCATCGGCGCAAAGGCGAGGAGCGGGCCTGATTCGGCCCGCGGGGGTGGGAGGGGGAGGCGCTGCTCCCCCTGGGAGGAAGGGAGGCGCCGCGTGTTCTTGCCACCTGTGAAACGGATCCGGCGCAGCGTCGGAGGGAACCGGCGGGGCCGCAGCGGGCAATCCCCGGCTCCGGCAGTTGCCGCATCGCGTCTCCTCCTCCTTCCTCCTCCGTCTGCCAAGCTCCGTTTCAGGGAAGCGCGCCCAGCCCAGCCCGGCGGGAGAGCGCGACTCCTCCGCCGGACCTGGCCCGGCGCACCGCCTTCTTGCCGGGCCTGGCGCTTCGTCCGTCCCCGCAGGCGCCCTTCCTCCTCCTCTTCCTCCTCTTCCCTCGGGCCCCTTCCCCTCTGGGCGCTTCCTAAGTGAATCCCCCTCCCCCAATCCCGCGCCTGGGCCGAAGGGCAGGAAGGCACCGCCTGGCCTTCCTCCTCCTCCTCCCAATGGAGAGCGCAGGTGACACTTTCCTAAAGCCAGACACCAAAAGAAACGGGGAAGGGGTGGGGTGGGGAGAGAACCGACGGAGTTGTCCATAAACAAAGTCTGGAAATGCGCCTTGGGCAGGAGCATTCCTGCAGCAGGAGGAAAACCGGAAGGAAATGCCACCGGTGGGCCCTGCTGCCCCTCAGGTGAGCTCTGGGGAGGCTCCCAAACCCCCCCCCCCAGCTGTCCCTTAGGTAAGATTTGCATTGGTCAGGAAGGAATAGTCACTTCAGATCCTTCGACATTCAGGCAGGTTGGATGATGGACTTTGCCTTGACTTTTTCCCTACCCCCCCACCCCCCAGCCTTTCAATGCCTCCCCCCCCCCCCCAAACACACACAGGTGAGGAGTCCCAGAAGACTCAAGGCCTTGCCTTCTTAATGCTACTTCAGGCCCCCCCATAAAGGAATGGACTATTTCTGATTGAGAACCTTTCTAAAAGAGGAAGTTGAAGAGCAATTTATGGAAAGAGGCATCCTCCTGTCCTTAGGTATTTTCTTCTGCCCGGAGGCTGTTCCAGATGGGGGTTGATGGGGGGGGGGGGTCTGGCTTTGATTCCTGTCTGCTCGCGCTGGCCAGCCCCCCCCCCCCCGGGCTGCTCTGGGCCTGTGTGTGAGGTTGTTTGTGTGAGGGAAGGTGACTCACATGAGCTTGGCAATGGCCAGGAGAGGTGGTGAAGTGGGATGTTTTGATGTTCTGCATTGTGGATCAGAAGGGGCACCCTTGGCTTCTGTCCAGGTGACTGTGGGGAGCAGTTCCCATGAAGGATAAATGCTATCTCTCTCTCTCTCTTTCTTTCTCTCTCTCTCTCTCTCTCTCTCACACACACACACACCTCTAGTCCTTGAGATTCCCACTCTCTTGACGGTGTGGCCTGATGGCTAAATGTGTACATAGGGGTTTTAGGGCACTGGGGGATCTCTCAGCAGCCTTACAAACTCTCCACTCTCTTCTACCCACCGCCTTGCCTCCAGATTTGGCTCTTTTTCAGCAGTGGGAGGAGAAGGCTGTTGTGAAGAGGAGGAGGAAGAGGAGGACGACCCCCCCCCAGGGAAGCTATCACCAGGCCAAGCCACTTGTGAACCAGTGAAGGAGCTTCGCCAGGCACAGGAGAAAGGCTCGTGCCCCCCCCTTGAGAGTCCCTTTGGGGTCCCCTGGGCCTTGCCACCTAGAGGCATCCAGGCTTTGCCGCCGTAGCTCACTGGAGTAGGTAGAGGTAGCCCAGGGCTACAAAGTGAGTGGACTTCCTACGTCCAACCCTGGGCAAGGGAGCTCTCCAGGTCGGCCCAGGTGGGCTGCCAAGGCTACTGGGCTGGGCAAGGAGGGGGCAGGAGAGGGGGAGGGGGTTCTGGGCTTGGAGGCCTCCCTGTTTGGCTCCAAAGACGGCCTCTGAGTGACTTTTCGGAGGAAATGGGGAGGGTCCCTATGGTTATTTACGGATCTCCCCCAGGTGAGGTCCTAACCACACTGGCATTCAGCAACCGGCAGGGGATCCTGAGGACTTTAAGAGACCAGGAGCTCTCCTGGTGGAAGTTGCCTCTGGACTGCTGTGCTGAGGGGGAAGGACATCTGGACTGGGCATCTGGACTGGACTGAGGGGAAGGACATCTGGACTGTTGTCCAAAGAATTGGGGTGGGGGTGTTTGTACATTGGGGGGTTTGCAATTGTGAGCAAGTTCGGAGGGGGGAGGCTCCAGTCTGTGAGCCTGGAGAAGGATCAAGGAAAGAGCAAGTCTTCCAGTGGATCATTTCCCTAAGCCCTCTGGGGGCGGATGAGAGGAAGATTGGACTCGATGAAGCTAATTGACAAAATGAGAGGAGCGAAGGCCCATGAAATTCCCCCTGAAATGCTGCTGAGAAGGCCAGAAGTGGAGGCAGTTTGCTCCTCTCTCCCCTCCCCCACACTCACTCACCCACCCACACCTCTGTCTCCATTTAGAGGGTATACAAGACAATTTCTGCTGAGGGCCAGGCTTGTGGGCTTTATGGGGATGAGAACTGGCAGCCTGGCACATCTGCATGCCTTCATGTGCATTCTCTACACTCAATCAGCCAGTTGTATTTGCATACATTAAGTCCTCTGAATGCACACAAATTTACAATTGCCCCTTGCTGGAGACAGAAGCTCAGCAGAAACGGAAAGACAATGGAAGAGGGACTAGCGGAGGTCTTTGAAGGACGGACCCCTTTCTGCAGCCATTGACACAGAGCTTGACACCTGCCAGGGTTTCTCCTGAAGTGGTTCCAGAATCATTCTTACAGGTTAGGCTGTTCATGTGGAGTTCATGCTCTGAATCACTTCCTGAAAGGCTAGGTGTGCTCCTGAAACTCAAGGCTAATGGACCTGACTCTGCAGGAACTTCCAACACACCTGGTAGGAGGAGGAGGAGGAGTTGCCTGGAGACCTTGCCCAGGGATGCTTCTCTCCATTAAATGCCTAGCTGATGAACTGACCAATGGGACTGACTGGATTCCAGGGCGCTCACCGGTCAGAGGAGCCGAAGGAAGGTGAAGGGCCTTCTCCCCAAGAAGGCAGACCCCCAAGCGAGTCATTCTTAGCCAAGTCGCACCAAACCTGACTGTGGGTGACAAAGCTGTTTAACCAACCAACAAAGCCACTTTTCATAGACCCAAGCCTTCTCTGGAAGGAGTGGGCAGGAGAAGCTACTGGGGCTTGGACCTAAATATCCAGGTTCTCTCTCTCTGAGGTAACGTTCGGATCACAGGTGGGTGAAAAGCTTCAGAGACAGAGCAAAGGGGTGAGGAGGTACAAGGTGTCGGCTGGAAAATGCCAATTGTCTTTCTGGCCTCTCCCAAAACTATGGGGGCACTTGTGGCCAGCAGAATCCCTCTGGGAAGCTCACCAGCCTTGTGCCCATTGGTGCCAGGCATTGTGGCTGGCCAGGACCTGATCCTTCCAGGAAGGTGGCCTGCAATTCATTGGCAAATCTGCCATGCCAAAGAGAGAATCTACCCTTGTCTCTGGGCAGTCAGCAACAAAGATGCTCTTTCCTTTGTCCTGTGAATTGGCCGCTGCAAGAACAAGACACAGTCTTATAGCCTCTAGAAGGATGACATGTTGCAATGGGGAAGGTGGGTTCAGATCCAAGAGGTGCCGTTCTCTTACACACAAGGGGAGAATACGATTCTCTTTCATACAGGAAACCATTCATGACCCATTCTAGTATGTGATTGTCTTCCTTCCTTCCTTCCCTCCATCCCTATTTGCCCTCCGCAATTTCATTCATCTGTTATTGTGTCCTTTTGTTGTTGTTCAGTCGCACAGTCGATTCCGACCCTTTGCGATGACCTCATGGACCCCACCGTCCGCCAGGCACTTCTGTCCTCCACCATCCTCCTCCTCAACTCACTCACCTTTGTGCCCATTGTGTCTACAATACCATCTAGCCATCTCATCTTGGGCCGTCCCCTTCTTCTTTTGCCCTCCACCTTTCCCAGCATTAAGCCCTTCTCAAGCGAATCCTCTCTCCTCATTTGATGTCCAAAGTACTTTAGCTTCATCTTTACTATTTCACCTTCCAAGGAGCACTCAGGGTTGATTTCTTCTAAGATTGACCTATTTGTTCTCCTCGCTGTCCAGGGGACTCTAAAAACTCTCCTCCAACACCACATCTCAAAGGCGTCTATTCTTCTGCGCTCAGCTTTCCTAATCCTGCCCATTTCTTGTGAAGTTGAGCCTCATCCCCCTGAATGGAGAGAAGCGAGGCACCAGCACCAGCACCCTCAACTCATGTTGGGGTCCCTCAAATGTTCTAACCTTGCCTTACCTGTGGAAGAAAGGTCAATCCCCTTCCCCCAAGTCCCCCACCTGCCAAGAGATCTCAATCTGGCCATCACGAAATCATGGCTGGCCAAGATGCCGTGCCAGTGTTTGCCAGGTGAAACCTGTCGCTTGGCCACCTGAAGCTGCCAAGTCAACGGAATCCCTCTTTTTGCTCACAGCATCCTCGCAGGGCGAGTCTTGTGGTTCAAAGGCAGGAAGGCCACGCGGGGTCTCTGAAACTGCCAACGGGACGGGATGCCTGCTGGGTCCATTTAGAGGCTGCAATTAGGAACCAAGGGCTCTCTGCCCTTTCTTTAGAGGAATCCAATTAAGGCCTGCTGACTCGGCCTGTGCTTGGGATAATGTCAACTGTTGCCCGAGGAGGGGATGTCAAGGTCCATCTGTCCACCTTGGCTCTGAGCATGACTGTGGCTGACATGCTCTCCTTCCTCCCTTCCTCCTCACAGGCCTGCCACGGCACACGGCCACAGACAGACAGGTCAGCCGGCCACAAAGCCGCCCATCCAACTTCTTCCCTCATTTGCTGCATCTCCGTGCATGGAAGAGGTGGCCGTTTTGGTCAACGCATTTTGCATTTGTCAAACACACATCCCTCTGGCCTTGGGTTCTGTCCCACAGGAAGGTGGCCTGCACCACCTTCCACAAACAGGCAGGTTGAATGTGCTCCTGCTCAAAGCATCTCAGAGCAGGGCTCCCTTCTGACAGTTAACCAGTGGCAGGGCTGAAAGGGAGGGCCGGTTCCCTGCCTGCGACCTGGAAGAGCAACAGAGTCCTGATACTTCAAGGCAAGGTGGGCCACTAATGTGACACAAGGTGAGGCACCTTCTGGGCAAGATTGGGGGCCGTCTACTCCATCTGGCTTCCACCACAGCTGTGGTCTGTCCTGGTGCTCGGGATCCCTAGTTCAATCTAGATTGTCTCCTTTGAGGAGTCAGATGCCAGGATATTTATGGGGAAAGCCATTCGACAGCAATAGGTCAGAAGAATGTCACGGCTGAGCTTCACTTTGCACAAGAGGCAGCGGGATCTCCAGCAAATTTCTCATGGGACTGAGGAGTATTTTACTTATTTTGTTTATTTACTGTATTTGTATACCGCCCATTTGGGTGTTATCCCACTCTGGGTGGTGTACAAACAGATAACAAATAACAACAGAACACACAGCAAATCAAAAGAAATGACCGACAAATACGTCACAGGCTAAAATCAAATAACTGGCATCTGAGGGCATAGACGGGACTCAACTCGGGCTGACTAATTTATGGCTAGGTAAGACAAAAGGAGAGGGGAAAGAAGGTGGGGTGGAAGCCGGATCCCGGATTGGGGCAGCGTTTCTCTTTGGTGCCCTAAAATGACTCTGAACATTTGGCTATATGCAGATAAAATGCCTGCGAGCTCACGTGTATTTTCTCATTTGTGGCCACATCGCCATGGCATTTGGCATTAGGGCTCCAAGGGTGGGACGAGGGTTTTTATGAGGAATGAAACACGTGCAGTTGTGCAAGGAGACATGTGAGGCGAAGAGCTGGGGTGGCAGCTCCAACAGCAGGGATGATTTGAGAATAATGTTCCTCATCAGCCCATGGGATTTTTCTCCATGTACAGGGCAGGAGACGGGGAATCCAAGGTGGGAACCAGAAGGGCGGTGCTTTTATTTTTAATATTCAGTCATTCAAGGCACGAAGGGTCCTTTGCCACGTGACTGAGGAAGATCTTCATGGTGGTGGTGGAGAAATTGGCTGGGAAGCCTTCAGGGGCTACTGCGGCCCGTGGGACGGATCCAGCCCCCAACGCCAATTCATCTGGCCCACGCCACCGTTGTCGCCCCTGGAAGGGGAAGTAAAATCCGCCCATACTTTCACATTTTACTTCTGCTTCTGCAGGCCATGAGGGTGGCGTGGGCCAGATGAATTGGCGGTGAAGGCTGGATCCGACACATAGTTTGGGCACCCCTGGTACACTCCAACAGACGAAGCCTTTGGCTGCAGGGAGGGGGAGAGGTGGAACCGCCAAGGTGGAGCTTGGGTTGGGAAGCGTTAGAAGCGGACGGGAATTGGGTCCCGAGAGCCCTCCTTCCGCAGGCGCCCTGGCTGGGGGGCGAGCCAGGCACGGCATGTGCCCACGGGCCTCCTTAGGTTCCCCTCTTCCCTGCAGGGCTGAGAGCGTGGAGGAGGAGGACTACGATTACCCCAGCAGCAGCAACAAGACATGGATCCTGACCCCCAGAGCCCAGGAAACCGACGTCACCCAGATCCTCAACGCCCTGCTCCAGAACTACGACAACAAGCTGCGGCCCGACATTGGCAGTAAGCTGCTCCTTTTTTACTCACTGTGATAGGATTGTGGAGTTATAGTTGCCGTGGGTCCAGAAAAGCAAAGGTCAGCCTTTGCCTGGCCTCCAAAGGTGGCCCCTTATTCTCTTGCTGATTCCCCTCTCGTTGGGTCTTTTCTTCCAGTCAAGCCCACTTTTATTGATGTCGACATCTACGTCAACAGCATCGGTCCAGTCTCCGTGATCCACATGGTAAGTCCGGAGGACCCAATCTGGGTACAGAATGGGAAGGGCCCATTGGGTGGTGGTGGTGTCTGCACCTGGAGAGGGGAGGGGCAGAGGAGAGGAAGGGTCTGTACCACCCCACCGTGGGTCATGGTGGGGACTGGGGTTTCACTTTCGTGGGCTAAGGTTTGAAGGGGAAGGGGAAGAGCAGAGAAGAAGACCAGGCTCCTGGGAAAGAGAGGGTGGAGTTCCCTCTGGGGCTTCCCAGCTTCACCAAAGGATGCGTGGACTGAGTCATTGGCTGGGGAGGGGGATGGAGCAGAATGGGGGGTGGGGGTGGGGGGAATGATGTGATCACTTGCAAATCAAGCCAGCCTCAAGTTGGGCTTGTGTGTTGAGCTGAGCTGCCTCTGCTTACCCTGCTTCTAATTAATTATGTGCCTCTGGATGGCCTGAGGGCACCACCGAGCCTCTGATCTCAAGCCGTGAAGCCCAGGGAGTGTTGATATTCTAGGGAGACTGGCAGGGATCTTTTGTACTTGAAAGTAGACTGGGGGGGGGGGCAGTTTGCCAGATGCCTAAAAAGCCCCCCCCCCCGCTACTCCACTGGGGAGGGGGTGGAATGACTCTTATAATGCAACATAGACATGTTCTCACCCCCTGCTTCACCTCCAAAGGCTGGACTTAGGAACCTCCCAAGCCCCCTCCATTCCTCCCCCACTTGTTGTCACAAGGGAAAGGAAGGTTGCCCCCAGTCCAGTCCAGATGGGTCTTCTTATGTCAAATGGGGAGGGGAGGCTGATGCCCCAGCCCAGGTGGCAAAGGGCTTGGAGCCATCCTTCCCTGGCCACCCAATGACCCAGGTGCCTGGGCAGGAGGGACAGTGGCTGCCCGGAGGCTGAGCCAGAGGAAACCGAGAGAGGCAATGGAATCCCACCACTAAGAAGCAGAGAGACTCTCTCTCTCTCTCTCTCTCTCTGCCCTCTTCCAACTCTGAGACCTGGACAGGTGCCCCCAAGGATGCCCTTTGTTCTGGGCCTTCCTTTTGAGTCTCTTTCCCACTCCTCACCTGCCTCCTGAGACCCAGGGAGGAGGAGGAGGAGGAGGAGGAGAGAAGGTGAGTTTCTACCCAGAAAGAAGGTGGGGGAGAAGCAGCAAGGAAGCCCCCAGTACAGGACGGCCGGAATGGACACTGCCAGGCCCGGTCATGCTAGGAGGGAAGGAGGAGCACACATCGTTCTGCAGAGAAGAAGCACCTTTATCCTTCTTTCTTTCTCTGTATCGGAGCGGGGCAGGATTTAAAATTATGGATGCATAGAAAATAGCGTAGTACTAAAATTCAAAGCAAAACAAAACATTCTTTCTTTCTTCGTTCCTGTCAGATGCACCACAAAGCATTTATTGCAATAGCATTCAAAGCTAAAACCAACCTATAGGAAGCAAAGAAGGACTAGATGGCATCGGCCCAATATCAGGTCACTTCCAACAGCATTTCCTCTTGCCAGCACAAGGTCCTCCTCAGTGCACGTTGAGGGGCATCGTGTGCACTGCATCCTGTGAGCAATAGTTTGTTCTTCTCCACATTCACACAGGCTGACAGCTACAGGGAAAGCCCACTTTCTCTGGTTGGCCCTTGATCTTCTTACCCATGCAATGCAGTCTCTTGAAAGCTTTCCACACCGGAGGCCGTGGTTGTTCTTGGCCAGGCGGTGGGTCTGCCTAGTTCTCTGGTAGCTCCTTGCTCACCTCCCATAGTTCTAGGGCGGTCTGTGGGCCCTGGTTGTTTGGAGGGGCAGAAGTGGTGAGGAAACTGTGCCTTAGATTCCAGTCTCTGCTTGGGTGGCTGGTGATCAAATTGCATTTGTGTTTCTGAGGATCTTGCCTTGAGCCACTCCTTCTGAGCAGCACTTTCTCTGAGGGATTTGGGTGGAGGGATGCCAGCTCAGGAATGCACTTTTTGTATTGCGGTGGGTTTTAGGCATCCTGTGTCCAATCTCACTGTTTCAATTAGGGCTTACCTCCATCTGCTTTGCATGCGTTGATCTGCACTGGACTAGCGTCCTCTCCTGCAAAGTAACATAAAGCTAGTGCAGAAGTTCTTAAGGTGGGTGGGTGGGCACCAGGGGCGTAGCTACCGCTGTATCTGCCATATTAATTATACGGGGGGCCCGGGCCACAGGGGCCCCCAACGTGCGTAACCAAAAATTAATAAAAACTTCCCAATTTTTTTTTATTTCACAAGAGCCCCCAAACAAATTTTTATACGGGGCCCTGCCAAGGCACGCTACGCTTCTGGTGGGCACTCCAACTTGTGCCTGTTCTTTCCCCCTAGATATCGTTCCTGGCAAAAACCTTCTGTTTGGTATTTAAGCAGTGGGTCGTGAAGGTGAGGGTTTCATCCGGGGTCACTCCCAGGTATTTGGGGGTGTCACAGTGTACAAGCCTGGTGCCACTCCAGTTCACCTCCAACCTTCTTGATGCCTCTTGATTTTGTCCACAGCAGTAACAGAGGAGAACAATAAAGCGTTAAAAAGATTAGGCTGTTTTTGACCAAATATGGGCTACTTCAGTACTATTATCACGGGCATTTACTAGATCTTCTTCTCTCTGTGTCTTGGCATATACATTGCATGCCTACAAAGGCTGGTTTAATTCCTCCACACACACACACTCACAGAAAATGCATCTTCCATTCAAACATCTCCACATGACTTGATCCTTCTTGGATCTTCCTCCTCCTCCTCCTCCTTTGCACCTGAAGGCATTACAGCTCTTTAGAAGGAAAGAGGTCTGAGCCAGGAGGGCCCCTGAGGCATCCTGGCTTCCTCTCCTCTCCTCTCGCGCAAGCCAGCAACACACACACACACCACTGCCTTTCTCCCTGCCCTTGGTTGGCCTTCCACACCATTCCTGCTGCAACTGCCATTGCTGCCACTGTATCTAAATCAGTCTTTAGGACAGGGAGATGGGTGGGGAGAACAGCCCAGCCAAGATTGTAGAGCTGGCAGAGGTTCAGCATTGAAAGCTGCCGTCATTCTCACTCTGCCATCCTGGCTATTGAAGGGTTGCCAGCGATGTTCTCATTGCTACTCTTCCATTGTGACAGCTTAATAAGACACGGCGTGGAAGACGAAGAAGGTATTAAGCGGGTCAATGATTAAGATTCCATCTCTGCCCGCAAACCTTCCTCTCATGCCAGGAGAAGTCTCCAAGGAGCCTCCCGTCCTCCGTCTGACCCGGGCTGGCAGGCACGGAGGGATTCTCACCTCTGTTTCTTTGATCCTGCCTAGCAGGTGAACCTCTCATCCTCCCACCCGGAGTGTTCATAGCCAGAGGACATCCCAGCTCCCACATCAGAGCGATTCTCCTCTGAAGGTTGAGCCCCTTTGAGTTGACTTTGTGTGGCCGACTCATTAGTCTTGCTGTTAGGCGGGGGCAAGTTAGCTTCACATGACTTTGGCCTTAGGAGTCCAAAAACAAGGAGTCAATGGTTTAAAATGCATCATGCGCAGCAGCAGCAGCAGCAGCATGGTCTCTCAACTAAGGTGTGAAGTGGAGGGAGAGACAAGACATGCCTTCTTCCTCATGGAGGTGTAGGTACTCCTCTCTCTCTCTCTCTCTCTCTCTCTCTCTCTCAACTCGAACAGGACAAATGGCAGGCAGTGACTTTTCAGTTACAAGGCAAGGTTAAAATCTCTTCCTCATTTACAGAATGTCTCATTTATGATAGATGACTCTGGAATAATTGAGTGTGAACAAGCAAGCGAATGGCCTTTCCAGCCCCGCCTCCTGCAGTCACTTTCTCTCAGGCAGGCAGAGAAGGCCACGAGTCCACTTGAGGTGGGGCTCAGGAGCTTCAGGCAGCCCCCCCACTTCCTCTGTCTTGGCAGCCCAGAGCAGAGGGACGGGGCTGCCTGATGCCTTCTCTCTGACCTACCACCACCACCTCCACCACCACCACCACCACCACCACCACCTCCACCCAGCAGGCATTTCTCTGCAGAGCTCAAAGACACCCCAGAACTGTCATGGCCAGCCTTGGCACTCCAGCTGTTCTTGGAACTTCAATACCCAGGAGCCCAAGTCCCTGTGAATCCGGGGAATTGAAGCTCCAAGAAGAGCTGGAGTGCCACCCACTGCTCCAGATGAACCTCTCTTTGGTTATAAAAGCACCACGTGCATCATTGCCTCTCATGATCCCCTTGCCTAACGGCTGCAATTCTGTGTGTAAACTCTAGATAGGTGGGCGGGTGGGTAAGCCTTTTTTGGTGTGGAAATGGCTTCTGAATCCTCCCGAGTATTTCTCTCTCTTTAATGAATGTATATCCTGCCTTTTTATTAAAATAAGAACAGATACCACTAAATTATGACTTGCCAGTGAAACAGTCGAATCCAACGTCTCCACCATCAGTCAATATGCTTCGTGAATAATATATAGAGATGTCCTAGAAACACCTGGTCTACCTACAAAGCTTTGGAATGGATCCTGCCAGCCAGCACCTCTAACACCCCTCCACAATGTATTGAACTTCAGCTATTTATTCCCAATGTTCCATGCGCTCCGGTGTCTAGGCACGCCCGCCACATGTCCACGGAAATATCTGCAGGTGCAGACAGTCCTGGCTCTTTGGTTGCAAACAGAGATGAGCACTAAACCCTAGAGTCGGATACGACTTGCTTTCAAGCAAGAGGAATTTTGCCTTTGCATTTACTATTTATTTCTATAATTTATTTATCTGATGTTTCCCGTCAAGCCCAGGGATATGGTGCCTCACCTTGCCTTGTTCCAAACCTTGGCAAGACCTTGGCCAACCATTGGAAGGTCCACCAGGGAAGGTCCATCCCAAATGGGCTGCCAAACCCTCCCCCTGCCGACCCCCACCGTCTCCTCTGCCCCCCCCTTCCAGGAGTACACGATCGACATCTTCTTTGCCCAGACGTGGTACGACCGGCGCCTTCGCTTCAACAGCACCCTCAAAGCGCTGACCCTCAACACCAACATGGTGAGCCGGATCTGGATCCCAGACACTTTCTTCAGGAACTCCAAGAGGGCCGACTCCCACTGGATCACCACCCCCAACCAGCTCCTCCGGATATGGAATGACGGGAAGGTGCTCTACACGCTCAGGTACCTCCTGGCCTCCAGGCAGGGGCAAAGCACTCAAGGGTGTGAGTGTGTGCAGGGCAGGACACGGAGGAGCAAGAGGAAGCATCGTGACTTCATGAAGGGAGGCTGGAGTGGAGCATCCCCAGGAGGCTGCCCTGCTCTGGCCATGCTCTGTGGACTGCGCAGGACGGGTCTCTGCCTAGGATGGGCCAAGGGCCTTCCTGACCACAGGGGGCCTCTTGGGATCTAGGGGTCCAAAGGAATCAGGGACCCACCTGTGACCCAAAGGGGAGGGGGCAGAAACCCTAAGGGTGCCTGAAAGGGGCTGTCTTGGGGGGGGGGGCTGGTGGTCTAGCTAATATCCTCCCTCCCTCCCTTCTCTAGGTTGACCATTGAGGCCGAGTGTCTTCTCCAGCTGCAGAATTTCCCCATGGACACCCATTCCTGCCCTCTTGTCTTCTCCAGCTGTGAGTACTGACACACACACACACACACGATAGAGGCCATGGCTGGGCACATGTACACCCTGCCACTCCTGCATTTCAAAGGGGACCCTTCCGTCTCTCTTTGTAATTCTGGCTCTGTGGCTTTCAAGCCCGGGTGTGGTGGTGGTGGAGGCTCAAAGGGGGGGGGGGCAGGTGGCCAGGATAGAGAGATGGCAATATATTCCCAGAGATTACTTGCTATAGCCCGACCATTCCTCGGAACCTTACTTTCAGCATACATAATAGATAGCATTTTGCTCTAGGTGAGTGATGGTCAACCTTGGCACTCCAGGTATTTTTGGGCTTCAAATACCAGAAGCCCACATCAACATACCTGCTGACCAGGGTTTCTAGGGATTGAAGTTCAAGTACACCTGCTCTACTAGGTCCTAACCTGCCACTGGGACTTGTGGAAAGACCCCTTCCAGCTCCCAGGCAGTTCCCCCCCCCTCTGTCCCTCTGTCACTGTTGGCAGGGTCTGTGTAAGAAGGAGAGTGATGTGGGAGGCGCACTCTCTTCCTTGCTAGAAGGATGTGATGAGGCCAGGAGACTGCCTGTTTGCTACTAGGTCAGACACAGAAGAGTTCTTGTTTGTTTATCAGGATCTAAATGAGAGGCCAAGGTGCTTTCTAGGGGAGAGCAGAGTGAGGCCACTGGCTCTGTTGGGACACTGGCCCAGCCCCCCCCCCCCGGTCCTGCTTGGGCTCTCTTGCCCTCCCCCTCCCCCCTTGCTTTGCTCCCCATTGCCAGACTCTTCCAGCGACCCCGGCCGTTGGCCTGTCACCCTCCCCCCCTTTTTCCCTGTCCCTCCATCCAACAGGGCCAGGCCTGCTTCCTCTGCCCACCCACAGGGCTCCGAGTGTGGGTTGGGGAGGCAGCTGCCCCCTCCCTCTCCCCCCCCTCCCCGGAGCTCTCTGCCGAGCCCCATCTCAGCTAATTAACGGCGCAAGTCATGCATACTTGGCAATTAATCATAAACATTGTTTGGCGACGCTGTGAGGTCTTCCCTCCCCTGGAGAATGTATCGTATAGGCGTCAGAACTGCGGCTTCAAAATACTTTTGACATTTCGTTTTGTAGCTAAAACTAGGATGCCAGATGAAACCACACGAGCAGATTGCCTGGGTTTCATGCCTGCTCCGGGCCAGGCTCAGCCTGCCTGCCTCCTTTCCCCCTCTTCCACCCAGCCCAATGAGAAGTGCGTGTGGGTGTTGTGCATGTGCAGCCCTATGGAAGAAGGGGAGCCTCTTCCCACGAAGTGTCCCCGCAGAAAGGGCTCTTTCCCTTCTGCGACAGGCTGAAGTCATCGTCCTCGGATGCAACTTGTACCTGAGAATACATTTTTTCCCGTGAAGCAGGAAAAAGTGCCACTGGCGTGAATTTGCGGGAGGTGGAGCCCAGCTTGCCATGACATGACTCACACATGAGGATCATGGAGCCATCTCCTGCGGCACATGTGAAATAAGACATGGAGGAATTAACACCACTGGCCAGCAGAAAGGCCAAATGGAGCCATGCCTTCATCTGTGCCCAGGAAAAAGAAGGACTCCACAGAAACCCAGGAGTTTCCCAGGCACACCTGGGGCCGCTCAGCTTCTCAGACAGTTCCAAGCAGGTGTCATTCTCGGCCTTCTGGGTGGAAAGAGCACCTGTCGCCTCATGGCAGAAAGTGAGGAGGACCGAAAGAAGCTCCCGATTGGGTTGAAAGAAGAAAGTGCAAAAGCTGGCTTGGGACTCAACATCAAGAAAACCAAGATCATGGCAACAGGCCCTCTCAGTCCCTGGAAAATAGATGGGGAAGAAGTAGAAGCAGTGACAGATTTTACTTTCCTAGGATCAAAGCTCACTGCAGATGGGGATTGCAGCCATGAAATAAAAAGGCGACTGATTCTTGGGAGGCAAGCGATGAGAAACCTGGGGAACAGAGTGAAAAGGAGAGACATCACTTTGCAAACAAAGATTCGCATAGTCAGGGCAATGGTATTCCCGGTGGCAATGTACGGTTGTGAGAGCTGGACCATAAGGAAAGCTGAACGCAGAAGAATAGATGCCTTTGAGATGTGGTGTTGGAGGAGAGTTTTGAGAGTCCCCTGGACAGCGAGGAGAACAAACAGGTCAATCTTAGAAGAAATCAACCCTGACTGCTCCTTAGAAGGTTAAATAGTAAAGATGAAGCTAAAGTACTTTGGACATCAAATGAGAAGAGAGGATTCACTTGAGAAAGCCTTGATGCTTGGAAAGGTTTATTTATTTACTTATTTATTTTATTTAGATTTATTATCCCGCCCCAAACAGGTGAACCTGACTCTAGGCAGCTTACAGAAAATTCATAAATTAAAACCTTGAGGTTCAAAATTACTTAAAAGTCAATTTAAAAAGAATTAAACCATGAATTTACAAAAATCTAAAAGATTTAAAAAGGTTAAAATGCTTGGAAAGGTGGAGGGCAAAAGAAGAAGGGGGCGGCCCAAAATGAGATGGCTGGATGGTATTTTAGACACAATGGGCACAAAGCTGAGTGAGTTGAGGAGGAGGGTGGAGGACAGGAGTGCCTGGAAGACACTAGTCCATGGGGTCATTTCAAAGGGTCGGAATCGACTGTGCGACTGAACAACAAATCCCTCTTGGTCAAGCAATTTATGACCTATGGGGACCCTTGCCAGGATTCCCTGGGTATAAAGAGCTCAGAAGTAGTTTCCTGATTCCCCCTCCCCTTTTTTTCTGGGGACTGTGCAGTTGACCCAAGGCCACTCCCCCCTCCCCACCAGAGGCAATGGGGGACAGAGCCCTCTAGCCACCTACCCAACTCACCCAGCTCTCCATCCAGCCATGGGCATCCTTGAAACATGACATGGTTGTCCATGCAGGCATAGAATGAGGCCCAAGAAAGGCAAAGGGGCCTCTTAAGGCAAGGGAGATGCTCCCCTCTGGCCTTTGTGATGTGAGACACTCGGCAAGGCATCCGTCTGGATTAGCCTTGGCAAAGCCCGACACTGTCCAAGGCCAAACCAGCTGCCAACATCTTCCTGGCCCCTCACCCTTGTCTCATTCCAAGAAGGTGGTCAGGTTGAGAAGGGGGTGTGGTGTGGTGTGTTGTGGTGTGGTGTGTGGTGTGCAGGTCCACACTCCAGAACAGTCCTTCCTAACAATCCTTGTCCTTTACTTTTCTCTCTGGGTTTTGGTGGCAACTGTTTTGGTGGCCAAGCTCCTGTGGTGGGTGGGGAGAAGCAGAGGTGGTGAGTGAGGGTTCAGGGAAAGCCACGAAAGAGTGCTCTTGGGGCTCTCTTGGGGCCTTCATCTTCCTCTTCCTCCTCCCCCACCTCCAGACGGCTACACGCGGGAGGAGATTGTCTACCGCTGGAGAAGATACTCCATTGAAGTCTCCGACCAGCGCACCTGGAGACTTTACCAGTTTGACTTTACAGGCCTCAGGAACACGTCGGAGGTGCTCAGGACTGGGGCCGGTAAGGCATCATCCCAGAGGAGGCTGGTGGTGAACCAAACCCTGGGAAAAGGCTGGTGCTGGTGGGCCTTGAGAGAAGGAGCAGCCGGGGGTGGGGGGGGCAGGTGGAGCCTCTCAGAGAGGTGAAGGGCATGGAGGAGGAGGAGGCAGAGGCAGGTCTAGGCTGACCCCTCTCCTCCTCCTCTTCTGAATTGGCTAGAGCAGAAAGCCAAGGTAGATGCTGCTCAGCCAGTTCCTCCTGCTCCTCTTCCGCTTCTAGCCAGCCAGTCTCTCTCTCTCTCTCTCTCTCTGGGCTTCTGCAGGAGACTACATGGTCATGACGGTGTCCTTTGACCTGAGCAGGAGAATGGGCTACTTTGCCATCCAGACTTACATCCCCTGCATCCTAACCGTGGTTCTCTCCTGGGTCTCCTTCTGGATCAAGAGGGACTCGTCGCCTGCCAGGACATCTCTGGGTAAGGAAGAGCCTGGCTGCCCCTCCCCGCCTTCCCCAGTGTTGAGGCAGAGGTCTCTTGGGCTGGAGAAAGGGAAGGAACCTTGGTAGGATCCTTGGAAGGGGACCACACAGCGGAGGTCAGCCCCTTGGCTATGGCAGAATCTGGAGCTCCAGTTGAGCATCGTTGTGCTTAGAACAGCAGTTCCCCCTGTGGTCTGTCTGTGGCTCCTCCCTCCATCAGCAGTCCAGGCCCACATGGCTGTCAGCTGGTGACTGCAGGGTCTCTGGGCTGGGATTCCTTTCCAAACAATCATCTGGCGGCTTCTCCAGGTTGAAGGCCAAAATGCTTGCTCAGAGGCCAAGGTCCGCTTCCTCTGTGATTGCTGTGTGAGAGGCACTGCAAATTGTCTCTTCTTTCTAAGACAAGAAAAGACCCATTGGCCAAAACTTATCCAGGAATATCCTGTGTGGTGATGTTCTTCCACACCTTCACAGCGGCCGGCTGGGTGTAGCCTGTCTTAATGTCCCTCTCCAAGATGAGGCCAACATGGAAGTTCTCCAGTCCACCCTGCCTCCTACTTGTGAGGAACAGACCCTGAAGTCCCCTTGGCCAATCCTATTGCTCTTCCTGCCCCTCCTGTCTAGCTATCACGACCGTGCTCACCATGACCACCTTGAGCACGATCTCTCGGAAGCACCTGCCAAGGGTCTCCTACATCACTGCCATGGACCTCTTCGTCTCGGTGTGCTTCATCTTTGTCTTTGCGGCCCTCATGGAGTACGCCGCCCTGAATTACCTGGTTGAGAACAAGAGGCCACAAGAACACGGCAGCAAGAAGCCCAGGCTGGTAAGGTTGAGCTTCACAGAGTTGGGTAAAGTCAGGTGGGTTGGGATGGGCTGGAGATGGTGATGGGCAGGAGAAGGTTCATCTCGCAGACTGAAGCCACTTGGTCCATTTTGGGGAATCACACAAGGGAAAAGACCAGGAGAGGAGAGGAGAGGAAGTTTCCCCATGTGTTCCGTCCATCCGTCCATCCATTCCCTCACTTGCCTTTTGCCCACCTCCAGCCTGCCAGCCATGCCCAGCTGGTGCCCTCTTACACAACCATCCACATCAACAGCCTGATGCTTTGGCCTCCCGAAGTGGGCAATGAGGACGAGGACGAGGTGAGCGAGGAGCTGGGGACGTCATCGCCTTGCCTGGAAGGGAAGGAGTGCCAGCGGTTCTTCTGCTGCATCGAGGACTGTCAGCAGGGCACGTGGCGGGAGGGCCGGATCCGCATCCACATTTCCCGCCTGGACTCCTACTCCCGGGTCTTCTTCCCCACCGCCTTCCTGCTCTTCAACATTGTCTACTGGGTCGCTTACCTCTATCTCTAGTTTCCTCCAATAAAGATTTGCACAAAAGGAGACCACGCTATTTTCTGGGGCCCTGTGGGCTGACACTGGGCAGGGGCCCAATCCTCTGTCAACACAGGAAATCCTTGAGGGGAGGGGGAGAAAGAAAGATCTACAAAGCAAAGAGAGGGGGCCCTGCCCCCCACCCCCTGGACACTCTCTTCTATTGGGGAAACTCTCTTCCAGGATTCGTTTCAAGGCTTGGTCATTGTGCTCCCTTAAGAGGTGTTGGCTCCCCCCCCCCCGTTTTCCAATGGGGTAAACTCTTCGCCCCCTCCCCCAATTCAAATAGCCTCCCTCCCTCCCGGACTGGGATGAGGGTGATTTACTGGGAGGATGAAGCTGAGCTGGGGGGGGGGCAGGGGGAGGGGGGACAGGTTTCTGCTACCCCAAAGGGCAAATGCTGGGGGGGGGAGTGTTGAGGCTCTCTCTCCCCATAGGGCCCACAACCTGGGTGGGGGCTTAAATGGGGGCTCTGCCCTCTGCTCATCCTTACAAGCATCTCCCATTTGCTCAAAGCTTCATCCCATGAATATTTACTCATGATGTAAATTGCAAATAAATGTTTTAAGGCGAACAGACTCCAGGAGAGAGTGTCACATTAAAGGGTTGTCTCTGGAAGAGAGGATAGTGGAGGGCGGGGGGGGGGGAGGCGGAGACGGAGAGGATGCTGACAGAGGCATCTGGGCCCTCTTCTCGGAGAGCAAATCCAGGCAGGACAAGAGATGGGCTTTGACACTTTTGAATATGATCCAGATAATGACGTGTCATGTTTAATTCATTCCTAAATGTAGAACCTTGTGCCAGTTCTGAGGAAGGGCGGACGGGGGCGGGAGGGGAGAAGGGAGAAGCCTTGCTCCACAGGCAGGGCTGGCACACCGGTGGCTGGAAGAGTTCCCTGGGTGGCCGTGCCAGGATGTGGCTGCAGGAGAGGCTGGCCACTGATGCTCACCTGTGCATGTGCGTGTGTGCATGTGTGCCAAGAGGTTGGCTTTGGAAAGGAGCAAAGGGGAGAGGAGGGAAGGAAGGGAGGGAGGAAGGAAGGAAGGAAGATAAGATGGAAGGGAGGGAGGGAGGGAGGAAGGCCAGATGCTCCCCTAACCTGTAGGTAAAAGTCACCCTTCCTAGTCATGTCTGATTCTAGGCTTTGGTGCTCATCTCCATTTACAGCCAAAGAGCCAGCGGTGTCTGCACAGATGTTTCCATGGTCATTGGCAGGCATGACTAGATGCCAGACTGCACAGAATGCTGTTACCTTCCCTGCTGAAATTGTACCTATTTATCTACTCCCAGTACCTTGCTTCCAAACTGCTAGGGACAGAGGCAGGAGCTCATTCCATTATGCAGCACTCAGGTCTTGATCTGCTGACTTGCAGGCCTTCCAGTCATCAAGCTCGTCATCTTCACCACTAAAGCCACTACATTCTGTACCTTAAATGCAGTGATGGGATGTAACAGTTCGCCAGAACCGGTAGTAACGTTTCACAGTGTCCCGGAGAACCGGTAGCGGATTTTTTTTTTGGGGGGGAGGGGGAACCACCTTTGGGGCTTACCTTTTCACTGGGCATGCACACCAAGCCCTTGGTGTGAATGCATGTCTACAGTGCTTGGCGCATATGCATAGCCTCCTTGCTGTCCTCCCAAGTGGGGAGGAGGAAGAGAAACTGCTAGCCTGAAGCTCCCAATAGACTGAAGCTCCCCAGGGTAAGTGACTCACCTTTGGATGTGGTGTGTCTGTGTGTATTTAATACCTTTACCTATATTGACGTACTACCACAGTTCCTAAAAAGGCCTGGCAGCTTGGGGTTTTTAAGCAAAGTCTTTGAGTTCCCTCATCAATAAGCTGCACCTGTACTGTTCCAATTGCTGTTCCAGTTGGAGAACCCTTAAGGAGGTACAGCTGTTTTAAATTGACATTAAGGCATATATTATCCTAGAGAACTGGTTAGGCAAAGAGTACCCAACTTCTTCAACTGTTGAAAAGTGCCAAAATGAAGCCATCTTGTGGTGAATTCATTCTGTAGTTCCTTCCATTTGACCTAGTGTGAGAAAGATTAGCCAGAATAAGGTGTAAGCTCTGGTTTAAAAGCTCTGGTTGACTTGTGTTTGGGGTGGGTGGGTGTATTTTAATGTATTTTTATTTTATTTTATTTATTTATGGGTTTGTGTTGTGGGTGAGTGGGTGGGTTGAGGTGTGTGTGTGCTTATTTTTAATTTTTCTTTAGCCCTGCCCATGACATCGTGACATCGTGATGTTAGCTCCGCCCACACTGTGATGACATCACAGTGGGGTAGTAAAATTTTTGACATCCCACTACTGCTTAAATGTGTGCGGGGTGGGGGTTGAATTTCAAAGGATTGCCTTGCATTTCTCCTTGCTTAATTTATTATTGTATCTTTGGGTCCAGTTTTCTGTCCAATCAAGTTCATGTTGGATTTCGTTCCTGCCCTCCCACTGTGCCTCCTGGCTCTGAGCGAGAGATTTGGTGGCGGTTTCCACCCTTTAATCTGGAAGACTGGGAGGGAAATGTGGAAAAGAGGCTGCTGAGGATAAAAAGCCACAGCGCTGGCCCTTGTCTGCACACATGTTGTTTCCGACTGGCATGTGAGTTTGCCTGGCCATTCACAACCTGCATTTAGCCACTTCTGGACAAAATACGAGGGATTGACTTTCACAGTTGGGCCACAAAAATCAAGATGAATGGCATCCTCAGCTTTCTCACAAGCTGCTTAGCCAATAATCAGATTTTTAAAAGAGACAGAAAGGGACCAGAGAGAGAGATAAGATTAAGATGGTGGGATTTATCGTTGGCAAATCCAGGCTGGTTTTGACTAATCGCGGCACAGTGAGCAAAATGCTGACAGATGGAGGAGTCCTTTATAATCTGCTCCGCGATCTTCCCTGGGCCAACGTCTGGGCATTTGTCCATTTATAGTCTTCCAGCACCACATCCCAGAATTTCCCAAGATTCATGGCCGGGAGGGGGGGAAGGGGGGGTCACCTTAAGACATCAAGAGTGGCTCTAAAAGGCCTCTGGGTCTCTCCCTTCCGAGGAAGAAAGGACTCGTCTTCCCAGAAAAGCGGCTGACGGCATCCCTCTGTTCCCCAGGGAGCAATGGCTTCCCGCTCTTCCAAAGGGCAGAAGCCACATGCAGGGGTGACACTATGGGGATGGAGCAGGGGTGCCCAAACTACAGGCTGCAGGCCAGATCTGGCCCCCAATGCCAATTCATCCGCCCCATGCTACCCTCGAAAGTTAAACGCACCTGCACGGGCACATTTCTGCTTCTGGGAGGGATGAGAGTGGTGTGGGCTGGATGAATCGGTGTTGGGGGCCGGATCTGGCCTGCAGACTGTAGTTTGGGCACCCCTGGTTTAAGCAGAGAAAGTGGCAGCTTAAAATCTGTCTCATCCTGTTGCAAAACAGATTGCAAAGCGCGTTTTACTTCTGCTTCCGGTGGGAGGGACCACGTGGCCGGCCCACTGAACCATGTGACCGGTCCACTGCCTGATAAATTTGGGCACCTCTGGACTGAAGCCAGGAGCCTCAATAACATCCCCTTCCGCCCCCTTCCTAATGGCTTTGAGCCCCGCCTGGCCCTTTGCAGTTCTGCTCTTCTCTGTTTGTTCAGAGAGAGGGTGTGGGTGGAGGAGGGGGCTGGTGTCATCTGGCCTTTTGGGCAAAGAGGGGCTCCTTCCAGCAGTCAGTCACCCCCCCCCCCATGATGTCTGCCTCGCCCACTGGCGTCTCCTTCCCATGATGCCTGATTTATATTTCCCATAGATTACTTTAGCGCTGAGCTTGCAGATCCTGGCCATTTTGCATGAGATAAATTTCTCCTATCTTTCCCACTGATTGGATGTGCCTCTGGCCTTTCCCAATTGCCAGCCCTGCCTTGCTGGAGCCAAATTGGGGGGGGGGGCTTTGTTTGAGCTCCAGTCACATGAATAAGGAGGCAATAAGCAAAGAAAGGAACTCACTTGTATAAAAAAGAGGATAAATACAGATTTGAATGGCAGATGCAATCGGCAGGTCGCTTTCCTCTGGCTTCTGAGCCTTTGGGCGCTTTCCAGATGTTGCCTCGTGCTCTTTCTCTGTCACACACTCAACCACTCAACCACTCACTCACTCATTCTTTCTCCCGCGCACATTATTTGCCATGTGACTCCTGCCACGTACTTCTGGGGAAGACTCTCCAGTTTTCACACATCGTCCAAAGAAGACCCAACGCAAGTGGCACAGGAGTTCTGCCTTTGAAGTTGTTGTGGGACGGAGGCTGCGTTGACAGGAATAGCATCGTTGGTGTCAGATCATCATAGCACTTCTTCCCGATTTATTCATGAAGTCTGTTTGATGGCTCTCTTTGCTCTACGGTGGCGTCATCCAAGAGTGTTGAAGGCGCAATAGGGTTTGTTTGTTTTCTGCTCTGGAAAGAGTTCTAGGATGGGCTTAAAATATGACAGAAGACAGAAAGAGGCCTTTGTGTCTTTGCCAAGGCAGCTGAGGAGCCCCAGAGAGAGAGAGAGAGAGAGAGAGACGGAGAGGCTCCTCTGGCTGCAGGGACAGAAGAGGCTGGACTCTTGGACTTCTGGTCACAAGCCCCATTTCTCTGCTGGCCCAAAGAGAGACATCCCAGGGCATCTCAAGGCCTTCCTTGTGGCAAGACTCCAGACGTAGCCACAGGCCATGTCTCTTCCTCCTCCTCCTCCTCCTCCTCCTCCTCTTCCTGCTGTCTCTTTCTCCATCTGCCCATCCCGCCCACCCCCAGCCACTCTTGGCCGACCTAAATCTCCACTGAGACAAAAGTTTCCAAGCTCAAACTTACCATTAGTCAGTAGTTAGACAGAGCAAAGTCCAGATTAGAAGACATTGCTAGGAGGCCATGAGATTAAAGAGCTCTCTTCTTCTTCTTCTTCTTCTTCTTCTTCTTCTTCTTCTTCTTCTTCTTCTTCTTCTTCTTCTTCTTCTTCTTCTTCTTCTTCTTCTTCTTCTTCTTCTTCTTCTTCTTCATCATCTTCTTCCTCTTCTTCTTCTTCTTCTAAACTGGAGTACAAAAGACAGGTATATGCCCAGGAGAGAATTTGAGAACATGAATGTTTTGCATATAAAAGAAACAGCTGCATCGAAGTCTTTGAAAGAAACTGGGGTGCGGAGATTTATGTTTAAAAATGCAAAGTTCTCCCTTTTTAAAAATCCTGCATGCATTCTCTCTCCTCCTCCTCCTCTTCTTCCTCCTCCTCCTCTCTCTCATCCCTCCCAAACACACACTCTCTCACACAAAATTTCCTTCTCTAGCCATGCTAGATTTAAGTCTGCTTTTTTTTTTTGGGGGGGGGGGAGCAGTATTATCCCCCTTCCTCAATATAGCTGGTACCGCTGGCATCTGAGCCAGGCAGCCTGGTTGCCTCTGTTCAGCTGCCACCTGAGCAGGGATGCCAGCTGTTTGCCAGGGGGTAATGGAAGTGCCTTGCTCATGCCTGCCAGTGGCAAGTAGGATGGGCACAACCACTGCCCTTCTGTCCTTTTCTATCCTTTCTGCTGATGGGTCAAAGTTGGTGCCAGTGTGGATAATGCTTCGGCAGCAAGAGAGAGAGAGAAGGTATTTTTGTTGAGCAAACTGGATTTTGGGAGTTTGGACTACCTTAAAAGCACCTTTTAGTTCATTCCTTCCTTTCCTTCCTTCCTTCCCTCTTTCCTTCCTTCCCTTCCTTCTTTCCTTCCCTTCCTTCCTTCCTTCTCTCCTTCCTACTGCCTTCCTCCTTGCCTTTTGACAGGCTGTTTCTATGTTCTCTTGGCATAAGCCACCCCTCAAGCTATCAAATATGGTGCCCAATGGCAAAAGATCCAGCACACCTTTCCATGCCAGTGTTTAGGCAGAGACCCAGGGGGGCAGCCTAGGCAGAGGCAAAAGGGCAACAGAAGAAAGTGCCTCCCCCCCCTCCCCGTCTTCTGCCCCAAGGCAGGCAGAGCCGTCCTTAGTTGATGAGGACCTAGTTGGCCTGAAAGCACATGCTTGGTGCTTGCTCGTTTGCTCATTTGCTCCCTCCCTTCCTCTCTTGCCATCCACACTCCTACCTAAATCAGTCTGTTTCCACAGGAATAAAATTAAAAAAAAACCAAACACTTACATCACGTGCATTTCATTCCAGTTCTTCCCTGGGTGGCAAGTCAGATCTTTAGCCACTAGGCACTTCTGCCATGCCAATGTTACTTATTCGAAGCAACTTACACAACTTTGGTCTTGGGCAAAGGCTTCTGGGAAGGGATCCAGGCTGTCGCCATGGAGCCAGGACAGGGAATCCAGCACCATGGACAGCAAGAAATGGAGCAGGAAGCCAGGCCAGTGGTGGTGGTGGGGTATGTGTGTGTACGCACATGTGCTCACACACACATCAAACTCCTCTGGCACTGGGCATCCAAGAATGCCCCCTGCGCCCCCCCCTTTGGTGGACAGTGAAAGGTGAAACTTAACCCAGGCACGAACCCCACGGCCTACTAAGGAGGGGGGGATGGGGAGCAGGTTGAGGCTTGGCTGGGGAGAGCGTTGCACCGCTTCCTATTTGCATCTGACTATGTACCCAAAGGGAAAAAAACCCACCTCTAATCTCATGGTAACCAAAGGGCGATTTATTGCATCCGTGGGATGTTCTCCATGCATAATGCATCGCCCTTGACGGGGAGGGTTTCGTGGCTCAGGCAGCAATCGCTCTCATTCGCTCCGCTCCCTCGCCCGGCCCGACGGGAAGGTTGGAGCCGAGCGCCTCTTCCCGGCCTCGGGATGCCCTTCTCCAACCGTCCCTGGTGTTCTCTAGTGGGTGGGAGGGCACACGCCCCCCCCTCTGCAGTCTGAGGATGGGAAGATCTTAGGACCCAGGGTTTGCAGGGGGAAAGGATGATGAAGAACTGAATTCCCTTCGCCCACCCCCACCCCACCTTCTCACCTGGTGAGCCTCCACCCACCCACCCACCCACCCTTTTTGGGCTTCAGACACGGGCTCTGCCCTCTCTTCTGTCTGTCTCTCTTCCCCCCCCTCCCAAACAACGTTCATTCCAGGTCCTTTAAATAATTCAGACATTCACAAATCCTGTGTCAGGAGGAAAGAGATTATTAGGAATTAATAGGCGCAGCCTGGAGCGGCCCTGCTCGGTGCCTAGTCGAAAATAAATGCGTCTGGACAGAGCAGAAGAAGGAGTGAAAGGGAGAGGTGGGGGGGGGACACCAGCCCTATCTTTTGGACTCCTGGGTCTAAGGCTGGAAGCCCACCCACCCACCTTGGTCCTCTCGTTCGTTGCCCTTTGGTCCTTTTTAGCGAGGGGGGGAGATGCTCCTGCCAAAGGCCACCCATTAAAGACCACCTCAGTGGTTCTTTTGGGGAAGGGTCTCCTTGCTCATTTCTGTGCCCTGGGAAGGCCCTGGGAAGGAGGGAGGGAGGTTGACACACACACACACACACCCTCCAACTAGGCAAGGGAGGGGACTTAGGCCATGGAGCCAAGCTGGGACAGAGTTATGTGACCACCCACAGCCCCACCACCACCACTCCCCCACCTTCATCCGCTGGCGGTGGCAGGACCACCAGTCAACAGTCTGAGGGAGTCTGAACCACCACCAACCCCGCTTAAAACTCCAATTCACACACC